>CM021101.1:772640557-773240557 GCA_007115665.2 Sequoiadendron giganteum
CAACCCTCAACCCTTAAACCCTAATCCCTCAACCCCTATACCCTCTTAATCCCTCAACCCCTCAACCCTCAACCCTCAACCCTTAAACCCTAATCCCTCAACCCCTCTACAATCTTAATCCATCAACCCTTAAAAACTAATCTATCAACCCCTATACCCTCTCAACCCTCAACCCTTAACCCTTAAACCCTAATCCCTCAACCCCCATACCCTCTTAATCCCTCAGCCCTCAATGCTCAACCCTTAAACCCCAATCCCTCAACCCCTATACCATCTTAATGCCTCAACCCTCGACCCTTAACCCTTAAACCCTAATCCATCAACCCCCATCTCCCCAGCACCTCTTAATCCCTCAACCCTCAACCCTCGTAGTCCAACCATTAAACCCTAGAATCCCCAACCCTATAATTCTTAATCCTCTAAACCTCAACCCTTAACCATATGACATCCTCACCCCATACCTCTTTGATCCCTCTAACCTTAAACCTTAACTCAACCCTATAATTCCTTTAAGCCCTAAACCTCAAACCTTTAAACCCTAACTTCAGAACCACGAATTTCTAAATTCTTAAACCCATCCTCAACCCCATAATTGCATCACTACCAACCCTTTACTCTCTACCATTAAACCCTAATCCCTCAACTCTATACCTCTTTATCCTCAACCTCAACCCTTAACCCTTAAACCATAATATCCTCAACTCCCCTTATACCTCTTAATCCTCAACCCTCAACCTTCTTAACCTTAAAACCTAATCCTCAACCCCTATACCCTCTTAATCCCTCAACCCTCAATCCTCAACCCTTACACCCTAATCCCTCAATCCCTATACCCTCTTAATCCCTCAACCCTCAACCCTCAACCCTTAAACCCTAATCCCTCAACCCCTATACCCTCTTAATCCCTCAACCTCAACCCTCAAACCTTAGACCCTAAACCCTAAACCCTCAACCTTCAACCCTTAAACCCTAATCCCTCAACCCCTATATCCCTCCTATCTTAATACCTCTCTTAACCCTCAACCTCTTAATCCCTCAAAACCCTTAAATCCCTCAACCCCTATACCCTCTTAATCCCTCAACCCCTCAACCCTCAACCCTTAAACCCTAATCCATCAACCCCGCTACAATCTTAATCCCTCAACCCCTATATCCTCTTAATCCATCAACCCTCAACCTTTAACCCTTATACCCTAATCCCTCAACCCCCATACCCTCTTAATCCCTCAACCCTCAACCCTTAATCCCTAAACCCTCTACTTAAGAGAGAGAGAGAGAGGGAGAGGTGGTGGGAGGGATATACTTGAGAGAGAGGGATAGGGAGAGGGAGAGAGAGAGAGAGGGAGTGAGAGAGGGAGGGAGTCACTGTGAGAGGGAGAGGGTGTAGGAGGGGGAAACTTGACAAAGAGAGAGAGGAAGATGGGGTAGGATGAAGATACTTGAGAGAGAGAAAGAGGGAGAGAGGGTGGGAAGGAGATACTTGAGAGAGGGAGAGAGAAAAAGTGGGAGAGATAGAGGGAGTGAGAGAGAGAGGGAGAGAGATAAAGTGGGAGAGAGATAGAGGGAGTGTGAGAGAGGTAGAGAGAAAATTTGGGAGAGAGATAGAGGGAGTGAGAGAGAGAGGGAGTGGGAGAGAGAGAGAGGGAGAGACATAGAGACTAAGAGAGAGAGTGAGAGAGAGGGAGGGAGAGGAGGTGGGAGGGAGAAACCTAAGAGAGAGGGAGAGGGAGAGAGGGTGGGAGAGAGACACCCGAGAGAGGAGAGGGAGACAAAGTGGGAGAGAGGGGGTGGGAAGGAGAGACCTAAGAGAGTAGGAGAGAGAGGGAGTGAGAGATAGAGGGATGGGAGATATATAAGGAGTGAGAGAGAGAGACTTGAGAGATGGAGAGGGGGTGGGAGGGAGAGGGAGTACTCAGGATAGAGGGATTCGAGAGAGATGGAGGGGGTGGGGGGAGATACTTAAGATAGAGGGAGAGAGAGAGTGGGAGGGGGTGGGAGGGAGATATTTGAGAGAGAGGGAGAGAGAGAGGGAGAGAGATAGAGGGAGTGAGAGAGAGAGAGGGAGAGAGATAGAGGGAGTGAGAGATACAAAGAGAGGCTTGAAAGAGGGAGAGGGGGTAGAAGGGAGAGACTTGAGAGACAAAGAGGGAGGGGGAGTGGGTGGGAGGGAGATACTTGAGAGATATGGAGAGGTAGAGGGAGACATATAGAGGGAGTGAGATAGGGAGGGAGTGTAAGAGAGATAGAGGTAGTGACTATGAGAGGGAGAGGGGGTAGGGGGGAGACTTGACAAAGAGGGAGAGGGAGAGGGGGTAGGATGAAGATACTTGAGAGAGAGAGAGGGAGTGGGGGTTGGAGGGACAGACCTGAGAGAGAGGGAGAGAGACAAAGTGGGGGAGAGTGAGAGAGAGGGAGAGGGAGTGTGTGTGTGTGAGAGAGAGAGATAGGGGGATGGAGATACCTGAGAGGGATGGAGAGAGATAGAGTGAGTGAGAGAGAGGGAATGGGAGAGAGATAAAGGGAGTGAGTGAGTGACAAACCTAAGAGAGGGAGAGGGGGTAGGAGGGAGAGACTTGAGAGAGAGAGAGACAAAGAGAGAAAGATAACAACTTAAGAGAGGGAGATGGAGTGAGAGAGACAAAAAGACCAAAGAGGGAGAGTGAGATAGATTTATTTAGGTACCTATGTGGGAGGGAAAGAGACCTGAGAGAGGGGATTGGATTGAGAGAGTAGTCTAGGTCGCATGGGAGGGAGTGAGACCTGAGAGATAGAGACTTCAGAGGGATAAAGAGTTATCCAATTATGGTAATGAGTTAGAGAAGGTATGAAAGGTAAAACCTTGACTATCCATGTACAATCATAAACTGTGCACTCTAAGCATTATCAAAGTTGTTCACCAAAGAGGGGAAATTCTAGTTCTATGCAAAGCAGGCCATTTGGTGCTCACCAAATGACTCATCACATTTGGTGCATGCCAAATTTGGTGCTTGCCAAATGTGATGAGTCATTTGGCGAGCACCAAATGGCCTACTTTGGACGTGTTAATTGATAGGATTTGCCAAATTTTATCATATTTTTGTCTGTGTTCCCCGTCTCATTTGCATGTCTTTCAATGCAAGTTTATAAAAAAACCATGATAGCGTTAACCTCTCTCTTATCTATCTAAATATATATATTTTTTCATTTTGATTTAGTTAAGGTTTTGATCCATGGCTTCTATTGTAAATGCCTTTGTTTTTGGTCAAAAACCAACATGTGCTAGTTTTAGGATAGATTTTTACCCATTCATAAAAACATGAAACAAATTACATTTTTTGAAATTAGACTCCATTCTACATATTATGAAAAAAAAAGAATCAATTTTTGATTAGTTTGCAAAAAATTTAGGGGGGAGCACGCTCAAATTTCAGCTTTTCAAGATGTGTACACTTTGAAAATTCATAAAATATTATATAGTCATTAAAAAAATTATCCGAAAGAATGAGGATAAACTACATGGTGTTAGCTAATTTCTCACTATTGGGATTTTTGAAATTCTAAAAAAATTCAATCAAAAAGGGGGGAGCCCTCAGGCACTATGCTATTTTTTTTGATAAAAACAGAACCTATTTCCCCCCCCCCCTTTTTGAGACCCTTAATCTTCATTAATTTAAAAAAAAAATAGTAGCTTGAAAACTAGACTCGGGACACTTCAACTTTTGTTCTTGCCGCATCTTGAAATTTTGAGCATAACTATCTTCATTTTCTCGTGCAAATCCGATTTTGCTGATTTTAGAAATAAAAGTGGCATCTTAAGAGCCAAAATTGTGTCACAAATTAGTGCACTTACCATACTAAAGTCATTATAATTTGATATTATTATTAATATTATTAATTTGATATTATTATCAATATCATTATTAATGAAATGTACACCTTTACATTTTTACACTATGTTTGGGTCCCTCAATTAAATTGGACTTAATTAATCTTCTAATTTCCTAAGTTATGCATTCCAAAGCCTTATTATTCTCATTTTTGAAAGGGAAACTAACATTAAATAATTGAAAACATTAATTTAATCATCTTGGAAATTGCATGTCTTGGATTTAGGTCCTAAGACCCATTCACCCAAGGGTGAATGGGTCCTCCTTAAGTTCCAAGACCTAATTTTTAATATGTTTTTAGAAACATTTTAATGATTCGAATTCAAGTTTCAAATGTCAGCTTTTGGAATCGATTTTTTGGAAAATTAGATAAACACCTATAAACACATAGTTATTTTATCAATTCAAACTAAGCACACATAATTCAAATTTCACAAGAGAAAAAATTATTGTCAAGAGGATTGAAGAGAAGATTTATCAGTTATCTATAACAATAATCAAGATCATATCATCATGTCAATATTCATGTGTGTTCATGTAATATTTTGGAGCTAACATTGTGTAGGTTATAAGAATTCGAGCACCAAATCAAGTGTCAATCAAGCAATCATTCAAGCCAATTCAAGCAATAACCAATCCTTAGAGAGATGTGTTAGACTTCAGTCCTCTAAGGGCAACCATTAAGGGTTTGGTGAGTTGTGACATATGTAACATTGTTCATTCATCAATTACTTCCATTTATTGGTATCTTTTATCATCAAAGTTTAATTACGAAACTGGGGTTTGACCAAGGCAAACCCCTATTCACCCAAAAAAAAACATTTTCCTTCTCTCTTTGTATGTGTAGATTTATTATAGGTGAAGAAGAACTAGAATTGGAATAAAAGAGAAATCTCGCAAAGTTGTCATCAAAGTTATCAAGCCAGGGAAACTCACCTATAGATTTTATTTTTGACTTTCTGATAGTGGAATCTAGAGAAATTAGGAGCTAAGATCTGGCATTAGAGGACTGTGAAATCAGATTTTGGACCTTTGTACAAAGACCCATTCGCCCTAGGGTGAATCTATCCTTCAAAAGTGTTCAAAACCAACTTTTGGAGCCAGGTACACACCACTTTTCCCTTCTTAGATTTGCCTGAAAGTTATTATTTTTGTTTGTGCTATCATAATACTCTGTAATTCAAGTTTTAGGTCACATAATTGAGTTCATTAAGTCATTTAATTTTATCTCCCAAAAGTGCATTTTAGTCATTTTAGTCACTTCCTATCATAAGAAAACAATAGATCCTTCCCAATAAGATTGACTCACCTCAAGGTTGAAAGTCAATTCTATCCTCAGGAGATATCTTTTTCTAATGAAATTAGGGAAAGAGGGAGTGTATTAGGTCATTTCATTAAACCCCATCTTTCACATCACTCCCCCATTTTCCCTTCATTTCAATTACTATTAGATGTATAATATAAATATCAATGATATTTACATTATACATTTATCTTTATTTTAATATTATCATTTTAACCACTTTTTAAATAAGTGAATAATTAAGGGAAAAAGGATTTTATTTATATTTTAAATGGAAAAATTCTTTATTAATTAATATGCAAGAGATAATAATGGATAGAGGTCTGCACTTGCGCAATCCTTCTGAGTTTTTATGTGTCTCACCATTAAATCCAGTTGAGTATAGCCTGCTATCCTTGCATTCCACACAACCACATTTCTTGAGGCATTTTCCAAATGGTCAAGTGCCTTGTCTATGCTTGTGCATTTTGTTTACTTGTCTTTGTATCCTTTTTCTTTTGGTTTGTGTGTATGCCATATAGGTACCAACGCTCTCTTTTAGCATGAGAAAAAAGGATGTTTGGAAAGCTTGTGAAATTTGGTTTTACACCTGCCAATTGCATTTACTTGGAAGTTTCTAAAGCCTTGACAACCAAATTATCACAGGTAGAGTGATTGATGTTATGTTCAGAATAATTGATGTTTTTTTCTTTTTGTTTTAAAAACAAATAAAATAGAATCCTTTAATGGGTGCCTGTATACAATGAACTTGCATTCATTTTTGAGGAAAAAAAAATAATATTTATTTTTGAGCACCAACAATCTAATTTCTGTGCAAAATGAATAACAGTTAGAAACTCCATTTTGGTTGTAGCAGAGAGGCCATAGTGTTTTACTTTGATTATGCAAGTTTGTAGGCAATATTCAACCTATTAGTCATAGAAAGGGGTCAATCTATTGTGGGAAGTCTAATTTTTCATACTTAAGGTATTTTTATTCATTATTTTTGTATGTAATAATGATTTCTTCATTTAACTATGTAAAATCTGAGTTTTTTATTTAATTTTTAATGTTGTTCATAATTAGATTGAGATGAAAATCTGAATTTTCTTTCATTCTTTACCACTACTATTATCAAATTATTTGCAGATATTTAATCTTTACATATAACCATGCATGTTGTGCATTTGAGTGAATAGGAAGAAATCCATCATGCATGTATTTTATTACTCAATTGAAAGTATAATAAGTACATCTTTAATAATAATGAAAATTAGTAATTTATTTGTTAGGTTGATTTTCTATACGTGTAAAGTATATGTACCTACATACACCCACAAACTATGTGTGGATGTATATAAATACACATACTCTTATCGAATGTGATACATGCATTTCATGTTATGTTACTGGATAAAAGAAAGTTCATTCTCTCATATTATCATTCTACAGTTTCAAAGCATAGGAAAACAAAGTTAGAATAAGATAATGAATTAAATGCTTGGAAATTCATGTGAAAAAGATTGATTTATTCATCTTAAATGCTTAAGAACATTTATGTTCCAAATCTTATTTTATTCGTCATTAAGCATGGTAGATAAAATGTCCAAAGTTAGTTAAAGCACTTACATGCACAATAAATCATTTGATTTTTATCACATTACATGTATTTCTTAATTGTTATTGCATAAAAAGATTGTTAAGTTGTGTGTTGTGATTGTCCAATTGTGTATGTTGAGTTGATTTTTCTATGCATCCATGTGTTTTGGAAAGCTTAGTTCTGGGATAAGGTGTCGAATATGGAGTCACAAAGAATGTGAATCTCTTTTTGGATTCATGTTTTATTACATGTAATTTTGCCAAAATCAAGGGTTCATTGAAAAAGGTGAATGTTGCCTTGAAAATCTATTATTTATTTGTTCTTTTCCACATCCTGATTAGCATAGCACATTCGAGATTAGGAATATGCATGTAGATCAAGCTTGCACTGGGATTCCCTCCTGCTACTTGTATGCAAGTTGCTAGGCGCTTCAAGAAGGGTCGACAATTTTTCATGTTAGGAAGAACTCTGAGGAAGCTAAGGCTTCATGGTTGGGCAAAAAAGTGCCTGAACTATGATCTCGCCCCTCGATCTATGAGAAGACCAAGAGGTTATGGTGATTAGAGGACTTATGTTCTTATATTAAAAAATTATTTTTCATGTATTGATTTATTAATCATTTGTATTATACTGGAGTAGTTGTTTCCATGCTGTAAATGTACACTTGTGGAAAGGTACTTTATTATTTATTAATTAATTTATTTAATTACAAGGAGAGTTGTAATTAAATTTATATGATATGATTATTCATTTTTTTTAATTTTGAGATTATGATTAAATTATTTTTGGTGGAGATATTAGTAAGGTTATGGGATTCCTTATGTATAATATGTAGGTTTGTCCCTCTATTGATTTGGTTTTTTTTCTTTTCTAACTTCTACCGAAGATACTCAAAAGTATCTTTACTCAACGATTTTGTGAAAAATATTTGCAATCTGCTCTTTTGTGGGTACATATTCGAGTCTTACCTCATTCTCCAGTACCTTCTCTCTCAAGAAGTGATATTTGATGGATACATGCTTCATTTTGGAGTGTTGTACTAGATTCTTGGAAATGTTTATTACGTTGGTATTATAACACATTATTGAGATTGGTTCATCAAATGATATGCCAATTTCCTTCAATGTTTTTTTCATCCATAATACTTGAGTGCAACATGAGGATGCTGCTATGTATTCACATTTAATAGTAGATAAAGATACATAATATTATTTCTTGCTTGATCAAGCAACCAACCGGAAGCCAAGGAAATAAGCTCCACCACTTGTGCTATGCCTGTTATCAACACATCTAGCCCAATCAACACCAATATAGGATATCAAAGTGAAATTTGAGTCCTTTGGATACCATAACCCCATTTCTTCAATACCCTTCAAATATCTAAAGATCCTTTTTACTGAAACAACATGTGATTCCTTTGGTTCTTGCTGAAATCTAGTTGCTAAACAAACCACATACATAATGTCTGGTCTAGTGGCAACCAAATATAACAAATCTCCAATCATTGACGTGTACATACTTGCATCAACTTTAGGTGAATCATCTTCTTTTGACAATTTACATCCGGTAACAATATGTGTACAAACCGGTTTGGAGTTCTCCAACCCAAAATTCTTCAATAATTCTTTGGTATACTTGGATTGGGAAATGAAAATTCTTTTGCTGTTCTGGTTTACTTGCAATCCAAGAAAAAAATTTAACTCACCTATCATAGACATCTCTATTTTTTTCTACATTTCATCTGCAAATTTTTTGCACATATCACATTTCCTCCAAAAATTATGTCATCAACATAAACCACAACAATCAATATTTGATATGAATAAATTCTGCAGTATAAGTTACTGTTAGCATATCCCTTTTGAAATCCTTGTCCAATCAAGCACTTGTCTAATTTTCCATACCAGGCTCTAGGAGCCTGCTTCAATCAATATAAAGCTTTCTTCAACCTACAAATAGAATCCGGGTCACTTCTGGACTTAAATCCCTTTGGTTGCTCAATGTAGACTTCTTCCTTCAGTTCTCCATTCAAGAATGCAAACTTTACATCCATTTGATAGAATTTGAAGTCCTTAAAAGCTACAAAGGCTAGGAAAATCCATATCACTTCCATCTAGGCAACAGGGGCATATGTCTCTTCAAAGTCAATAACTTCGATCTGAGTATAACCCTTGCAAACCAATCTTTCCTTGTTTCTCATTACCTTTCCATTTTCATCCAACTTGTTCCAAAACACCCGCTTTGTTTCAATTGCATTTTTGTCTACTAGTCTAGGCACAAGTTCACAAGTTTGATTTTTCTCTATTTGATCAAGTTCTTCTTTCATTACCTTTACCCAATTTTGATCATTGCATGCTTCTTCCACAATCTGGCTCAGTTTCTGAGAGTAGACATAGTAACACTTGGTCTTGGGCTTCTTTGCTTCTTGTGATGATTCCTTTATTCTTATCTCCAATAATATGATTGTTCTGAATGGTTTCTCTATACATACCTTGGAGTTTTGGTTGAAGTTGTCAGAGCCTCCTTTGTCTCTTCTTCTTCTTTCTTATCCTTTTCTTCTTTGTCATCTAAGTCATCTAATTCATTTTCAATATGTTGGTCAAGATTTGTTTGAACACCTTCATCGATATTCACATTCACACTTTCAACTATCTTGTTTAGTCTCTTGTTGTAACATTGGTACACTTTTCTTCTTGTAGAGTAACCCAAGAATATACCTTCATCAACTCTGCTGTTGAACTTTCTAGGATTTTCCCCATCTCTCTGGATGTAGCATTTTATTCCAATTTTTTTGAAGTACTTTACTGTGGGAGCTCTTCCATGCCATAGCTCATATGATGTCTTTCAATATTTCCTCTAGAATAGTACTTTGTTAAGAGTGTATACTACTATGTGTATCGCTTCTCTCCAGTACACCTGTGGTAAACTTTCTTTCATGATCATTGTTCTAGCTACTTCTTGAATTGTTTGGTTCTTTGTTTCCACTACACCATTATGTCATGGTGTTCTAGGGGCAGAAGTTGTCTTTTAATGCCATGTTTCTCACAGAACTTGTTGAATTCATCAGAAGTGAACTATCCTCCTCTATCAGATCTTAAACACTTGATTCTCCTGTAGACTTCATTCTCAACTCTTGCCTTGAAAATTTTGATTTTTTCTAGAGCCTCTGATTTTTCTCTTAAGAATGTGACCCAAGTTAGCCTGGAATAATCATCTACTAATAGCATGCAATTTTTCTCACCTTTCAGGCTTCTTGTTCTGGTTGTAACACATAGGTCAGTGTGTACAAGGTCCAACAATCTGGTAGATGATGCTTCTTTTCCTCAGAATGTACCTTTGGTCTGTTTTCCTTCTTGACATCCTTTATAGATAATGCTTTCTAGTTTGGTCAATCTAGGAAAATCTTTGACTGCCTTTGTTGAACTTATCCTTACCAAGTTGTTGAAGTTGATATGACACATCCTTCGGTGCGAGAGCCAGCTTTCATTGCTCTAAGAAAATAGGCATCTCTTTTTAGCTCCTTCTAGTTGATACATATTCCCACTTATTCTTTTTCCTGCTGCAATAATAGTTTCAGAAATCTTCCAGATCTCACAACCATCATCTTGATATATAACATTATAACCATTCTCGCACATCTATTCAAAACTCAAAAGATTATGATATAAATCCTTCACATAATAAACATTGGTAGTGCTATAGTTTCCATCAAAGGTAATTGAACCAATTCCAACAATCTGTGTTGTTTTATCATCTCCAAATCTAACAGAACCTCCATCATATTTCTCAAGTTTTACGAACTTACTTTTATCACTGGTCATATGATTCGAACATCCACTATCAATCAACCATTCATCTCTATTTATTTTGACAAATAATACAACTTCAATGTTATCATTATATTCCAGACAAATATTAAAGAATCAAACCTAGGTTCATCCTTTTCTACCAAAAACAAACAATCCTCATGATCTGATTCATCATTTGAAATATTGACATTCTGATTAACATAATAGGCCTTCTTATTGATCGTTTTGAATTTTTTCCTTGTTCTTTTCCCTGAAAACTTATTTGCTAAATGACCAATCTTTCCACATCTAAAGAATTTAAGAGGTAGCATACCTTTGTACTTGTTGGTACCTTTCTTTAGTTTTCTTGTGAAAATTGCTTCAACTCATATGAAATTTCACTATCCAAATCATCTTCTATTTTTGTGGCTTTGAAGGCTGTTTTAGATTTCTCCTTTTCTTTTCCAAATTTTCTCATCTCAAATGCGGTCAAGGTGCCAAATAGTTTCTCTTTGGTGAATTTATTTGGATCATAAAATTCCTCAATAGTTGAGATCTTATCACTATAGCTCTCCAGTACGGTCATTAGAATCTTCTCCATAAATCTTCATCTATCAAAGTGCCTCCTTGATTTTTGACTTCATTTAATATACTGTCAACTCTCTGAAAAATAGCTTGCTATATCCTCAACTTCTTCCATCTTCAAGTTTTCATATCTTCACTTGGATGTCAACTTTTCTTTGATAACTTGACTCTATCATTTCCTTCATAGATTTCTTTCAAATTTTCCCAAACATCATAAGCAGTTTCCATTGAAATAAATTTTGTTAACTTAGTCTTAGATAAAGCACTAAAGATTGCATACCTTACCTTCTCATTATCTTTATATAGGTGGAAATCTCATCAACACTAGAAGGACTATTTGCTGGTTCAACATATTTTGTCTCAACATCTTTCCAAGTTTTGTACCCTAGAGAGATTAGGTAACCTCTCATTTGCAATTTCCAAAAACTGTAGTCGGATCCATCAAACACTGGAATTGTCAGTTTGTGCATCATCGGATCTACCCCAAGCGGTTAAGCTCTCCTTCAAGGAATGAAAGCTCTGATACCAATTGTAGAATAGTCTGGATAACTAAGAGGGGGGGTGAATCAGTTATTGTAAAACAATTTTCTCATCCTTAATTAATCCAGAAACAATTTTCTCATCCTTAATTAATCCAGAGAAAAATCAAATCATTTAGATAGCAGTTAAACTGATATGAACAGGAAAGCACTTAACAACACCATGCACAAAGAACACCAAAATTTATGTGGAAACCCAAGATGGGAAAAACCATGGAGAATACTAATTCTCAATTATAAAACACTGGTTAAGGCAATTTTACAAGGGCTTACTTTCAAGTTGCTCATTGTAGGGTGGCTCATTTCCAATTGGCCTCACTACTTGGCTATTATAGCCAAAGATACAAAAAGTCTCATTGTCAAAAGAGAAAGGCTCACTGCTAGAAGAATAATGAAAAGGGAATCCACCGCAGAAAAAAATCTCACCAATAGTTACACCGAAAGAAACTCATTGTCTATTGTCTTCGATATACTTTCACACAATATCTGGATTTTCAGATTTGCATTCACCACACTAAATTTCATCGAACGGGATAAAATTCTACTTATACCAATCAATGCCTTCATAATCTTCCCAAGTCGGCCAAACACAATTCCATTTCATGCTTCCATAAACTCTTAAGTCAGCCAAACATAATTTGAATTAGGTCACCACAAAAAAATTCTCGCGGTGGAAGGGAATGAAATGTGGACCACACATAACCTCCTCGCTCAAATAAACATGCTACATATTAACCATGATATTCAGAACCAAAGAGTAGGATATACACATTACGACACAAGCAATGTTTCAAGACACACTAACCACTTTGCACATAGGTCCAAACCCAAAAGAGTGTGTCTCATTATGTTGCAAGATATATGGGACCAAGACAAGCACGATCGAAAATAGATCATCATAGAACAACATCCAGAGAATGACAATCTGGATCACCAAAGTAACTGTAGACACCTAAATTTGGACATTTATACTGTCCAAATTTATCCCTTTTCGTCTAAACATCCTTTTGATTGCGTTAATTAGGTAATATCACAATTATCTAATTAATACCCTTAATTCTGCCAAATCCCTAAGGTATTTAGTAAATAATTAAATACCTTACCCCTTTAATTCCCCTTTCATCAAATGAATTAAATAAATATGAAATTTATTTAATTCCTCACATGTCACATCCCTTTCCTTAATCTTAATCCATCTTCTAATCTCATCATTAGAGATGTGCACATGTCTAATCCTTGATTAAGACATGTCCCATCCTCCAATTTTTGCAAGTTGGTTTCTTAACCTTCGTTAGTTACTAATCATCTTCTAATCACTGATCAGTTAAGCCTAATCAGTACCTTGGTCTACTCTCCCCATCTCCCAAGGAATTTTCAATTCTTTTTTATTCATCCAAGGCTCTTCTCTTCCCCATGTGAATTTTTAATTCACTTTTATTCCTCCAAGGAATCTTCTCTTCCCCATGCAAAGTTCTAGAACCTTTGACTTGTCACATCACATGTGTCAAAGTCTTCTAGAATATTTGACTTGTCACATCACTCACATGTGGCAAGTTCCCACCTTTTTAGGAACCTTGTCTTATCCATTATATTCATCCAATCATGTGAATTTTTAATTCACTTTTATTCACCCAAGATTCTCCTCTTCCCCATGTGATCATTGAGAGGTCACATAATCCATTTTCCAAGGTACTTGTCCTTCCTCCACATCATGTACCTTTCTTCCACCTCACTTCCACATCATCTCATCCTAAGCCATCTCACATTCCACATGTCAAGATGTGAGGGCTTGTGAGTCCTCAATTCACCATATCCCTCCATCTTGACCTTTTTGGCTTAATCTCAACCGTTGAATTCTCTAGAGAATTTAAATTTCTCTATAAATACCCCCTCCTTCTTCTCATTTGGGAGAATTATATTTTTTCTACCCAAACTCTTTCCATTTTTCCATTTGCAAAACTTAGCCATTTGCAAGCATTCTCCATCAATCAATCAAGCCATTTAGCCATCAATATTTGCATTTTATCATATTGTTCATCTTGCATCTAGTCACCTCCATAGCCATCCAAGGAGCACAAATATTTTCAAAGATCAAGGGCCAACCTTGGAATTTTTAGCACAAATGTATAACTATTTACAATCTTTGTTTTATTTATCTTTCTTTGCATAATCATTCCTTAGCCTAATTTTGAGGTGTATTTCTTGTGTTTTTCATTTTATTGCATTATTAGTTTGTTTTGCATCATTATAATAGGATAAAACATTTTGAGGGATCACAGTAGCAAAGCCAAACCTTAATCAAACAACCAGGATATGTTGACATCAATGAAAACCATTAATGACAACAATTAATATCATCACATTCCAACATTTCCATACGTGTAAAGCATATGTATCTACATACACCTACAAACTATGTGTGGATGTATATATAAATACACATACTCTTATCGAATGTGATACATGCATTTCATGTTATGTTACTGGATAAAAGAAATTTCATTCTCTCATATTGTCATTCTACAATTTCAAAGCACAAGAAAACAAATTTAGAATAAGATAATGAATAGAATGATTGGAAATTCATGTGAAAAAGATTGCTTTAATTTCATCTTAAATGCTTAAGAACATTTATGTTCCAAATCTTATTTTATTCAGCATTAAGCATGGTAGATAAAATTTCCAAAGTTAGTAAAATAACTTACATGCAATAATTCATTTGATTTTTATCACATTACATGCATTTCTTAATCGTTATTGCATAGAAAGATCGTTAAGTTGTGTGGCAATTTTCCAATTATGTTTATTGAGTTGATTTTTCTATGCATGCATGCGTTTTGGAAAGCTTAGGTCTGGGATAGGGTTTCAGATGTGGAGTCACAAAGAATGTGAATCTCTTTTCGGATTCATGTTTTATTACATGCACTTTGGCCAAAATCAAGGGTTCATTGAAAATGGTGAATGTTGCCTAGCAAATCTATTATTTATATATTCTTTTCCACATCTCGATTAGCATAACATATTCAAGATTAGGAATATGCATGTAGATCAAGCTTGCATTGGGATTACCTCCTACTACTTGTCTCCAAGTTGCTAGGAACTTCAAGCAAGGTTGATGGTTCTTCGTGTTAGGAAGAACTCTGAGGAAGCTAAGGCTTCATGGTTGGGTAGAAAAGTGCTTCAACTATAGTATCATCCCTCGATCTATGAGAAGACCAAGAGGTTATGTGATTAGAGGACTTATGCTATTATATACAAATTTCTTTTCATGTATTGATTTATCAATCATTTATATTGTAATGGAATAGTTGTTTCCATGTTGTAAATGTACACTTGTGGAAAGGTACATTATTATTTATTAATTTATTTATTTGATTACAAGGAGAGTTGTAATTAAATTTATATGATATCATTATTCATTTTCTTAATTATGAGATTATGATTAGATTAATTTTGGTGGAAATATTAGTAAGGTTATGGGAGTCCTTAAATAATATGTAAGTTTTTACCTCTATTGATTTTCTTTTCTTTTCTAAAACTACCCCAGTATATTTCTTGATCCACCAATTCCTCATGAAATAGAGAATTAGTTTATAATTTGTCACACTATTTCACTTCATATTATAGTCAAGCCTATTATATCTAGAACCAATTCAATTGAACCTTTAGGGCCTAAAGTATTAGTAGCATTGGAGGACAAGTGAATTTTTAGGCTTGTGCCAATTTGTTAGTAAGAATTTTTTCTTTTAATTTGCCTAAGACAAGTGTTGGTCTATGGAGTTTGATCATGCTCTGACATTAATACCTTGGCCACTTTAACAATCATGTTTTCCCACCCAAATTAATTAATATGGGAGTGCAAGGGGGCTATCCCCTTGGCAGGGGCCCGAGGGTGGAGCCCATAGCAAGGGTCTGAGGGGAGTGCCCCTTAAGAAAAAAACACCCATTTCTATTAAATAAATTTTGTAAATATTTTTGGTTGGAAATTAATTTTGTAATTCCCAAACCAAATAATTTCTTGTTGCAAAGGCGAAGAGTCATGTGAGAAGTTGAATCTGCTCACAACAATCTACTTGCAAATGAAAGTTGGGAAACAGTTTTGTGAAGAGAACTCACAACAAAAAGAGCATAGCTTAGATTAGTGAATGTACACAACAATGTGTGGGTGTGTGTGTATGTGTTGATTTGTGAACACACAACAACAATAGGTTTGCATAGAGAAAAAAACGTGAAGGTGTTTAAGTTGCACACAATAGGGGATATTGTTGTTGGTTAATATAATTTGTATCTTTGCTGGATAATTAATAAAATTGGATAATTGTTTGTGGATACATAGCCCACATTGGGTGAGCCACATTAAAAAAATTACCTCTGCAATTCATTTTTGTTCTTTATTTCTATATTTTAATTTATAATTGGTTTATTTTATTGCTAAATCTTATTGGAAAAACCCAAAAAAAAGCTTTTGAGCATGGAAAGAAGATCTAATGTAAATCCCAAATTATTATCTTTCGCTTTAATCATTTGGGTAACTTCAATAATCTAACAATCCTCATACATATCTCCAACACTATTTTTATTTGAAATATACTTCAATTTCTTCCTTACTAATCATCACAATATTATCATCCTAAACAATATTTTTTACACATCTTCTATTTGGCTAGGCTTAGTGGATTTTATTTTATTATTCTTTTAATTAAATGTAGATTTATTCCTTTTTGATAAGTTAACAATTATATGACAAAAAAAATTGGTGCCCTTTTGTACATAGGAAGCAAGCATTGAGATTGCATAAACACTCATTTTCACACTAGTATATAAAATCTCCTGATTGAAATTTAATTTAATCTAGAATCTAAATCCTAGCATTTAGGGAAAGGAGGATTTAGCATTGAGGTGGAACATTCTTGACAATAACTCTCCTAGATATAGAATAGGCTAATATATCCTCATGAGAAGCTTTAGGAGACCAAGGAATGGTTTTGAAACTTGATTTATTAATATTCTAAAACTCTTTACTTAAAACTCTTTTTTACATTTTGTGATTTTTGAAAAATGTAGCAAATAATCTCCTTTGGATCATTCTACAAATGAGATATAAATGCCTAGTGTTTTCTCCATGCATTAAATAACCGATCATAAAAGAAAAAAATATTGATGAAAGTGTCACTTTATCCATACAAGCAAAAAAAATAACAACATTCTTTAATGTATTTTCTTCCTTTTCAATAGCTTCTACCATGTATTCATTAGGATCAACTTGAAAAATTCTTGAAAAAAGGAGGTCTGTTGATGTTTAAAATGACACAAACAACATTAAAACAAAATATTTCTACTCTATTTCTCCTAAAAAAGAAAGACAACATGTAGTGGCCTAACTCCCAAGGTCCTGGTAGTTGGTTCTCAACTGTTTGGTGTCACTCAATTGGTTCATGCAACTGTAATGTTCAAGGGGCCTGTGCTGGTAAAAGATTCAAGCGATGACTCATCCTATCAAACTATTTTGGTAAATCAATGGGGTTTCAAACAAAATAAAAAGATAGATTAAAGGGGTAAACCAGTAAATATGAATCAAATATATCCATCATCCGGACATATATCTCTAAATAATGAATGTTCTTCCAATCAGATCAAGAAAACCATAAGATGACACAATCTATAGCATAATCTATACCACTGCATACATTTTAGGTGCTTAATTATCTTCACAATCACACATCACAAATAGTTCAAGGATTTTAAAACAACACATATTCATTCATCATCAAGATTATAGATCAACAAACTTCAATAACTTCAATTCAATGACAATCTAACAAGATAATCTTTAAATTTGGTTTCTTCTATTGACTTTCATCACATAAGAAACTATCATGCTTCAGCAAAATCACTGACATTTAGATAGATTATAACTTATCAACCTTATCAAATAAAACAACTCAATGCTAACTCCATATTGCTTAAACCTGTAATTCTATTAACTGTGAAAAGATCAAGTACAAAGTATCTCTGTAAAACTCTACAAAATTCTATCTCCTAATCTTAGGTAAGCCAATCCTATTCTCAATTAGCCGACCTTTACAATATGATACCCATTGGGTATTTATAGATATTAAAAACCTCAAACTCTACTTCTATTTTAGGCATTCCACCCTTTTAGGAATTAGATCAATTTGATCTCGAGTTCTTACATTTAGACATTCAGTTTTAACTAAAAATAGAAGATAGAAGAAAAGAAGAAGTCATGCGCCCTCCAAGAACTACCAGTGTTGTATGCATGCAACATGCAAGGAAGAGGGAAATTATACATGCAGGGATTTGTGCATGCGAAGCTGGATCTACCATGAACTCATCGTAGCTGGTGAAGACTTGTTGTAAGGTATCTATTTCCGGCCCATCAATCCAACTATCTTCAAATATGATCTGATCCAATTCTGCTGCAGCAAACTCCCTCATACTTCTTATTTTCATTAACTCTCTCCCATCAGCTTTTATCTCTTCCTTTACATCAAATCTTTGCCATCATATTCTTTCTACATGAGTCCTTTGAATCTTTCATCCCATTTCTCTTTTACTTGACTCAAAGGCATGCCCTCCTCTGAAAATGCATTCACATCTACAATAATGGCAATAACTGCTTCCAACTCTTCCAACTGCTCAGTCAAATTATTAACAGCTTCTTGGATCTCATCCTTATGTTTACACAAAAAGTCAGTTCTAAACCGGAGTATACGAGAAGTTTTCTCCACAAAATCCTTGTTATCCTCCTCAAGTATTAATTGTTCCAAAAGAGTAGTTAAAGGCAATTCACTCACCTTTTCTAACTTCTGACTATATTCTTTATACTCTTCTCCTTGTTTCTCTGATGCCTCAATGTATTGATACATTTCTTTTACTAACCCTTAGATGTCCTTGTAGGCTTCAAAACCTTCTACCAAAACTTCAGCCACCTCCCTGTTTAACTTGTCTACCCATCAGTCTACCATCTCCGCTTTGCCTTTCACTTGTACCAAATCATCTACCTCCTTTTTGCTTAAAAAAATAGGAGTCTCAATGGCTACTACCTGCTGTGATCTTGGAGAGGAGACATCCTTCAAGAATGAATGTAGTTGATCCAATTGAGCCTTAAGCTCATCCTTCTTTTGCTTATCCTTGATCATCCTTGACTTGGTCGTTGAAGCCACCACATCAATTAAATACATTTATTGATTCCTAGTGGGCCTTCCCAAGTTGACAGTACTCAACTGATAATCTGTTAGTTGCATGTCCCCTACCTCCTTTTCTGTCATTGGCATGGCACATTCAGCAACAATTTCTCCTTTGTCTATGAGTTAGGTAGAATGTAGAATTTTAGCCTTCTTTTTAGGCCTCTCTTGCTCAATCCCCTTCATCATATCCTCCCAATTGAGAGGTTGTGGAGGTGTTACTGCCCTCTTTTGCAAGTCCAATTTTATCCAAGTAGGAGCACTTGGAGCAGTAGTCATCTTAGAGGAAGAGGGAACAATAGTATAAGGTGGCTGCATACTCACTTGAGATTGGGAGTCACCCCTTGATTTTTCTTGTTGCTCTTGTACTATATGCATCTGCACCAACTTCTCAACCTCTTCTTTATCTCTTTTTTCTTTCCTTTCTTCCTCTTCTTTCCTCTTACTCTCTTCTTCCAACCGACCCTTCTCCACTTTTTCCTTCTCTATTCTTTCTCTTTCTAGAGCCTCCCTTTCTAATTTCTCTTTTTCCAAAGCCTCTAGCCTTTCTTTTTCTAATCTTTCTGCCTCTGCAACCTTCAGCTTTTCTGCCTTTGCTTCTTCCTCTTGCTACTTCTTAACAAGCTCTTTGACCTCCTTTTCCTTCCTTACCTTTTTTGCTCCTTCCTCGTTTTGGCAAGCTTCCTCTGCAAGTTTTAGTTTGGTAACTAAGATTTCCTTTTCCCTCTGATTCCTTGCCTTCTCTTCCTCAAGATCATGAATTTTCTATATCAACTCCAACCTATCATTCTCTGCTTTGACCTTGAGCTCATATTCTTGCTCCCTTCTTTTTCTCTCTACTTCATCAACTGCTGCCTTTTCCTTAACTTGTTTTGCTTTCAATTGTTGCTGGTGCAATGCAGCATCAGCTTGTACCTTGGCATCAATTTCTTTCTATTTCTCTGTTGTAGCCCTTGCATCAAACTTCCTTTTTTCCTCTTCAAACACCTTCCATTGCTCTTCTTGTGTCAAAATATGCTCAATATTCTCCTCTAGAGGCATGCTTTCTTGCAAATCCTTTTCTGACAGAGTCTCATCTGAATCTGTCCCTACCTCAAGAACTTCTTCCTCCACTTCTTTTCCCTTATCAGCTTTAGCCATGCTATGAAGAGCTCCTTCTTTTATTTCTTTACTCTTCTTCCTTGTAATTGGGACTTGTGTAGACGATTCACCTAGTGTAGGTGTTGAAACAACAAATCCTCCTACTGGAACATCTCCTTCTTGTGTTTCTTCTTCATCATCTACCACCTCTAGTTCAATTTCATCAATGTCCGGAGGAAAGAATTCCAATGGCTCTTTGGGAGGTGTCTTCTTTTTGATCCTCTTGTACCCTTTACCCTTCTTAGGGGCCGGTTCTTGAGGAGTCTGGGTTCTTAGCACTAACCATTGCACACTCCTATCCAACACTGTCCTTCCAATCTTCTTGATATCAATGGTTTCCTCAACATCCCAGTCAATTGGATCCAGGATCTTGGTGCCAATGTTCAAAGCTTCATATGATGGATCCAATACAATTCCGTCATCCACCAAAGTGTCAGGAATGTTTTCTTTAATACCTAGTTCTACCATGAGTGCAACCGACAATATTTCATAGTTCTTCTTTCTCAAATCATACTCATCCTGCCAATCACTCCAAAAGTCTTCTAACAAATTGAAATGTCTAGTGAACAACGAAGGCAATAAAGCATACATCTTCTTCTTTGGATCAAAATACTTATGAGCTGTATACAATCCCAATTTCAACTGTATTAGCTCATTACAAACCACCTTTGCTCCTACCAAGTGTTGACAGCTATATTCACCCAACTTCATGGGAAATTTATGACATTTCGTTTTATGTTTGATTCCAAACCTAGCATTAACTCCAAGAGCTTGATACACAAACTCCATTAGCACTATCCTGTTACTGCAACATCTTGGAAGCAAGTGTGGGTGGCCTTCAAAACCAAATAACCTGAAATATGTAAATTTGGGGTACTGGATGTAGGTACCAACATCCCCACTCAGCAATAAAATCCATGGCTTCCTAACTCAACAGGTATCCTGCATCTCCATTCAATTGGTTGATGATCACATATAAAAATGCATCATTGAATCTTCTGAAATGAGTCTCAGCAACTTGAAGAGACAACTGATCATAGTGTTCCCATACCTTCTTTTGTCCATCCAAAGCTCCCATTATGCCCACTCTATTCAAACCTGGGAAAACACCCACTCTTGTTGCCGCATAAACAATGTAAGAGGTCATAAAGAAGCACTTGGTTTCTCTAATCCTTGTTAACTGATCATGTATGGCATCTGAGACAATCATTGACCAATCAAACTGTTGTTCACCTTTCAAGATGGTCTGAATAAAAGGAAACATCCACTCCTTGAAGTAAAATGCATCCCTCTTCCCAAACACCCTAGACAACATCACAATCAACCTTGATACCTCTTCATAGAAATCTGCCCTCTTTGGCTGATCTGCAAGTTTACTTAAAGATTTCTTTTCTGTCTTCAACCACTTCTTGTTCAAGTGAGATTTATTCGATCCCTTATACTTACTATACTTCTCCAAGGCCTCTGCCTCATTCAATTGCACCAAGTTCTTTGGATCTGGAACATTAAAAATACTTTGAAATGCTTGAGGAGTGAGATTAATAATCACATTGTCTTGTGAATGCATGCATAGTTTGGTAGCAAGATTGTAAGCACTGGCTACTGTCATGATTAACTCTAGGCATTGGACAAATATAGGAAATAAAGTGATATGAGCTAACCCAGAGCTGACAATTCTTTCCGTAGTCACTATAATATCCTTGTCAAACGCTTCTGAATACCACTCCTCAAAATTGTATTGACCTAAATTGGTATCAGTGATATCTAACCAATCTGATTCTACTTTGCTCATTTTTACCACAGGACTCCTGTGATTATACCTCAAGGTATAAGGCAACTGCTCTGGCTTCAACTTCTTTGGTTTTTGTGGTGCCTTTGATGTTTCTATAGGCTAGTTTCTTCGAGCAACTTCCCCTGATGTTCCTGACATCCTTCAACTTTCCTGCAAGCAAAACCTCTAATTAGATCTTTAGATATCATTATAAAACATGCTTTAAAAACCATACCTTTCACATATGCACCGGAGGCGGAACCAGGCATAAACATAACCTAAACAGTCTCTTTTACAACACTGTCGGACTCAAAGCCAAAACCGATATAGATTCTTCATTAATAATAAACGGGCTCGGAGTCGAAACTGGGAAAGTGATTGGAACCGGGATCAAAATGGAAAATGGATTTGGTTTTCTTCAGATTTTCAGATTTCCATTTTCTATTTCCACTCCGCCTCCGCTTCCGTCTAGGTTATCGTCATTTTCCAAAGAAGACTTCTGTTGTACGTGGAGCCAGAAACGGGATGGGAATGGAATCAATAACTTTTGCAAAACAAAATTCTCAAGTTCAAGATCGATCCCGATCCCGTCCCCACCTAAGTTGACCATGACATCATCAAAGACTTCGTCAATTTAGCACATAACTTCGTGATTGAACCAAGTTCGCTTAAAATGAAAAGGGGCTTTAAGAACACTACATTCATATGACCATGGGGAACAACTGCATATTTTTAGGGCATCATATTTTAACCATTTAAATACGATCACTAACAGACATGAAACCCTAATCTAACAAACCCGATAAAAACTAGGGCACAGCTTTTAAACCTTACCATTTATCAGTTTGGATTCACGACAAAACCCTAAGTAACAATGATAAATCTAATCTACCTCACTGTAGATCCTTAACTTACCTTACTATAAATCATTAATCCAACTAACACCATTTAAAACCTAAATTTAATCTAACTCATCGCAAATCAAAATAACACGACACAATCATGATTAAGACGTGAAAGCGACCATGCTAAAAAATATATAGAATTAAAACGACAGCACAAGAAACCAAAGAAAACAAACCAAACAACAAAATAAAACAAGGATATAATCAAACCAATCATACCAAGAATCATGAATTCGCTTAAAACGAAATGATTGAAAGCACGAACAGATATAAAGCAAAACACAACAAACACGACAGTAAATAAACAAAGAACAACAAAAAGCAACTCTACCTCAAACACAGAAGAACCCTGCTAACCTTCTGAATTGATTCGCTCGCAACAATCTTCTCCTCCTTCAATCAATTTGCTCAAACAAACTCCGATGCTGCTCTTTCGTGCTCTTCAATCTCTTAATAATGAGAATAATGACTCGTTTAATCCTTAAATGAAGCTAAAAATGAAGATTTCAACCTACTCGAGCAGTTGTCATTAATGCATTAACACGCAGTTAAGGCGGAGTCGGAACTGAAAGAGAACGAACACTTCTCCTAGTAACTCTAGTCAAAAAGTCAATGATCCAAAAGTGGCGGGGGCGGAACTAAAATGGAAATTGATTTGAAAGTTTAAGAAATTTCCATACTTCATTCCCATTCCGGTTCTGGGTCCACCAACTAAACATAAAGCAAAAATAAACACATAAAGTAAAGTAAAAGACCGACATCATAAAACTAAACATAAGGAATTTAGACTAAAAACAAAATACAAATAGCGGAGGCGGGGGTGGAATTGATTATGATTTTGCAATTTTTGGTAAAGACTAACTTAAAACCCATTCCAGCTCCGATTCCGCTAAAGACAAAACAAAAGCAAACAGAAAAGACCGTCGGGATGAGAACCAAAACAAATTTCAAAAGAACTTTCAGAACCCGATTCAGTTCCGGTTCCGGCTCCGCCAGACTAAACCAAAATAAACAAAGTGTTGGAAGCAAAATGACTCCAAACTTTATTTGAAAAACAACAAAGGATAAAGAATAACAAGGGGGACCCATTTTGACCAAGGCAAAAGATGGGGTGGTTATGCAAGGCATAACAAGGTCCTTACTGTCTTGTCCAATTGAAAATTCTTCTTCTTCTTCTTCTTTATGTTGGCTACCATCTCTAGTATCTCCTCTAATTCTAACGTCAAATCTAGTTGTCTCCAACATTGCTTCTACATCCTCGACATTAAGAATATCTTTATAATATTTGTTGCCCATTCCACTACTTTCCCCACCTTTTATGTATAATATTTCTATATTTTTTTTATTATCTACATGTTGTTAAGGCTATCTACTACAAGGCAACATACCTAAAAGTGGCACACCACCACCTCATCTCACACATACAACCATCTACTTGAAATAAATACAAAACATTATGGTGGTAACAATCACCAGTTTTAAATTTTAAATTAAAAAGAACGATGACACAATAAATATAAAGCAACAAAATTGAAAGATAACAAAACACAACTCAAAGATCGACCATAACATACAAAATCAACAACTTAAAAGAGAATTTGGGCTAAAAACACCAAGCATAAAAAAGAGCACTAATTGAAGTCAATTCTAGCTAGAGAAGCATCTCTTAGCTAAAAAATAGAGGATGATCGTTCCTCTCCCTCACCAACCTTTGAGCTCCTCCATTCTCTTCTCCCTTTTTTCACATACATAAATATAATTAAAAAATAAATTTAACTACTACTTAAAATAAATAGAAAAATAAAAAAACCATGGGACCACTACAATGGAAGATTCAATAGTTCCCATAAGAATTGTTTTTAAATTTTTTACAAATTATTTGTTAATCTAAATATTAGTTGTTATGTTTCTACTGAGACAAAAATATCCATTTTCACAAATCTATCAAAAAAACAACAAAACATATAGTGACATGTAAGACAATTGATAATATATGCCTCAATGCCAATGTTTTGATCTAACTTTTATCGACAAAAGAGTAAATCATGACTTTAAACTTTTAACACGCTTACAAAAATTCAACTTAAAGTAGGAAATTAAAATGGAACTTAGAATAAGAAATCAAATAAAAAATCTTATGGAACTTTCACTTTATCCATACAAGCAAGAAAAATAACAACATTCTTTAATCTATTTTCTTCCTTTTCAATAGCTTCTACCATGTCTTCATTAGGATCAACTTGGAAAATTCTTAGAAAAAGGAGGTCCTTATTGTCTTGTCCAATTGCAAATTCTTCTTCTTCTTCTTCTTCTTCTTTATGTTGGCCACCATCTCTAGTATCTCCTCCCATTCTAACCTCAAATCCAATTGTCTCCAAAACTGCTTCTACATCCTCAACATTAAGAATATCTTTATAATATTTGTTGCCCATTCCACTACTTTCCCCACCTTCTATGTATAACATTCCTATCTTTTTTTATTGTCAACATGTTAAGGCTATCTACTACAAGGCAATAGACCCAAAAATGGTACACCACCACCCCATCTCACACATACAACCATCTACTTGAAATAAATGCAAAACATTATGGTGATAACAATTACCAATTTTAAATTAAAAAGAACAATGACAATAAATATAAAACCACAAAATTGAAAGATAACAAAACAAAACCCAAAGATCGACCATAACATACAAAATCAACAACTTAAAAAAAAATTTGGACTAAAAACACCAAGCAAAACAAATAGTACTAATTGAGTCAATTCTAACTAGAGGGGCATCTCTTAGCTCAAAAATGGAGGATGACCGTTCCTCTCCCTCAACAACCTTTTAGCTCCTCCATTCTCTTCTCCCTTTTTTCACACACATAAATATGATTAAAAAAATACAATTTAACTACTGCTTAAAATAAACAGAAAAATAAAAAAATCATAGGACCACTATAATGGAAGATTCAATAGGTTTCCATAAGAATTGTTTTTATAATTTTTACAAATTATTTGTAAAGCTAAATACTAGTAGTTGTTATGTTTCTACTTTTAAAACGAGACAAAATAATATCCATTTTCACAAATCTATCAAAGAAACAACAAAACATATAGTGACACGTAAGACAATCAATAATACATGCTACTATGCTAAAACATATAATGACAAGTAAGACAATCAATAATACATGCTTCAATATCAATGTTTTGATCTAACTTTTATTGACAAGAATAAACCATGACATTAAACTTTTAACATGCTTACAAAAATTCAACGTAAAATAAAAAAAATTATTATACAACTTAGAATAATTAAAGTGCATAACTACTGAATCCTCTTCCCTTAAGAAGAAAAGCTCTTAAAAATTTTAAATAATACCCACACCACATGAGACCACTCTTTAAGTGATAACCTCAAAATTATACCATACCGACTGCCGGCCAAAGTCTTATTCCATACCTTAAAACAATACAATCCAGAATTAGAAAGCAGTAAAAACATTAGAATTATGATTCATGTTGACAGCTGCAAGATTGAGAACCTGCTAAGCATGACATTATTTCTTGCCGAAAAACTCATAATATTTATACTGATAACTAGGTAGATAATTAACTAGCAGCTCTGCACATGCTGACACAACCAGTCTGATTTGGAATCTGATTCTGTACAACCTGAGGCTGTCTTTCCTTATACATACCAACAACTACAACTAAATATTATTATTCTGTATATTCTGAATAAATTCATCCCAAGCTCCACTTTCCCCGCTACAACTCTAACTCTGTGCGAGTGCCCACCTGGGCAAACATGACATACTCAATATACTTATGTACATAATAGACAGAAGGTACCTAATCCCCCTCAGTATTTTCAGGTCATTGAATGCATTCTGGAGAATCGAGATTTCTTGGAGGGTGGTTTGAAGGCCTCGGACTTGTGAAGAATCGACCACATGACGTGCACGTCCTCGTAGCTGCAAGATCGGACCTCACTGTACAGCTTCCATAGTCCTGCACCTGTTATACATCATAATCCACTTATTCTCATGTTCTACATAAATTTAAAAACAGAAAAATGTCTTCCACAGAATTCCACTGTGATACACTCAGTCTGTCAACTGAAAATCTGTTCATGGTGACTTCAATTCCTTTTTTTAAATTATGAACTGCATTATTTATGAAGTTAATGTTAGGCCAATCTGTAAACAATTGTTTCTGATAATGAATGGTTGAATGTGATCGGAAACATTGATCGAAAAAATATATATTTAAAATCGAATCACATTCAGCGAAAAAGTATATATTTAAAATCAAAAAGCAATCATACAATTTTTCATAGATTCTAGAAAACTCATGCCAACTAAGACTGCAACTGCAATTGCTTACCGTTAGGAGTGAGAAATCAAAGATTTTAAAATGATAAAGAGAATCAAAATCCCAAAAGACACTGCCTCCAACAAATTCTGTGAAATGGGTTTTTTAAATTGATATAACAACTGGCTGCACTTATTAGGTATACACTTTTCACATTGTTGTCTTTTGAAACAGAAGACATATTTATATTTAAACACTTTTGCATGTGCAAGAGGTGATGGGAAAATGGGAAGCTGTCTCCTCCCTGAGGCTAGTATCTCTAAACTTCAAGTCATACCATTTTCCAACTAAAAAATATATCTAGCTGTGATAAAAAATCTAATTTTAGATTTGTATGTATTAAGATTTTTTTTTTCCATTTTTTCAACTGTAAACAGATGAGAATAAATTATAAAGCATATCTAGTTATGATCTAAAATTAGATTTTAGAATTGCATATATTAAAGAAAAAATTCCATTTTTTCAATTTAATTCAGTATAGATGCTAACGCAAAGCAATTTTTGCTTCTTGGAATGTAAAAACCAGGTACAAAAGTTTGTAGTTTGTTGTACAGACAGACCCAATTTGAGATATGAGACCTTGCTAAGCAACTCTTTTGTTTTTATATTGTATAGAATTTTGTTCTTTCAATTTCTAAGATTATGAAGAAGCTAAGAAGGATACAGAACCTCCACAATACATTAACCTTCTACATACAATTGGATTCTACTAAAAGAGGCAAGACTATCCTGCAGCCCAAATGAGGGAATTCAATGCAACTCTTTTTATAGTGCTTTCATCCTGAATACATCCAGGGGTAGGCAAGGAGCCTGCACCAGTGCATCAGTCAATCTTATGCTGTTAATCTACAATTTACTTTAGAGGTTCCAACAAAATATAGTAAGTGAAATTAAGTGTATATACATTCAAAATTAAAATGATACCAGTTACCTCCCACAATTTTGGAGAATGACTGTGAAACATAGAAAATGGTAAGATGGCAAGATTGTTTGCTATTTGATAGGAGAACATGAACCTTAGGTAGAAACTTCTTAAGCTGAAAGCCAAGAACTAAAAGATACCAATTTAACCAATATACCAAATCTGAGTTAAGATAAGTTAAAAGATATCAATTTAACCAATATACCAAATCTAAGTTAAGATAAGTTTCTATTTGTGAATACCGTCAGCAAGAAAGCCACAACATACAGCCATTACCACTACTTGACACAGTCAGTTTCCACCATTCCCACTGAATTATTCATATAAACTTGATAAAGCCAATTCTCATGTAAATTATTAGATAATACTGCATGTAAGATTTTCTTTTTCAAATTTGAAAAACCCAAACTACTTCAAAATTGTTTTATCTGATCTTGCATGTAAGATTTTCTACACAATTGCAACCATTCCTGTGAAATTTGAGAACAGCCATTTATTTCATTCAAGTTTTTCTGTAATCCTGCATGTAAGATTGTTCACACCATTAGTACTCTGAACTTAGAAATTTGAGAACACAAATTTGGCCCATTTAAACTTTGGACAATTCTGCACGTAGTACAATCTGCTGACAATTGGGTTAAGTTTCTTTCCATCACAACAAGCTCAATTGATCCTAAACAGAAAATCTAACCAGTACCATTATCTCCAAAACTGAAATCAAATAACAATCCACAAGCAAATTTAAAGGAAAATCTAAGAAGCACCACCATTACCTCTAGTTTTGTTGCGCTTGCAGGGCCTGTTGAAGGTAAGAGACCATGCTCTTCTGATGGGAGTGGCAATCCTGCGAAGCAATGGCCACAAAGTCCCGGCCATTATGAATTCTTGAGGCCTGTAAATATTATGGAAGCAAATTGAAGGGCGATCTTTGTTCGGTGAAGCCCCTCAAGTAGGACCCCTGTTTTGTTAGGAGGCATTTGAAAATGGGGACAAAAGGCAAGCGAAGACAGGGGGGGTGCAGGTGCAGGTGTTTTGTCATGGGAAAGTGGAACTGACCCCCACAAATGGAGGGGGTTGTATCTCCCTTCGCTTGGAATGAGGAGAAACAGGGGTGACACGTGGGCAGTCAGCCATGAATGTGTAGGATGAAAGCCATTTCCGATGTTTAATGCCTCGAGAACGCAGCAACGTGGGGTACATGGCGAGGGGGAGGTGGCACCATTTCTCCCCTTTCCTCGCCAGGGCTCCATTGCTCTCTTAAATAAAAGCTTAAACATGGCCTCAACAAAACAAAATTAAATAGATTCCATGTGTTTTCTCTCTATACTTATGGAGATAAGAAATAGATTTGCACTTTAAGAGTCAATAGTAAAATTTATATTAAAATGTTAATCATTGTTTTAGTTTTATTGGCTAGAATTCACTTTTTGACTCTTGGATTAGGAATATTAAAAGGTCACTCAAGTTTAATTGATTTAAAAAGTGTAAGAGAATATGAAGGAAGTATAATTAATCTTGATTTAATTAAAGAGTTGGGAAATGATAAATTAAAATGTTGTTTTTAAAAAGGTAAGTGTATTTAGCTCTCCAATCATATGGATGTCGAATATATATAGAATTAGTTTGTTATAATACATCTGATTGATGTCAATAGTGTTTTCATTGTTTCAAACTTTATGTTGACCCATAATCATATATGGATTGGTCTTAAGTGGCTTAAGATTGATCTTGAGGAGTATAAAACTATTTTTGGAAGTATGGATCCGAATGATAGAGATGGTAGACTTGTGTGATCTAATTCATTAGATTTCATTATGTTTGTTGGCACACAAGGATTTGTTGTATTTAAAAATACCTCGGGGAAGCTATCAAAATATGAGGGTTGAACTCTCCCTCGTCAAACTCCTTGATAGATTGGCTTTATAACCTTGGGCTAATTATCAAAGAAAGCAAACTCAACTATGCAATGACCTATATGTTAACTTTGATGTAGATGCATTCTTTTTTACACTTCAATTGAAGTGTTTTTATGTTAAATGCTTCTTGTAATACAAATGATCTAAGATTATTCTTAAATGTTTCTTTATGTTCTTGGATAATGTTTATGTTGGGATTAGGTGTGTGATTGTGGTATGGGCCTCCTTAATTTTATATATTGAGGGTTTGGCATGGAGGACGTATTATGCAAGTTAAAAGTAAGGTTACTCTACTAGAATTTTGTTAGACTTAAGGGAGAAGTTTATTTGCAAGTAGTTGAGATTAATACAACTTATGCTCTCTTTGGAGGGATTTTTTCATCTGAAAGAGTTTTGTCCACATATATATGACGGTTTATGCGTTTCTTAGTTTTAATACCTTGAGCCATATTTTATTTTATTATGGTTTAATCACATGTTTAATTATATTTATACACTACATTATAAATGTCTCTATTGTGTCTTTTAGCCTCTATTCAACATTTGGTATCAAAGCTTTGAGTTGATTAGATAGGCAGATGCCTTTCGTGGAGTGTTGAGAGTTTTTAATGGTTAAAGTGGGATTATTTGATGTAGTGGTTTTGTAAATCTATGTGTGGTCGAGACCATGGAAAGCACACCTCATTTAGAGATTGAAAAGTTTAATGACTTTGGTTATAAATTATGGAAAATAAAAATGAATTGTCTCTTGAAGGAAAGGGATCAATGGAGAGTTATGGTTGAGAAGAAAAATCCTATAGAAATATTAGATGGAGATTGAAAGAAACTCTATAAGAAAGCTAGAGGAACCATATTGTTATGTCTCTCTAGTTCTATTCTCTTGAATGTTTCAAGATAGCTACCACATTCAACTTGTGGAAGAGACTAGATGAAATATATCAAACCAAATGTTTGCTAGATTAAGTTTTATTTGAAACAAAAAAAATTACTTTAAAATGAAAGGAGACTCATTGCTAAGCATTTAATCTTATTTTAAATCAATTATGATTTATTGATGTTAAGATTGACAAAGAGGATAGATTTATTTTAATATTTTGTTCTTTATTTGAATCTTGGTGTAAAGGGGGACAATTGAACAGCTTCAAAGGGAATTCCTTTTGGAACTAACTTTACTCTCTTTACAATAAGATAAACTAGCAATTTTTAGGTTTTCTTAAATCTAACTTAATTATCCTTTTATACAAAATTTACAATAATAGATAATTACAAATTACATTATAAAATGTCCAATTATAGAAAACTAGGAAAAATAACTCTTTACAAAAGAGAAATTACAACTTTATTCCAATAGGAATCGAAAGTGTTGCTCATAAGGAACCTATTATTATTTTCTAGAATCCTCTACCTCGAAAACCAAAATGGTGCACATATTCCCTCACATTGTGTTGTTATCTAGTCCAAACACAAAATGAAAAGTACTAACATGTACATAGGTATGTCTAGTACACACAAAATACAAAAAAGATAAGTTCAATGCATGAATAATTATGGGAATAACAAAGATAACAACAAATTATCTATTTACATATTTAAATAAAAATAAATTTGTCACACCCCCATAAAACTAGACCCTTCCACATGGACATTGCATGGAGAATTAAACAAATAAATATAATAAACTTGACTGTCAAAGAGGATGAAGGAAATAATTACAATAAAGAGGTGAAGGTGCATGCTTGACTAAGAAGGGGTCACACCATTAATAAGCATGGAATCCCTATCCATGGATGGTGAAATTATGTAGGTTGTGTGGAACAATAGACACATGTGTTTCCTTAATACAATCACAACTCCTACCTTGGGGAATACATGCACTATTTTGGAGAAAAATACAAGCAACATAGAAAGAAAATATAGAGGGAGGGAGTTGATTGAAGAGATTGGGAATTATGGAGAGTTTAGAAAGGAATTTGGAGTCCAAATATGTTAGGAAGACCACAACAAGGTTATATGCCTCCAAATATCAAGCCAAATCAAGGAGCTCATATTCTACACCACCTTTTATGCAACAACGAGAAGGAAAATTTTAGGGAAAAAATGGTGGGACGTTGACAAAGAGGGTGTATAGTAAGGAAAGATGAATAGAAATACATGGTTAGGTAAGTAGTTTTAATATTTTCAAACATTATATACCACTATTTGGGTTTGGGTATACAAATTTATAGTTTGGATGGATAATATAAAGATATTTCTACCACTACCCATCCTTCATGAATTTGTTGCAAACTCAAAGTGTCATATATCATCCTTCTAGCACTAAGTACAATATGAAACATATTGTAATTACTTTGTGATTATATATTATATTTGTATACACTATATCTTGTTTCATGTATGCATATGCCCATATTCTTATGGTCAACATATATTTGCATGTGTAACCAATTATATGAAGTGTGTGTATATTCCTATGTACAGTTTGCACTTTTAATATATGTAGAGGCCAATCAAATTTGACAGAGAAAAAAATAGAAATCAAGAAATGAAAATTATTCTTTAAGATAAGGGTAAACTATCAAATAAAATACATCCTAGTGCCTAACATCTTTAGGCAACACCAACGATGTTCACATTGGAACATTAATATTATGATTATATGTTGTAGTGCATTATTGTAATCATATCATAAGTATTAATTAGAAGATAGATGATTGAATTTTACCTTCTCAAAAAAGTAGAGTTTTCCTTAAGATTGGAAGAAAATAAATAAATAATAGTATTATCACATTAATGCTAAAAGGAATATATTAATCTCCTAGTTTCACTTCTAAAAACTATGGGTTATTATATTAGTATGGTATTTGTTGAGAAAATTATGTCTCAACTTTCAGTTCTAAGCCTAAGACAAATCAAACTTGGCAAAAAATGATTCATTTGTGCCTTTACCGCTTTACCGTGGTGGTTGGGTCTGCCCCTGGTGGTACTGTAGTGACAGTCTAGGCGGTTACCAACCTGCAACATGACTGGCGATTACCGCTCCACCACAGGTAGTGAGACCGTAGGCAGTCTGCCTGAGCGGTCACCACTCTATCGCAGTGAGGCCGCTGGCAGTCTGCCTGAGCGGTCATCGCCCTACCACGGTGAGACTTGGCGGTCTTCGCGGTAGCGTGGTGAGACCACTGGCGGTCTACCTGAGCGGTCATTCCTCTACCGCGGTGAGACCTGGTGGTCTCCATGGTAGCGCAGTGAGACCGCTGATGACTTGGCTGGCGGCTACCACCACACCACGATAGGAACTTGAGAGTGCAGCGGTAGCATGATGGAGTCAAAAAGTGAGCTCAGAATGGACTATCGCCATACCATGAGGTGAGTCAGACTGGGTAGTGGTAGCACGGTGAAGACAAGGGTGAGCTCGAGCGAGCTCACTGCCATACTACGGGGTGACTTAGATAGGGCTGCGGTAGCGCGGGGAAGTCTGGTTGAGCTCGAGTGAGCTCACTGATATACCATGGTAGGTGGAAGAGAGCTCAACGGTAGTGCAATAGGAGCTTAGAGCTCGGTTGACTGAGTTGGACCGGATGCCAGGAGTGATCAACGAATGAAAGGACACGTGGCTCAGTGTGAGTGATCTGATTGGCTAAAATCCAAACAGTTAAATGCAGTTATTACAGGCCAACTTCTAGATGGAGACAAGAGTCAATTAAGGCATGAATTTATTCCCTGGGTGGCTCGATGCAATATGAGCAGATTGATTTCTTGCTTGAATATTTGATGCATGAACCTGGAGGCCGTGGGATTGGTTAAGATGTTTAATGAGATGTAAGACTATGTCAGTCGATTGCATTATTATATTTGAAAAGAAAGAGGTGACGGCTAGAGGTAGAGTTGATGTAAGTTTGTGAGTTCATTGTATACTTTGAGAGAAGTATTGTAATAGTGAGATAATTCAAATGCTGAGGTGAGCTGATCAGAGAGTGAAGACTGAAGAATTTGGTATGTAATATTTTCATTGTTGTAATACAAAAATTGTCTTTGCTTGGTGTTGTGGGTTTTTTACCTGAAAAGGTTTTCCCATGTAAATACTTGTGTCAATCTGTGAATGCTTTTTTCTGTTATCTCTTATATGTTGTATGTATTCATCTCAGTAGTTTTAGAAGCTATTAGAACTCATTTTTTCTCTTCTCCTCTGTTGTATTAGTGTTAAGGGAATGTATTCCGCACTGTTGGATTGATAGATCCATCCTTGTTTTCCCTTCAAGTGGTATTAGAGCCTAGATAGTTGTTTTATCCTTGAGAGAAAAGGTCAATTTTTTGTGCTAATACTGTTTCAGTGGGAGTCTTGCATTGTTAAAAATTGTTTCTATTTGAGATGACGAGTACATCAGGTAGAGTAGAGATTGAAAAATTCAATGGTAGCAACTTTGAGTTATGGAAACTCAAAATGGAAGACTTGCTGGTGGATAGAGACCTCTAGATAGCAGTGTCTAGAACTATGCCACAAGGTATGAAGCAAGAGGATTGGGACCTTGCTGATAGAAAAGAAAGAGGTCTAGTAAGATTGAGTCTGGCCGATTCTGTACTCCTGAACGTCCATGAGGAGACGTCTGTAGCTTCATTATGGAAGAAGCTTGGTGATATTTATCAGGGAAAGTCTCTGGTAAATAAGTTATTCCTGAGGAAGAAGTTGTACTCCTTGAAAATGGAAGAAGCTGCATCTTTTGTAGACCATCTAAACTCGTTTAATATGAGTGTTACTCAGCTTGTGTTTGTAGGTGTAAATACTTCGGAGGAGGATCGTTGCATGCTCCTATTATGTTTGTTACCTAGCAGTTGGGATCATCTGGTGATGGCTATTGGAAGCACAACCACTGCATTCAAGATGGATGACGTGGTTGCTTCGCTTTTGTCTGAAGAAATGCAAAGGAAGTCTTCTGAGATGGCCAAAGAGGCTCTTGTTGTTCAAGGTAGACCAAAGGAGAAAGGCAAGAAGAAGGACAAGAATTCAAAATCTAAATCTGCAAGAAGATCGAAGTCTCCTAGTAAAAAGTTCAAGGTGAGATGCTGGAACTGTGGGCAACCTGGTCATATCCGGAAGGATTGTAAGGAGGAGGAGAAGAAGAAAAATTCAGATAATGACTCTTCTCAAAGTGATGCAGACACCTTCATTGCAAAACCTTGACAACTCAAGCATCAAATGATGCCTGGTTGGTTGACTCAGGTGCATCCGTTCACATGACATCCCATAGAGAATGGTTCTCAAAGTATGATAAGTATGATGGTGGAAAGGTGTACCTGGCAAGTGATTCAACATTGGAGATCGTTGGAAAAGGAAGAGTCAAAATTCAGTTTCCTGACGGAAGAGTCAAAGGTATCGGTGGCATATTGCACATACCAGGTCTAACTCATAATCTTCTTTCTTTCAGTAAGTTAAATGATGTTGGTGTAGAAGTTTATTTCTCAAGTAAAGGATGTAAAATTTCTAGAGGTGCAATGGTGTTGGCTAAGGGTGTTCGTACTGGAACTCTATATAAGTTGGATGCACACCCTGTTCAATGTAACAGTGCCTCTGTAATGTCAAGCAAAATGGTTCCTGTAGAGAAAGATGAAGACACTTCTCTGACTGCAAATGCTTTGGAAGTAAAAATCCCAGCTGAGAAGACTATGCTATGGCATCATAGACTAGGTCACATAGGTGAGAAAGGTTTAAAAACCTTGAAGAATAAAAATCTTATAGAAGGGCTTGATGATTGTATCCTTGAGTTCAACTTTTGCGAACACTGTATTTATGGAAAACAACACTGTGTTTCATTTTACTTGAGTCCTCATAAATCTTCTAGTATACTGGATTATGTTCATTCTGATGTGTTTGGTCCAGTTAATGCTCCTTCATTATCGAAGTCTAGATATTATGTTTCTTTTATTGATGACTACTCGAGAAGGGCATTTGTATACTTCTAAAATCAGAAGTGTTCAGTCGGTTTAAAGAATTTAAATCTTTGGTAGAGAATCAGACTGAAAGGAAAATTAAATGTTTGAGGACAAACAATGGCGGTGAGTTTTGTTTTGCAGATTTCGAAAGGTATTGCATAGATCATGGAATTAAAAGGCATAAAACAATGCCTTATACTCCACAACAAAATGGAGTTAGTGAAAGGTTGAACATGACGCTGATGGAAAAGGCAAGGAGTATGCTGAGCGGTGCTGGTTTGGAGTAGAAGTTTTGGGTTGAGGCTATGGCTACAACATGTTATATGGTAAATCATCCTCCTTGCTCTGCACTTGTTGATAAGACACCTTTGGAAGCATGGTTTGGTAAGAAGCCCTCTCTCAGACACGTTCATGTCTTTGGCTGTGAGGCATATGCTTACGTGCCAAATGAGAAAAGATCAAAATTAGATAACAAGGCTGTTAAATGTATTCTCATTAGCTATGGAGTTGGTGTGAAGGGATACAAGCTTTGGAACCCTGTTGCTGAGAAGGTTCTGTACAATAGAAGCATGATATTTCGTGAGTTGAAACCTTCATTAAGTGATCAATAGCTTGAGATAGATCAGAGAGACAAGAAGAATGATGCAGTTGAGATTCCTCAAAATATAGGAAAGGAAGAACTACATGGTGTACCTGGAACTGAAGAGAGTTCAAGCAGCTTTGAGAGTTCTGATGATGAAGAACCGCAACCTCAGCCTGTAAGAAGATCTACATGAGAAAAACAAAAACCTGAAAGGTATGGTTTCTCAATGTTAGTTTCGAACTGTGCCTATGCCTTAATTACTAGCATTGATGAGCCTAGGACTGTTAAAGAAGCAATCAACATGTCTCATTCGAATTCTTGGCTGGTAGCCATGAATGAAGAGATAGATTCATTGAAGAAGAATGAAACCTGAGATTTGGTACCATTTCCTAAAGGGAAAAAGCTTGTTGGCTGTAAGTGGGTATTAAAAAAGAAGATGGGTCTTGATGGCAATGTTGAGAAGTATAAGGCAAGACTGGTTGCAAAGGGATTTTCCCAAATTAATGGAATTGATTATGGAGAGATTTGTTTCCCTGTAGAAAAGCTGACATCCATCATATTTTTGTTGTCATTGGCAGTTGTGTATGACTTTGAAATTGAGTAGATGGATGTGAAGACAACATTTCTCCATGGTGAGTTGGAAGAAGAAATTTATATGTACTTTGTTGATAAAGGTAAACAAAATCTGGTCTATAATTTAAAGAAATCTTTGTATGGTTTGAAGTAGTCTCCTAGAATGTGGTACCATAAATTTGACATGTTTTTATTGTCTATGGGATTTGTTAGATCAAAATCTGATCATTGTGTTTATTATAAATCTGAAAATGATCGTGTGCTTGTTATTACCCTATACGTGGATGATATGTTATTCATAGGAAATAACAATACTATGATTTATGATCTTAAATCTTAGCTGTCTGCAAAGTTTGAAATGAGAGATCTTGGTGCAGTAAGGTATATTCTGGGAATGGAGATAACTGGGGAAAAAACAAGCAGAAAGCTTTGGGTAAGTCAGAGTAAGTATGTCAATACTGTTATGGAGAGATTCTAGTTTAGGGTCATGTCCTCCATCTTAGTAGCAGACTTTGGATAGTGAGGTGAGCTATACTGGGCAGCGGTAGCATGGTGAAGACAAGGGTGAGCTCGAGTGAGTTCACTTCCATATTTTGGGGCGACTCAGACAGGGCTGCGGTAGCACAGTGAAGTTTGGGTGAGCTCGGGTGAGCTCACCGCTATATCATGGCAGGTGGAAGAGAGCTCGATGGTAGTGCGGTAGGAACTCGAAGCTCTGTTGAATGAGTTGGATCGGATTCCATGAGTGATCAACAAATGAAAGAAGGACATGCAACTTAGTGTCAGTGATTTGATTGGCTAAAAGCCAAAATAGTTAAATGCAATTATTGCAGGCTGACTTCTAGATGGAGACAAAACTCGATTAAGGCATGAATTTATTGCATGGGTGGCTCGATGTAATCTGAGTAGATCAATTTCTTGCTTGAGTGTTCGATGCATGAACCTGGAGGCCGTGGGATTGGTTGAGATGTTTAATGAGATGTAAGACTATGTCAGTTGATTACATTATTATATTTGAAAAGCAAGAGGTGATGACTAGAGGTAGAGTCGATGTAGGTCTGTGATTTCATTGTATACTTTGAGAGAAGTATTGTAAGAGTGAGATAACTCGAATGCTGAGGTGAGTTGATCAAAGAGTGAAGAATGGAGAATTTTGTATGTAATATTTTCATTGTTGTAATACAAAAATTGTCTTTGCTTGGTGTGGTGGGTTTTTTACCTGAAAATGTTTTCCCACGTAAATACTTGTGTTAATCTGTGAATGCTTTTTTATGTTATCTCTTATATGTTTTATGTATTCATCTTAGTAGTTTTAGAAGCTACTAGAGCTCATTTTTTCTCTTCTCCTCTGTTGTATTAGTGTTAAGGGAATGTATTCTGCACCGTTGGGTCGATAGATCCATCCCTATTTTCCCTTTAGTATTAAACAATATAATGATGCATAGGTAATATTTTGTGTAATCATAGTTAAATACATATTGATAAATATATTATCACTATGTAAGGAGCATTGATAATGTTTAGCACCTTTGTGTCTAGCACTAAAAGCATCAAATATTTGTATGAAATACTAGGTCTTGACATGTGATCATTTCAAGCATAAAAATGAGAAATCTTAAATATATAAATATAAATTGCTTATGCAAGAAGGATGTTATTACATGTTGTGGAGGGAGCCTTGTAACAATATTCTAACCATTTTACTCTATACTCTAATATGAGTGGATGCATTTTTTATTAACTTTTTATGCACAAATGTATGAGTATGGATTGGATTATGGAAATACTCCTTATAAGACACTATTATAGTCTATAATATATCATTTAAGATAATTGTATGTTAATGTTCACCTAAGTATATAGATGGTTAATAATTGGGACCATCCTATGTAGAGGTAACTAAAGAACCTTGATCTCAGTAATGTATCACCTTAACATGCTAAATTGGTTTTGTATACACCTAAAAATGGTCACATTATAATAAGTCTAGTAATTAATTAAATACAAGTTATTTAATTAATCTTCTAATGCTATCTACATATAAATAAATTTAATAATTTATTTATATTGTTCATTTTCTAATGCTTCTATTCTTAATTAATTAAATAAGTTTATTTAATTATTATCATGTTTTTATTTTTTTCTCTTAATTAATTAAATAAATTTTATAGTTTATTTAAATTAATTATCTTATTGCTTTAAATTTGAATTTTTAATTCAAATAAAGTAAACGTTCTTCTAAATTCATAAACCATCACCATTTCCTTAAATTCTCATATAATTAAATATTTTAAATATTTAATTAGAAACTTCTTATTCACCTTTTACAAATAATTAAATATTATTATTTAATTAAGGAAGCTTCAAAATCCACATGTCACATAAAATTAAATAATTTAATAATTTAATTATCCTCAACTACCAACTAACTCTCATTACTAAAAAGTGACAAATGGCCATCTTCCATCATTTTTGAATGGAAAAGGTTTTGTAGGAGGAAACATCTTCCTTCTTTCTCTCTAGCCTTCATCTTTCTCTCCAACTTCTTAAGCTTCCACCGTTCATCTTACCAAACTCAATTTCAACCGTTGATCTTTGCCAACTAAGTTTTTGCCTCCAAACATCTATAAATAGGACCTCTTTGTGCTTTGAAAATCCTAGTTACATAGCGTGAGAATTATAGTTGAATAATCAAGCATTTAGCATCTTAATATCCTAGATTTCATAATCATAGCATATTATATTATCTTTCATCATCTTAGCATAACTAATCATGGTAGAAAAGCTTGCATAATTTGTTCTTACTTTCATTATCTCACATCATTTAGCATAAGAATGTATTTTTCACACCATCTCATTCTCTAGGTTTTCATTCTGTTGAGCTTCTACTTACACAATATGAGAGCAAGCAACTTAAAACGAATCCTTGGAGATAGAGGACAATGGGACGGTTTTTGAAGAATCTGTTGGGTTTTGAAGTTTGTTTAGCTTTAACTTAGATTATTTGATTATAATGTTTCATTAGTGTGTTGTTTAACTTAATTTGTTATTTCCACATATTTACACACATAGGTTCATTTGGGTAAAATCACATACCATTGTGATTTATTTCATCTACATGATTTTCCTTGGTTAAACTAGTCCCTAACTTCTTTAAGAAAAATCTATGTCAAGGTTGGGAATCCTATAGAAGAATGTTTCCTTACAATTTAATAAGAAACTACAATTAAGTAGATAATTCTAAGGACTACATTAAAATTCCATTACCATGATTATTAGCAATAGTTAAAGAATAATGACATGTAAATTTTATTCTATTGGGTTACTCTCATACATGAATGTTTAATGGGTTCCTCATTACTATAATATAATGGTACAATTGTGATATCTAAGATTGCCAAATCGTATCTTATGTTATCATGTTCTAATCCTAACCAGAACCCTACAATATAAACTATATGGTATTATCATTAGGGCACCAATTATTGCATGATATCCTTGATAGTTAATTGCAAGGGTTTTGGGATGATTATATTGAATTAGGATTAATATTAATGGGAGGTCAAAATTGAGATTTGGATGTCCTTGTTGGAAGTTCCTTAATATAGGTTTACTATATCGCGAGACTAGCTAAAGGTTTTCCTATCTACTTTCATGTGTTAATAATTGATGGGAATTATTAATGAAACCTTGATTATGGGTAACCTATACAGGTATGCATCTTTTGAGATACCTTGTGAGGAAAACTATGTGTGAATTTCATCATATTTGGAAGCAAGTATGTAGACAATGCTTAGGAAAATGATTCCTTGTGAGCTCAAGTCCATAGGGGGAGGGTTTAGGGGGGATATGTTGATGGGTGTTTTTTTACTTCTTAACAAAAACATAACATGAATGCTCTATCTCTCTTGAAAGGTAAAAATCTACAACTAAGTATCAGATAATCACCCCAAGGTCTCTTGGTTGTTAGGTCATAACTATGAAAAAACAGCTTAGTTGTTTGATGTGATTTAATAGTAATCATGAGGGGCCTTTATGGTTCACAAATCTTGGAGGTTATGGGTCTGTAACAAAGTTTTAGAATTCTAGAAATGGATGAACAGTGATAATTTTTTTATGACAACAGTTTGAAACTCTTCTTGTTCATCAGATTTAACTATACAGTGATGCTTTGAACTTGTGTTGAATTAAAATTTTGAAAGAAAAGATAAAAGGATGAAGGAGTTATCCTAACTCTAAAGCTATGATCAATAGTAACAATGGTAGATGTTGCAGTAGACATACCTCCCAAACTGAGTTTTTCTTAACCAAGGACAACCTATAGTGTCACAAAGCTAGTGCAATCTTCTAAGGCTCTTTGCAGATTTTAAGATTGTAACATCCACCTATTCAGTATGAACATACAATTGAACTTAAGTGCAACAAGTAAAGTAGCTCAAAATAACTTTACACAACAATTTATCAACAACAAATTACAAAAAATATGAGCTAAAAGTGCATAAAATACTACAATATACATCCACCATTAAATATGAACATGAACTACAAGTAGAAAATGAACTTAAACAAAAATTAACGATGTTGAAATAAACATTTGGAGGCTGAATCATGTACACATAATGAACAATACACAAGAAACCATCACCTTAATTCTTTTCTCATATATTGTTGCAGAATGCCTTTACACAACAACTCATCTCTCTAAAAATGAGAGGATGCCCCTATTTATAGTTTTCAAAAAGTAGAATGAATGGTCAAGATTGATTTACAATGAATGGTTCAAATTTATTCTAGTTTAGGGTTTTCACATTACCTAGTAAGAGTACAAAATTTATAATATAAAAATAGGCTATTTTGTCTTGTAGCCTATTTTTTCCTCTAGTTACCTATTTAAAAATTCGTCATCTATTACAAGATTTCTAGCTTTTTTAACAATTTAGCATACTCAACAAACTTGCCAAAGGTAGCCAAGAGCTTGTTTTCTTCAGAGAAGTCAAATTTTGAGATCTGGAAGGTGACTCTCTTGAACTCTTCCACCATTTGATCTTAATGATTTATGCATGTTTCTCTTGCTTTGACCATTTTCTCTGACTCTGAGAAGGCTCGTGTAGCAAAATCTACGAAGTCTACCGATAGAGTGTCACTGGCTCCTTGATCCATTCTTTTGTGAAACTCGTGCTTTATAGCCTCTCAATCTAACTCTAGTGCTAGCATCTCATATCCTATGATCATTTTTTAAGAAATCATCACATTCAACCTGGTGATCCACAATTCGCTCGTGATTTTCCTCTAATTCAATTAGAGACTTCTCCAAAACCCTGTTTTATGTACTCGCAATTCAGTAGCCATGCCTTGAACAACCAATGGTCTTCTTTCAGTAGGGTCGACTCCTTTTCCTAGATCATAGGGGAGAGCTTGAGAATGCTCTCTAGCTTTGGGTATGTGATTCTATAAAGCTCAAGAAATTCCTTGCACACCTCGATCTCCCATTCAACATCATTTTGTAGGACCTGATAATCATTGTGCATTTTGGCCACATAATGAATGTCCTTATCACTTATGTCAATAACTCTTTTGAACCAATTCAAGGTAGAATTGCTCTAGCTTTTCATCTTCTCCATTTTATTGACCTCTTCTTTTGACAACAAGGAAGGGGCAGACAATTCCATTGGAGATTCTTCTCCAAATGTTGCCAATTACTATATGTAGGCAGTCAATACTGTCACCCGTGCTTTCAGCTCTTCCTTTGTCGATTATTCTTTGTGCATTTGTTCTAGAGGATGGTGGAAACAAACCCTTAAAATTCATCAATCTTTTGGTTCTGAGAAGTGGGGCCCAGATTAATGGTGGTCACTTGGTAGTCCTTACCTTACATAGTGTCTACATCTTTGTTAGCTATTGGAGTTTCCACTTGCAATATTCTAGAGCCTGAAGCATCTATTGTAATATGTGACCCAACCTTCAGTTTCTTCCTTTCTTAGGTTGTTACTTGGGTTCTAGCCAAGATTTCTTCCAAGCGAGCTTTGGGGTCCATGAGCACTGGAGCTTTCCTTTTTAGTTGTTTCTCCAACCATGAAGGGACTTTCATTTGATGGTCTAGCGATGTAACGATAAATTCATTATTTTTCCCTTCCCCTTTATCTTTTGAAGGTTCTTCCTCTTCATGCCCGAGAGCATTTTCAATATTCTCTTCTCCTTTATTTTTCTCCTCTTCATGTAGTACTACTTTGCCTTTATCAAGCTCAATATAATCTTCAATTTCCCCAACAGTATCTTCTTCCCATGTTGCCCGTTTGCATTCTTGATGCTCGACCTCAACATACCCTTCGAGATCAACATTTCTTTCTTCTATGCATCTTCTTCTTCTTTATCTTGTTCACCTTTCAGAGGCACTTCTCCATGCTATAGGCCCTCATCCTAGCCAGTTCCTAGAGGCTCATCAATCTTCTACTCATCAATTTCCATATCAACTTTCCCTTCCTCAGAGTGACGCTCCTTTGGGATTTCCTCTTTATCTTTATGTTCCTTGGGTTGCTCACCTTCAGGGTCCTGATATGAAGTTTCAACATCATAGTAAGTATCAAAATTACTCGTATTTTCTTCCTTGGGAATTTTTTTCCCTTCCTCATCAAAGACCACCTCATCCAAATTAACCCTTTAGCACCCCTCCTCCACATGCTCATAATAATCATCCCATTTAGAGTCCTTGGGCTCTTCAACAACATCCACAACTATTTCTTTGGGTAGATCCTCGCTTTACCTCTCCATCTCTTCATAAATCTACATTGTAGCCTCCATTTTAGGTGGCTCGATAGGAGGTGGAAGGAGAGGTAAGGCACCAACAAGTTGGTCCATAAGCATTTTTACTTTGGGATTCAAAATGAACTTAGAGAATTGAGGTGGCACATTTTGAAAATAGGAGACGAATGTCTCTGGCAAGGTAATCGGTACCATAGAAGTCGTAGGCATAAAAGGCAACAAACAAGAAATAGTTGACAATGGAGGCAGGAATGAGGAAGATGATAATGGGGTAGTAGTGGAAGAAGAAGAATCAAGCATCACCATTGGAGTGGTCGGGGAAGTGGAGGTGAGGTGGACAAAGATGTCCATAGCAGGTGGAGATGACATGGGTAGTGATTGAGGATTGGAAGGGGATGGTGTAGTGGTAGTGACTGATGGGAGCACAAAGGTGGTGGGTGGTGGTGATCATGGCTACTCAACTTCATCCTCTTCTTGGGGCAAAGACCCTTCCTCCTGGATAGCGGGCATATCGAGAACAAAATTTATCATCCTCTTTTGCTTGTTTGGCAGTCTTTGCCCCTCGATAGCCTTCCTGGTGTACACTTTTTTCTTTGGTTGTTTCTTTGATGTATCCTTCCTCTCCCTTGATCTAGTGATGGGTGGAGACTTGGGAGCCTCACCTAAAGGATCCAAAATAATGCCACTATCCATTTGAATTTCTATTTCATCCTTGAGCTCCCCATAGGTTAGCTCTATGCCTTGTTCATGTAGCTGGGCTACTTGGTCATCTAGCTACTTCTTGGTCCTTTGATCCACTAGGCAGGTAACAACATTTAAATCTGTGACCTTCGGCTCAGCCCAATCAATAACGAGAAATGGCACATTGATAAGAGCATTATATCTCTCATCGAGAAAATTTTCATCCTCAACAATTTGATCAAGGAGTGGATATATATTTGATGGATTTCACAAATTTAGATATCATTCTCATGTAATGTTGCCTTCGAACTTCCCGAGTGTCATTGCAGTTGGCCCAAAAATCTTCAATATGCAGCCTATGGGCATGTTGCCTTCCAACTTGTTTTTTTAGTTTTATTAGAGGATCCAAGCCTCCTCTCTCTGTATGCAAATCTAGGTGGTACTCGATGAGTTCTTTTTCTGAATACTCTGCACAAGGGGCAATAGGGTATGAATAGGTCTCTTGGCCAAAAACAATGGGGTATGGGACCCAACATAGTGCATATTATGTAATAAAGTGTAGCTAGTTTGCAACTATTTGGTGAGCTCCAACAATATGATTCTATCATTGGGGTAGCGAGGAAGTCTATAAAAAAATCTAGAGAATATCTCAACTCCTATGTATGTAAACTTGGGGAACTGACTGAACCAGTACCCGAGCCTTTTTTTAGCGCTTTCGTGTTGTGAAACATTTTTCTATGATAATCTCCTGCTAGGGTATGAATGATATGCACAATGAAAGAATCATTAACCCTCCTATAATCCTTCTTGAAATTTTTGGATTGGAGCTACGGGTAATAATTGTACACTCGATTTTGCCCCTTCTTCATTACCAAGGTGCCAACATAGTCCAATTCTTGTAAGGAAACTTCACGACCAACAGGTAAATGAGATAGGAGGTCATGTAGAATTTCAAATTTTAGTTTACTACAACAAACTATTGGTGTATATTTTCACTAATGACCTTTGACCAATGAAATTTGGTCTCTCCTCTAAGGATTTCTTCTATAAAATAAAACATCCATTCCTCAAAGAGCGAGTAAGTGGGGAAGGACATCACTCTGCTTCGCAATATTATGAGGTCACTGACCTCTTCCAAAAAGTCACTTCGGTACAAATTTTGAGGAATTTTATTGGCACTTCCCCTCTTGTCATGTAGCCATGTCTGGTTGATAGTTCCCTTGTAGCCTGTGGGATGTGCCTTCCAAACATTCAAAGAAAACTCCTCGATTTCTTCCATTTTATCAAATAAGGGTATGCCAATTTTTTTTCCAATAGACATGGGAGTTAGATCAGCCAGTACTCTCCCGTCGATAGTGATTATCCTCTTGGTCTACCTACGATAAAATTACCAACGTGCAAATACAAAATCTAGAGCAATTAGGGTTGGAAGAAAGCCTACTGCCTTTGCAATTCCACTTTGCTTTATCCTCAAGGCTTCCTTGGTTCCGGGGTTAACTAGGACCCATTGCCTAAACTCATGAATACTGACATGTCCCAAATTTGTTTCAATCACATTTTTCCAATTGGAAATGATCTTTGAGGTGCACTCGACCCCATGAAATTCGTACTTCATTTGATCTTTCTCTTCTTTCCCTCTTGGCGGTCTTGCAATCTTCTTACCTTTGTCAGTTTTTTCCACTGGCTTCCCTGCTAGTTCCATAAATCCTACACACAAAGCATGCAGTAAGTTCTTTGAAAAACTAGGAGGTCAAAATTTTAGTTAAACCATACAAACATATCATTAAATGCATCCACATACCTTTAAAAGATTATTACATTCATCAAATTTTATTATTTTGAGTTCATTTGGGAAGTTTTCAGACTTGTGGGTTTTGAGGTGTGGGTTTCTGCCTAGCGGAAGCTGCTAGGGTGAATGCTGTTGGAAACAACTTTGGGAGGATGGAGCTCCACAGTCTGAGTTTTGATAGGGAATTCTTGCAGGGTTTGAACACCAAGAAAATCTAGTGTAAAATCATGAGGCACGTGCAAAACTTCATGGTGGAAGCACTTATAATTATTTCCCTTGGTTAAATCAACCTTTTAGGCTCATGCAAAGAATAAATCGCCAAAGGGATTGTTGTTTGAGTCTCGCTGTAAGAAACAACCTAAGGAAGGTGACGCTCCACAAGCGGAGTTCTGCAAGGCACAACTCACAATTCTTATTTATCTAATCATTTTTGTTTCGAACTCATTTTAGCATGTGTGGGGAATCATTTTTTCACCCAACTTGAACATGTTATCATTTTTTGAGTTGTGGAAATTGAGCATGCGGAAGCCACAAGGTGGGCCTCCATTAGATATTTTCTATTAGATAACATCCTTGAGTGGGCAACATTCCATGGATGGCGGACCACATGGAAGGACCTGCATATCATCTTAATTTAAAGGTTTATCGCTTGGGTTCAAGTTCAAGGTTCATGAAAATGGGAAATGTAGGGTTTGCATATTGAGAGGTCGTAAGGGTTTTTCCATTAGAAATGACTATGGAATGGCTTCCTTTCATTGACAGTGGTCTACAAGAGCAGACCCACGATAGTACCCCTGCTTAGTGCATTCAAGTTTTATTTTGAGAATGATGCAGATGACACATGGTGGGAATCCATTAAGGATTGGCCATAGAAAATAGCTGAGGTGCGATAGAATTCCACCAATGACATTCTACAAGGGTGGGTCCACACAAGTCTCCAGATTCAATCTTTTAAGGTTCAAATCTTGGTATCTGGTACTGGTCGAGGCTATTGATGTGAAAGATGATAGTGGGAAGGCCACAAGGGTTTCCCATAGGAAATGTCCTCAACAATAGACATGCATAAATGGTGTTCCACAAAGGACTCTTCACCTCATGAGGGAGACTTAGTCAATTTTTGAGGTTTTGATTCTGCACAGGTTGGCAATGAGTGAGTTGGGAATAGAGGGAGCGAGGGGTTGGTGATTTTTTCACCATTTAGTATGACATCCCAAAGATGGTCTTTCTCAATTTAAATCCCATGCTACGTGCTACATAGGGTTTAACATTTAAATAAACTAGGGTTTAAAGTATAGCCTTTAGCATTTAAGAATTTGTTTAACTCGAAACCCTAAGTAGCTCAAAATGAATAGACAACATAGAGCCAACTGAGGGCTTACCTTTGTCACACGACCGACGAATGTGATTGAAGCTCAATCTTCCAAAGTTTCATGCACATGCAAAAATCCCCCACTCCTCTAATTTCAAAATTCTCGGTGAAAATGACAGCTCGAAGGGGAGACTATTTATAAAAAATCTTTCATTAATGAAGGCATTAATAATTGTAGGTATGGATGGCGCATGGGTAGGTGTGAACATGGAAATCCAATGGTTGGAAGCCGTAGGAGGAAATACATGTGGAGGGCTTGAGTGCGAAAGTCGCACACAATAATTTCGTTGCGGGAGGACACATAAAGAATTCCATTAGACATGATGGAGTAGACACAAAAATCCATAGGAAGAAACCCGCAATGGAACGAAAGGTACGACAACTTCCAATAGATGGAAACCTGTAGAGTATTTTTCACAAAAGCCTGAGACTTCCTGAAACCTTAACAATTGACCCAAGCACAATGGAATTTTCAATTTTTAAGGGATGTGATCAAACCAAGCTCAAAAATAGGGGCACAGAAACTAAGGGAAATGTGAACCGTCCTTGCGGAAGCAAGATTGAAAGAGGGGGTCCCCAGTTTGAGCGGGGCATGTGTGTAATAGGCACAAAAAATGGTGACTCTACTGGGGAATGCTCCTAAGCGTTCCAAGGCTAAGGATTCATTTGGAATCCAAAACCTTTGGTTTCACAGACCAGAAGAAGGCATCATCAAATAAACTCAAAGCTCAAAGGAGAATAAAATCCTTAGCTGAATCAGATCACAAATACCTCAATAGTGTGTGAGTGGTGAGTTCACTCCCCTCCCTCGGAAGCTATAGGGGTCAGTGACCAATCAACCAAGACAAGGTACACAATTAATCTAACTCCAAAAGTAACTTGGATATTGCTCTTCTTCCAGTCATGCATCCATAGCCCCGACAAAGTTATCATTGTAATCCCCACGAACATTGCTCTATTGCTAGCCGAGCATGCATAGCCCTGATAGATTTGTTCACACACCCACACAGTTGCCTATTTTTCAATGTTTCCTTTTATTTTTCTTTTCTATTTCTTTCTTTTATCTTCTTCTTTTGATAGCCCTTTACTCAACTAAATAAGAAATGAAACTTATAGTGGGGTTTGGAGATTAAAGTGGTCACTGGAGCATATTTAAGATTTTTCACTTGCCAAGGCTTCATGATAATTTTCATATAGTTCATCAAGAGTATTAAAAGTGTGTGTTATGTGAATTATGAGATAAGCGTGAAAGGATTCAAACAAGGGTTCCATTCTAGGTCAAACCTAAGTTCCGGTGAAGAGACTTGATTCATAGAAGCGAACAAAAATCTTTGGTAACTCATGAAGACTTATCCATGGAACCAACAAGAGCATGCAATAGAGAAATCCCTTTGAGCAGGCCAAGCATAGCGAACACATCAAGACTGAACGACACCCTCAATAAAAACAAGGGCTGATAGAACAAGCAAACATAAAGAAAAACAAAACAATAAGCAAAATGCCTACTCTAACTATGTACAAGGGTGAGCTGAAATAACTTAGGTGAGGAAATAATACTTCAATTATTTCTCCTTGACTAGCAATGGGGACATCTTCTCCAGTAAGTGTATTTATTCGAAAGCCATTATCTCCTAGAATTTCATAAATTTGAAAGGGGCCAAGCTAGAGCTTGTCGAATTTGTCATGTCCACCTTTCTTTTCATGAGCCTTGTCCCAACATAGCACTAGATCAACAATTCTAAAGGCCTTGACTTTGGTTTTATGATCAAACCATCTTTTTGTCACACCTTGATGTTTGGAAAAATTTTCTACAACTTCATCCCATTTTCCACCTAAGTGAATCAATTCAGCTAGACGAGCTTCAAGATGTTCTCCCTCATAATAGGTGTTGATTAATTGCAGTGTAGTACTCTTGAGGTGAATAGGGAAAATAGTCTCTAAACCATAAATGAGGTGATATGGGGAAGTTCCTAGGGATTTTTTTGTGTCGGGTGCGATCTACCTGAAGATAAAATTGAAGCTGTGTGTGCCAATCCTTTAGGTTCTTATCTAACATCATGCATGTAATAGTCAATAGGTTCTTGTTAGTGGATTCAACTAACCCGTTACCTTGAGGATAGTAGTTTGATGAAAATTTCAGCACAACCCCATAATCAAAAGGCAAATTTAAGGGAAGCAAAGGAAAGACCATTATCATGTACTAATGCAAATGAACATCCAAAATGATTCATAATGAAAATATCTAGAAAATTAATAACTACCTTAGTTGTGCATTTTCTACAAGCAATTGCCTCTGACCATATAGTATAGTAATTAGTTACGATTAGAATGTACCAATGACCCACAAAGGATAGTTGGTTTACCAGACCAATGAAGTTGAGTCCCCATTGAGTAAATGGTCTTACCTTAACAACCAATTGTAGTAGAAATATAACATACCTCTCCCTGGTGACAATGGTCTGGAAAACATGGCAAGATTAGATCTGATTATGAGAATCTTTGAATAATGTCGACCAGTAATATCCAGCTCGTAGAATCTAGTGAGTCGTTGAAGGAATGGATCCATGTCTCGTTCTAAACTTATCATGGAATTCCTTTAGTACTTTGGCTACTTTAGTTTTCCCTAGAAACTTGAGGAAAATCCCTTCATGATTCCTTTTGTATAGCATGTCACCCTTCAGCATAGAGCTATTGCTTTTGAGTTGCAGGGCTCATTTTTAGACCCCTTGTAATCGTGGCGGGAATTTGTGGTTTAGTAGATAATACACAATGTCATCATACCATTCATCTAGAGAAATTTCCTCCAAATGATACTGCTAAACAATGAGTTTTGGTTCTTTTTTTTCTATAGTGCGTGTGAGAGCTTGTCCTCGAACCAGCTTCATTGGTTGAATCTCCATGCCATAATCCTATAGTAGTGTAACCCATTTGGCTCATCTTCCCCCTAGTTCATTTTTCATTAGTAATACCTTGACACCTAGGTTTAGAACAATGGAAAATACCTTATTCCTTAGTATGTAGTGCCTAAACTTCTTGACTCTACGAACTAAGGCATATAGATCTATTTCTCAACATTATGAAAGTACAATTCAACACCCTTTGACAAAGCACTCATGAAGGCAATAGGATGCCCACTTCCTTCATCATCTTTATGTGTTAGCATGCTGGCACATGAGTGATTTGAAGCAAATGAGTATATATAAAAAGGCTTAGAATAATTAGGGCTGACCAACACAAGAGCATCTACAATAGCCCTCTTTATTTCTATAAAAGTCTTTTTAGCTTCTAGTGTCCATTCTACTTTTTCATCCTGCTTAAGCATAACATTCAATGAATTTACTATTTATGCAAACCCTGTGATGAACTTCCTAAAAAAATTGATCTTTCTAAGAAAAGGACTTCATTTCTTTTTTGCTTTCGGGTGGTTGAATCTTTATGATAGCCTAAATACACTCTGGATCAATTGGTATACCATTTTGTGAGATCACATGCCCTAAGAGTTTCCCATTTGTTACCCCAAATATGCACTTCTTTGGGTTCAAATAAATGCCAAACTCTCTGCATTTTTGGAACACCTTACATAAGTCAGAGACATGGTCTCCTCTCTTTTTTGAGAACACTATGAGATCATCCATGTAGATGATGATGCATTTTCCAATGAGGTATTTGAAAGATATATCCATGATAGGTTGAAATATTGCACCTACGTTAATCAAGCCAAACGAAATCCTTCTATATTCAAATGTCCCCACTTGATGGTGAAATTTGTCTTCTGTCTATCTTTGTACTGCACCATTGCTTGGTTATACCCTGTGTAGGTATCAAGAAAGGACATCATTTGCAATTTGCAACACTTCGTCTAGTGATGGCACTAGATAATTATCCTTCTTAGAAGCTCAATTTAGATTTCTAAAATCTACACATAGCTTGATTTCTCTATTTTTATTCCTGACCAGAACCAGATTGGCCACCCATTTAGAATGTTAGACAGGGAAAATGATACGCACATATATCAACTTTTGCACTTCTTTAAAGATAATGGGTTATAGCAGCGCATTTATTGGATGTCATTGTTTGAATGGCCTCACATCCAATTTGAGGGGGATAGTGTGAGTGATGATCGATGTATCATACATATTAAGGTCCTCATATCTCCAAGCTATCACATCATGGCAAGTATGTAATGCATCAATAATTCCTTTCTTTTCTTCTGGGGTGTAGAACTTGCCAAATAAAAACATTCTTAACATATTCCCCAATGCCCAAATTATGAGCATTACACTGGTTATCTATGGATTCCTTGGTTTTTTGATCTTGATCCCTTATGTGGTCAAGGCTAAATATTATTTCTAATTGAACCATACCCCTGGGTATTGTGTTTGTCTTCAAATTGATAACCCCTTCTATATCAAGCTCAACTTCTTCTAGTTATATCTCATCTATGATTTGAGAAGCAAACACGTCTAAGTTGGTAATAAAGTCAAGGATATGTTTGTCATCCTCAAACACTTGGAAGTTAGTTACATTATTAGGCATTGACGGGGTAGAGGTGAGCTCTACTATGAATTTTTTTAATCCAATAAGTGACATAAGCTATCAGGTGTTGGATGCTTGTGCTAAGGCATTTGCGGTTTGATTTTTACCTTAGGGAATTAACTAGATATTGAATGCATCAAATCCCTCTATGATGTCCCATACTCTTCCTGTAGTTAGCTAACCTCTGATCATGACATGAATATAATTTTTTGACTTGCTTGACAACTAGTTGAGAGTCCCCAAATACTTGTAACATTTTAGCCCTTTTCCTTAATGCCATAAGAAATCCATGAACTAATGCCCCGTATTCTGCCACATTATTGGTGAAATAAAATTGTAATCTATGGGTAGCAAAGTAAGTCTTACCTAAAGGATTGATTAGCTCGAAGCTCGCTCTTGCTCCTTTCCTGGAATTGTATCCATCAAAGTGCAACATCCAAAACTTGGAAATGCATTTACCTATAGATTTTGTGGAGCACACCTCATATGTGGGCAGCACATCCATTCCTTCTCTTTTAGGCAGTTTGTATTCAGATTGACCTTGGTCTTGTTGTTCCTTCAGAACCTTTTTCAGAGCGATCTTCCTTATGATGTAATCCACTGTTGTCTAGAATAGGTAGGAATTGAAATCAAAATGGGATGCATCATGGATTCTTCCCTAGCTAGGAAAAAAAAGCCCTTTGAAATCCATTCTAGCTCCTAAATTGAGCTAGTCTTACACACATTTCTGCATAAATTCTTGGAAATCATCAAACAAGCCCAAAATGCAATCTTCTTGAAAATCCTCATTATCAGAATCAACTAGTGCTTCCATACTATTTGGGAGAGTATTAAAATTGGTGGAGGCATGAAACAACACAAAAAACTCTTCTACACCTTCTTTTTCACCCTCACATGCGACTGGGAATTAAGTAATTCCCTAATTTTGTTTCTGCAAACAAAACTTCATTCGTATTGTTATATTCAGTGATCATAAATTTCATCCTAGGATCATGTTCAATAAAATTTTATTGGGCAGCCCCTTCCAAGGAAGCTACAAATGTGAATAATTATTCACATCATAGCCATTTAGATCTCAGGTAAAGTCTCTTCCTAATATGATACCATAAGTGTCCAAGATGTTTGCAACTTGGATGTCAATAACTTGTTGCACCCTTGGATCTATTACAACTTGCATTAGGATCCTATTTAGCTCCCCCACTATATTTACCTCGATCTTATCTATTTGAGTCACCTTCCTTTTGGGTGGGTAGGGGTTATGCTTAATTCCTTACACACTACGAATGACATGACATTGGCTGAGGCTCTTGAATCTAGTAGACAATTATGCAGATTTTTACCAAACATACAGATGTTCAATAGGAAAGGAGGGGTTTCCGATCTCCCTTGAAAAAAACCTATGGAAGCATCTTCTTGGACCACCTAAACCTTATCCTTTTTATTGCTTTTATCTCTCACTTGCACTTGATTTTGTTCCTTAGTTGCCTGGTTATCCAATTGTTGATTTTTGTTAGGTGGCTATTTAGGTTTCTTCCCTACAATTTCCCTAACCATTGGTTCACTACTAGAGGTGTCAAATGAAACTTTCTTTGTACCTACCTCTTGAGATGGCATTGATGCAATGGTTCCATTCAATGACCTAAAGAAAACATTCCTAATGGTGGGTATTCTTAACAGTTGAAAAGCTGACAGGCTTATTTTCACCTTCTTAAACTCTTTAGCCACATATTCTCCCATTTGTTCAACATCCACCTTAGATGAATTCCCTTGGTCAGAATTGGTAGGTTGTTCTTTAGCTAGAGCAAGCATCTTATTCCTATTAAAGTATTGGGTTGGCACCCTAGGATAAGATGTGTTGTTGGTAGCATTTGGGTCAGGAGGCGTATTGAAGTTGTTTGGTGGAATGCAAGTACTAAATGGACCACCTTCTTGTCTATTCCTCAAGTTATAAGGGGTTGAGCATTGGTGGAACATGTGAACCTCTTCCTACCTTTGTTATTTTTCATCTTTAATCCCATTATCTATTGAATTAAACATTTGAGATAGGATGCCTTTGTTACTTACCTCTTTCGCTTCATTCTCCTTTTCTATAACCTCTTTCTTGGGCTCATTCTTGTCACCTTGAGAGAAGTGTGCCTGGTTGACCACCAAGACTAAATCATATGGCTCTGAGGGAACTATTTATCTATAGCTCGAACAATCAATAATACTTTGCTCCTCGACTTGAAAGATCATAGCAGTAGTTTGGAACTCCAAAAATTCTAATTTAGAGTGCCTATTGGTTTGATGGATTCCACACCATTCGAATTTTTTTGCCTCAACCAAGTATACTCTGCTTACGAATTTATCGATACCTCTAGGTGGATCAAGAGATGTGGGTACCCCACCATTGTTGGGTCTGGTGTTCCATGTCCTATTCTATCTTTGGGGTTGTCATCTTTCAAAGTTCTACCCTAATTTTTGGCCTCGTTCATAATTCTATCCCAAAGGGGGCCTCAAATCTTGGTTGTCTTTGTGGTAATTAGCCTGAATGATCCTTTGAGATGCCTACAAATAGTTATTTTGGTTCCTTAAGTGAGTTACTTCGGTGGAAAAATTCTTTACTAACTCAACCAATTCATCAATTCACTCCTTGTCTGCATTGCTTTTTGTTGATACTAAATTTTGAAGGAATACCAAATATGTCGTAGATGAATTATGTTGGGCAATTGGAGCTTTTGAGCTCTGTAGATATGAAAGTACTTGGGGTTGTGGTGGATAAGCTTGCCGATTTGAAGCCTGTAGGTAACTTGGCACTGATGGAGCTTGGTTTAGTGGAGGCCTTGGGTGTGGTACTATAGGCAACTGCAAGATCAGATTCATCAATGGAGTTTGATGAGCTAAGGCAAGAGTGAGTCTGTGAACTTGTCCAAGGTTGGCAGAAGGTCCTAATGAAGGTAATAGACCTGTAAAATTTTGCCCCAAGTCAGTGCTCACTTTTACTTCTTCTACATAATCCTCCACCAAACTCGTAGGTGGTTGATGCATACATTTGACCAAGGCGGATGTAATATTGTCTAAAGCAGCATAATCTATCACCCTAGCTAAATAATCATTGACAAGGTAAGGTGGCTGCAACTTCATGTATGCTTGATGAAATTTGTTATTGAATGAGAATATTACCTCATTAACTTCCCTTCTCACTAACATGAATTGTTGATATAGATATGTAGGTCTAACTGGGACTACAAATTTTTGCAAGAACATGTTCTTCATGAGATCCCAAGAGGTGATAGAGCCTATAGGTAAATGTATGTACCAATAGAATTCTTCATCCCCCAATGAATAAGGGAAGATTCTGCATGCAACATCTTCATATTCAATCTGCATGTGTTTGAGGGCTGTTTGGAAAATATTGAGGTGTTCCTTGGTTGTCCTCTAAGGATCATTTGGGTGGGACTTGGAACATAAGCCTTTCGGGTTCTTAGGCATGTCATGGTAGTCATTAAAAAATAATGGAGATGGATTATTGCCCAACCAAGCCATTGGTGGAGGTGGGGGTGGTAATGGATGAGTTGCAACAACTTGTGGTTGAGGTATGGAAGCTATAACAATGTTTTGGATGTGGTTGGTGAATGGGGAAAAGGTTGGTTGGAGTGAAGGTGAGGATGAGATGGAGGGGATAGAGGTTGAGTGGGTGGTAATAATGTTGAAGCTTCCCCTTTCTTGGATCTCCTAGCCTTGGTAGGGGTCTTTAGCTCCCAGAATTCTCCCTTATCTAGTGTAGACCTAGTTATTTTGTGAAATCTTTGTTGGGAGAAAGACCCAATTTGATCCAACTTCATCCAACAACCCTCCTTCTAGCGCTAGTTTTGTTGATGGGTGTTTTTTCACTTCTCAACATAGACAAAACATGAATGCTCTATCTCTCTTGAAAGGTAATAATCTACAACTAAGTATCAAATAATCACTCCAAGGTCTCTCGGTTGTCAGGTCATGACTATGCAAAAATAACTCAGTTGTTTGATGTGATTTGTTGGTAATCACGAGGGGCCTTTATGGCTCACAAAGCTTGGAGGTTATGGTTCTATAACAAAGTTTCATGACTTTGGAAATGGATGAACAGTTACAACAATTTTATGATAATAGTGTGAAACTCTTCTTGTTCATCATATTTAACTATACAGTGATGCTTTGAACTTATGTTGAATTCAGATTTTGAAAGTAAAGATAAAAGGATGAAGGTTTTAGAAGTTATCCTAAATCTAAAAAATATGAGCAATAGTAACAATGGTAGATGTTGTAGTAGACATACCTCCCAAACTGAATTTTGCTTAACCAAGGACATCCTACAGTGTCATAAAACTAGTGCAATCTTCTAAGGCTCTTTACATATTTTTAGATTGTAACATTCACCTATTTAGTATGAACATACAATTAAAATTAAGTGCATCAAGTAAAGTAGTTTAGACTAACTTTACAGAACAATTTTTCATCAAAACATTACAAAAAATATGAGCTGAAAGTGCATCAAATACTGCAACATACATCCACCATTAAAGCTGAACATGAACTACAAGCAGAAAATGAACTTAAACAAAAATGAACAATACTGAAATAAACATTTGGAGGTTGAATCATGCACACTTAATGAACAATACACAATAAACCATCATGTTAATGTTTTCCTTATATATTGCTACAAAATGCCTTTACACAACAACTCATCTCTCTCTGAAAATGAGAGGATTCCCCTATTTATAGTTTTCAAAAAGTAGAATGAATGGTCAAGATTGCTTTACAATGAGTGGTTCAGATTCATTCTAGTTTAGTGTTTTTGTTAGAGTAAAGGTTTTAACTTAATTATGTTGATTAAGTTACCTTTATTCCCTTCTTAAGATTTCACGTTAGTTTGCATAAAGTGACATTTAATAATTATATTAATTATTAGATGTTTTCCTATTAGGGCTTCTTTTAGGGTTTTTCCTATTAGGGTTTTTTTAGGGTTTGCATGATCTCCTTTTTATAAGGATTGATCCCATTGTATTTTATATCAATTCATTCTCTCATTCTCTCTGATATATACATTTTCAGTTTTCAGAGAACCCTTGCTTGTTTGTCTCCATCTCTTCTTTTGTGATAGGTTATTTGCATGCAGGTGATCTTTGGGGTTTGTGGTGTTGTATTTTCTCAACTCCTATAGTTTTCACATCACCCAATAAGAGTACAAAATTTACAATATAAAAATAGGCTATTTTGTCTTTTCCCTATTTTGTCTTGTAGCCTATTTTTTCCTCTATCTACCTATTTAAAAATTCATCATCTATTACATGATCTCCAACTTCTTTTTGCAATGTAGCATATTCAAAAAACTTTCCAATGGTAGCCAAGAGATTATTTTCTTTAGAGAAGTCAAATTTCAAAATCTAGAAGGCGAATCTCTTGAATCCTTCCACCATTTGATCTTGATGCTTTATGCACATTTCTCTTGCTTTGACCATTTTCTCCGACTCTGAGAAAGCTTGTGCAACAAAATCCATGAAGTCTGCCGACAAAGTGTCACTAGCTCCTTGCTCCACTATTTTGTGAAACTCGTGCTTTATAGCCTCTCAATCTAACTCTAGTGCTGGCATCTCCTATCATGTGACTAGTTTTAAGAAATCATCACATTCAACTCGGTGATCCATAATTTTCTTGTGATTGGCCTCTAATTCAATTAGAGACTTCTCCAAAACTCCCTTTTCTATACTCACAATTGAGTAGCCATGCCTCAAGCAGCCAATAGCCTTCTTTCAGCAGGGCCAAATCCTTTTCCTAGATCATAGGGGAGAGCTTGAGAATGCTCTCCAGCTTTGGGTATGTGATTCTATAAAGCTTGGGAAATTCCTTGCACACCTCGATCTCCCATTCGACTTCCTTTTGCAGGACCCGATAATCATTATGCATTTTGGTCATCCAATGAATTCCCTTGTCGCCTATATCAATAAGTCTTTTGAACCAGTCTGAGGTAGACTTGGTCCAACTTTTCATCTTCTCCATTTTATTGACCTTTTCTTTTGACAGCAAGGCGGGCATGAGCAATTCCATTGGAGCGTCTTCTCTAGATGTTGCCCATTGTTGTATGTAGGCAGTCAATTCTACCACTTGTGCTTTCGGCTCCTCCCTTTTCAATTGATCTTTATATATTTGTTAGAGGATGGTGGAAACAAACCCTTGAAATTCATCAATCTTTTGGGCCCGAGAAGCGGGGCCCAAATTAATGGTGGTCACTTGGTAGTCCTTACCTTGTAGAGTGTTTGCATCTTTTTCAACTGCCAGAGTTGCCACTTGTAATATTCTAGAGCTTGAAGCATCTATTGTAATATATGACCCAACCTTCAAATTCTTCCTTTCTCGGGTCTTTACTTGGTTTCTGGCCAAGATTGCTTCTAGGCGAGATTTGGGGTCCACAAGCACTGAACCTTTCCTTTTTAGCTGTTGCTCCAACCATGAAGGGACTTCCATTTGATGGTTTGAGGATGTAGTGGTGAATTCATTATTTTCCCCTTCCCCTTTATCTTTTGAAGGTTCTTCCTCCTCACACCCAACAACATTTTCAATGTTCCCTTCTCCTTTATTTTTCTCTTCTTACAATATTGGTTTGCCTTTATTAGGTTCAATAGATTCTTCATTTTCCACAGTAGTATCTTCTTCTCATGCTGCCCCTTTTTCTTCTTGATGCTCGACCTCAACATCTCTTTCATCTGCATCTTTTTATTCTTCCAAAGGAACTTCTCCATGTTGTAGGCCCTCATCCTAGCTAGTTCTTGGAGGCTCATCAATCTTCTTCTCATTAATTTTTGTATCAAATTTCCCTTCCTTAGAGCAACACTCCTTTGGGCTTGCCTCTTTATCTTTAAGTTCCTAAGGATTCTCATCTTTAGGCTCTTGATCCAAAGTTTCAACATCATAGTAAGTATCAAACTTACTCACATTTTAATCCTCAGGAATTCACTACCCTTCCTCATTAGAGGCCACCTCATCCAAATGAACCCTTAATCCCTCCTCCACATTCTCATAATAATCATCCTAGTCGGAGTTCTCGAGCTCTTCAAAAACATCCATAGTTGTTTCTTTGGGATACTCCCTGCTTAACCTCTCCATCTCTTGAAAAATATGCATTGTAGCCTCCATTTTAGGTGGCTTGGTAGGAGGTGGAGGGAGAGGTAAGGCAACAAAAAGTTGGGCTATAAGCATTTTTACTTGGGGATTTAGAATGACCTCCAAGAACTAAGGTGGCACATTTTGCAAATAGGAGGAAAATTTCTTCGAAAAGGTAATCAGTGCCATAGAATTCATAGGTATAGAAGGTGGAAAACTAGAAATAATTGGCACTGGAGGTGAAAGTGAGGAAGATGATAACGGGGAAGCAGTGGAAGAAGAATAATCAAGCACCACCATCAGAGCGGTCGAGGAAGCGGAGGTGAGGTGGACAAATATTCCCACAACAAGTGGAGATGACATAGGTTGTGATTGAGGAGTGGAAGGGGATGGTGCAGTGGCAACGATCGATGGGAGAGAAAAGGTGGTTGGTAGTGGTGATTGTGGTTGCTCAGATTCATCCTCTTCTTGGGGTAGAGACCCTTCCTCCTAGATAACAGGCATATTGTGAACAAAATTTCCCATCTTGTTTTGCTTCTTTGGTGGTCTTTTCCCCTTGGAAGCCTTCCTAGTGTACACTTTTTGCTTTGGTTTATGCTTGGATATATCCTTCCTCTTCCTTGATCTAATGATAGGTAGAGACTTGGGAGCCTCACCCAAAGGACCTGCAAGAACACCAGTATCTGTTTCACTTTCTATTTCATCCTTGATCTCCCCATAGGTTAGCTCTGCACCTTGTTCATACAGTTGGGCTACTTGGTCATCTAGCCACTTCTTGGTCCTTTGCTCCACTAGGTGGGTAACAACATTTAAATTTGGGATATCTAGCTTAACCCAATCAATAATAGGCAATGACACATTCATAAGAGCATTATATGTCTCATCAAGAATATTATCATCCTCAACAATTTGATAGGGGACTAGATATAGATTGATGGATTTCACAAATTTGGCATTCATTCTCATGTAATTTCGCCTTCAGATTCCTAGTGGTCATCGCAATTGGCCTAGAATCTTCAATATGCGGCCTATGGGCATGCTTCCTTCCAACTTGTTTTTTTAGTTTTCCTAGAGGATCCAAGCTTCCTCTCTTTGTATGTAGCTCTAGGTGGTACTCGATGAGTTCTTTCTTTGAATACTTTGCACAAGGGGAAACAACACATGAATAGGTCCCTTGGCCAAAAAAAAGGGGTATGGTACCCCAACATGGTGCATATTATGTAATAAAGTGTGGGCAGTTTACAACTGTCAGGTGAGCTCCAACAATATGATTCTATCATTGGGGTAGTGGGGCAATTGGTATGGAAATCCTGAGGATTCCTCGGCTCTTATGTATGTATGTAAACTTGGGGAACTGAATGAACTAGTACCCGAAGAATTTTATCAGTGCTTTCATGTTGTGAGACATTCTTCTATGATAATCTCCTACCATTGTCTGAATGATATTCTCAATGAAAGCATCATTAACCCTCTTGTAATCCTTCTCGAAATTTCTATAATTTGATCTATGGGTAACAATCAGACTCTTAATTTTTCCCCTTCTTTGTTGCCAAGGTGCCAACATAGTCCAATCCTTTGTAAGGAAACTTCATGGCCAACAGGTACCCTAGATAGGAGGTCATGGAGAATTTTGAAGTTTTCTTTATTGCAACAAATTGTTGATGTAGATTTTCACTAACGACCTTTGCCCAATGAAATTTGGTCTCTCCTCTGAGGATTTCTTCTATAAAATAAAACATCCATTCTTCAAAGAGTGAGGAAGTGGGGAGGCCCATCACTCTTCTTAGCAATGTTATGAGGTCATCAACCTCTTTCACAAAGTCACTTCAGTACAACTTTTGAGGAACTTTATTGGCATTGCCCCTCTTTTTGTGTAGCCATGTTTGGTTGATAGTTCTCTTGTAGCCTGTGGGATCTACCTTCTAGACATTCAAATAAAAATCCTCGGTTTCTTCCATATTATCAAATAAGGGGATGCCAAATGTTTTTCCTATAGACATGGGGGTCAGATTAGCTAGTACCCTCTTGTTGACAGTGATTATCCTCCTAGTCTACGTGAGCTACATTCTCAACATGAAAAGACCAAATCTAGAGCAATTAGGGACAGAGGAAAGATTGCTACCTTTTCAATTCCACTTTGCTTCATCCTTAAGGCTTCCTAGGTTTCTGGGGTTAACTGCGACCCATTGCTTGAACTCATTAATACTAACACGTCCCAAATCTATGTCAATCACTTTGTCTCAATTGGATGTGATCTTTGAGGTGCACTTGACCTTGTGAATTTCATACTTCATTTAAGATTTTTCTTCTTTCCCTCTTGACACTCTTGCAATCTTCTTGCCTTTGTCAGTTTTTTCCATTGGTTTCCCTGTTGGTTCCATAAATCTTGCACACAAAGCATGCAGTAAGTGCTTGTACAAATCAAGAGGGAAAAAAATTAGTTAAACCATGCAAACATATCATTAAATGCATCCACATACCTTTAAAATATCATTATATTCATCAAATTTTATTATTTTGAGTTCATTTGGGAAGTTTTCAGACTTGCAGGTTTTGAGGTGTTGGTTTTCGCCTAGTGGAAGCCGCTAGAGTGAATGTTGTTGGAAATGACTCTGGGAGGACAAAGCTTTGCACACAAAGTTTTGATAGGGAATTCCCACAGTGTTTGGACAACAAACAAATATAGTGTAAAATTATTAGGCATGTGCAAAACTTCATGGTGGAAGCAGTTGGAATTATTTCCCTTGGTTAAATCAACCTTTTAGGATCATGCAGAGAATCAGGATACGGATGTCACCGAAGGGATTTTTGTTTGAGTTTCACCGTAAGAAATGGCCTAAGGGAGGCGGCGCTCTGCAAGCTAAGTTTCATAAGGCAAAACCCGTAATGCTTCTTTACTGATCATTTTTGTTTTGAACACATTTTAGCATGTGTGGGAAATCATGTTTAGTTGCCCCACTTGAACATGTTATCATTTTGTGAGTTGCAAAAATTGAGCATGCAGAAGCCATAAAGCGGGGCTTTGTTAGGTATTTGTCATTGGATAGTGGCCTTGAGTGGGTGGTGTTCCATGGATGGCAACCTACATGGAATCTTAATTTAAAGGTTTATTGCTTGGGTTTAAGTTCAAGGTTCACGACAACGAGCAATGCAGGGTTTGCATATCGAGAGGTTGTAAGGGTTTTTCCATTATAAATGGTTGTAGAATGACATCCTTCCATCGATGATGGTCCACAAGAGCGTACCTATGATGATACCCCTACTTAGCACCTTTAAGTTTTGTTTCGAGAATGATACAAATGATGTAGGGTGGGAATCCATTAAGGATTGGCCGTAGACAACGGCTAAGGCATGACAAAATTTTGCCAAGGGTGTTCTGCAAGGATGGGTCCACACAAGTCTCTAGACTAAATGTTTCAAGGTTCAACTCTCAGTGTCCACTACTGGTCGAGGTTTTTGATGTGGAAGTTGATGGTGGGAAGGCCACAAGGGTTTCCCTTAGGAAACATCCTTGACAATGACTACCCACAGATGGAGTTTCGCAAAGGACTCTCCACCTCGTGAGGGAGACATCCAATTTCTATGGTTTTGATTCCACATGATTTGGTAGCAAGCGAGGTGAGAACAGAGGGAGAGAGGGGGTGGTGATGCTTTCACCATTTAGAATGACATCCCAAAGATGGGTTTTCTTAGTTTAAATCTCATGCTACGTGCTATAGAGGTTTCAACATTTAAACAAACTAGGGTTTAAACTATAGCATTTGGAATTTAACAATTCATTTAACTCAAAATCCTAAGCAGCTCAAAATTAATGGACAACACAGAGGTAACCAAGGGCTGACCTTTCTCATGCGACCGATGAATGTGATTGAAGCTTGATCCTCCAAAGTTTCACGTGCACACAAAATTCCTCCACTCCTCTAATTTCAAAATTCCTGGTGAAAATGGCAGCATCACAACTTGGAGGGGAGACTATTTATAGACAATCCTTCAGTAATGAAGGAATTAACTATAGGTGCGAATGGCGCATGGGTAGGTGTGAGCACAAAAACCCGATGGCTAGAAGTCACAAGAGGAAAGTCGTGCGGAGGGATTGAGTGCGAAATCTGATCATGATAATTTTTTTGTGGGAGGATGCATAAATAATGCCATTAGACATGGTAGAGTGAACACAAACATCCATAGGAAGAAACCCACAATGGAAAACCCGTAAACGACGAAAGGTAGGATGGCTTCTGATGGATGGAAACCCATAGAGTATTTTCCGCAAAAAGCCCAAGACTTCCTGAAACCTGAACAATTGACCTGGTCACAATGTAATTTTCAAATTTCAAGGCATGTGATCAAACCAAGCTAAAAAATAGGGGCACAAAAACCAAGGCAAATGCGAATTGACCTGGTGCAAGTAAGATCAAAAGAGGGGATCCCCGGTCTGAGCGAGGCGTGTGTGCAATAGGAACAACAAGATAAATCCAAGGTTGGGTTTACTCCAAAAAAATTTGGACCTTCCCTCTTTAGTAGGCCTCAAACTGAGGCTAAAATGGGTATTAGATGGTCATCAATGAGTTAAGGAAACACAATAACTTGTATTTAATACATAATATGCTTCTAAATAGTAAGTTGAATGAAACGAATGAATTTGACTACTTTATAGTTGGTATTTGTCTATATGTACATGTTGATAGAAGACCATCTCATGTTGGTTCAATGTAATTCTTATGTGCTTGTGAAATTCAACACCAAATCTATAAGACTCTATGTATAGGCTTCTAAATCAATTATTTGTGATATACATGTCTAGGTCCACTTGACCAGTACTATGAATTTTATTATGTATGACCCCCATAAGTATGAACCTCTTGGGTATTTGAGCAGTGACAAATAGTGACTAGACCATGTCAATGATTGATGCCTAGGCTACTGCAATGGATTAGCCAACATTCACTTGGTTCACAGAGGCAAAGGTTGCCAAGGGATACCTTAGTTATTATTAAGAACAATTATGTAGGTGAAAGGTGGAAAATTATTGTTGCTTATGGTTTAGGACATAGAACAACAATCTTCTTTACTTCTCATTCAAGGAAACCTGAGAGATCTCAATCCAAGGATGCAAAGTGGAAAGATATCTACAATAAGGATGTCCTAAGGTATGATTAATGACTAAAGGAGGGTTCACCACCTAGCTAGGGCTTGGAAAGACAAATGACATGCAAGATCAAATATGAAACTTAATGATATGCAAAGATTCACTAAATGACCTAGAAATGAATGCAAAATATAATAGAAAGCTAGAGAAATACAGAAGAGCGCCTAGAAAGCTGTAGCAACTTGAATGAAGTCCTAAAATTTTAGAAATACTAAAATTAATGCAGACTAGGAATCATACACTAGATTGGGTGATTTAGTCCTAGATTAGGGGTTTTGGGCAAGAATAGAAATATGGTAGAGATATGTTTGGAACTCTTGAAATCTACAAATTTGACTGTATCGAGACTCATACGCCAAAAGTGGCGTATCAATCCAATTTGAATTTTTTGAAGGCTTTGGATTTGAATTTGCTCAATTTTCTCTTCAACCTCCACTCTATCTTCTTAACCTAGTTTCTAGATCTGAAACAACAAATTTATTCTGTAGAAGTCTTTTTATGCTCTTCAAAACAAGGTGACAACTTGGACAACTTTGTAAACTTGACAAATTCTTTCCAATCTTGCTCCTTAGAAGCTCTTCAACCTAGGTTTTAAAATCACACACTAAAGAGAGGGAAAAAATTTGTTTTGTTAGTGGAAAGTGGTTTGCCTTGGTCAAACCCCATTTTGGTAATCAAACCTTGTAATGAAATCAAATAAGATAAAGGAATGGTGAATGAATAAAATGTAATGTTGCAACTCACCGAACCTTAACAATAAAGTGTTGGAAACATGTATGAAGTGGCTCCTATGGATGTAGATCTTGAATCTTGAATGAATTTAATAGATCTTGAATTGAATACTAGCTTGAATCATAAAATCCTATATCACAATTGTTAGCTCAAAAAAAACATGGTGCATGATGACTTTGACATGATGCTTGATACTTGAATAATGTTCCAAAACACTTGATAAACAACTCTTGAAGACTCTGAAATGCTATTGTAAACACTTGAATGCTCTTGTGAACTCAAATTCACTACAAGGATCACTTGATTTCTTGTTCAACTTGCTAGGTGTAAAATGAGTGAAATAACCTTGTATTTATACTTGTTTATGCCAAATTTCTCGAAATTACAACACTACAAGCTGACATCAGATCTAGGAGAATAAAATACCACCAAGATTTTAAATTAAATTTGATTTTGGGCCACATGGGGCTCATACGCCAGAAGTGGCATATGAGTCCCATTAGGCTAGGCTATGTGACACATTTTTCAAGAAAAGCTTAAATTCATGTGAAATCGAGATCGGGCCCCCAAAACTTAGGTGGGACCCATATGCCCAAGGTGGTGTATGAGTCCCAGATCACTAAATATGGGCCATATAATAAAAAAAGACATGAACTATGATTGGATGTTGGTTTATGTCAAGATTATCCTTGGAAAGATGCATTAAAAGAGGCTGGTGGATGTAAAATAAAGCCAATTAAGGCATAAAGAAGCCCAATTAATTAATGAAAACCCTAGATAAGTGTAAAAGTGTGGTAAAACACTTTACAACACCTTAAATAAGGTACAATTAGGTCCATTTAGTTCACAAGGGCCCAAGAGCTAATGTGAATGTGTTAAACACATTACAACACTAAATCAAGGCAACATCAAGCTCAATTTTATAAGGAGGGCCCAAACAAGTGTGAAAATTTCATGGAAATTTTTTTTCAACACTACAGTAGGTGGTAACCCTACTGTGTGTGTAATGATAACCAAAATTAGCCCTTGTATTGTATTGGGAGGATTCACTAGTACTCATATATATCATGGAAGTGATCAATGCTAAGTGATACGTAGGTTGTGAAGAATATAGCTAACAATACCACTAAGGTCACAAGGTGGTATATATTGGAAACTAATTCTTCTTAGGTGGATAAAAGTTTCAAGGTGATTGAATTTTGAATGCACTGGGTTGAATAGGTTTACTACTTGTGGAAATTTCACTTGTGCCCATATGACCCTTGGGATGGAGGGTGGACCTCTAGTGTAGTGTGGGATAGACCAAATCCTCTTCCTAGTCATATGATGGTGTTGCAAGTAGTATGAGATTCCTTTTTTAATCTAGGATGTGCTAAAAGGGTTGGTGTTAGTCACTCAATATGTATTTTGTGTAAAAGGTCTCGAGTATTGTGCATATTCTTATTTATGCCCTTTCCAAAGATGGTATTATTTTCATAAATGAAAATGAATTTGGAAAAGGATGGGACCCACAATATAGTATGGGATGCATCGACATTCCTTTTCCAAGTGAGATCTTCCTATAGGCTTATGTGATTGCAAACTAGGTAGTGAGATGATGCATGCAATAGATTGTATCCATTTTCACTTTACCAATTGATATTTATGTGAACATGTGGTGTATTGTGTGGATCATTCACTTTGGATATATGTGATGCATGCTTGATACTTTATACTTGTGATGTACGTATGATCTATCCACCATTGAACTTGTGATGTATATATGAGTCAGTCACTATTGTGCTTGTGATATTTGTACAAGCTAGCCATTATTGTACTTGTGATGTGTAAGAGCTAGTCACATTGTATATGTGTGATGTATACTCAATACAATCACTATGTGTGATCTTGGTATTATGAAATGATATGACCCCTATGTGAATTTGTGTTTTTGTACACTAATGTTTGGTATGGAACTGTAACTTGTTGGAAAATGGTTACCATTATATTATAATTGGACTAAGATGATACCTTACACTTGATTATTAGTCAAGAGTTAAAAAGTTAGATTATATATATCATACAAGATGAGAGAATGAACTCCTTCTAACAATGATGTGTGAATTATTAATCCTTTGATTTCTCAAAGGGGATACGTAGGTAGGGTCACCATGAATGAACCCTCAAGTTTTAGTTTTTGTTCTAGGGATGAAACTAATTGTGGGAGCTTAATAATTTTGAGTGTTTACATATAAGTCACTAGTACAAAAACAACAACAAACTACTAAAAACTGCTTATAAATGGCTAAACTTGGTCACATGACCATTAGTAGTTTATTGCCAGTCATATATAACATGACCAGATTGATAACTAAACCATATTTAGTCATTTATTGGTTTTTTTGATTCATCAATTTGGTAATATATTTAGTTGTTGATTTAGTCATCATTGCTATAATCTAGTCACTTATTTAGTCAATTTTTTCTCCACTGATATATTTAGTCTTTGATTTAGTCATTGATTGTTGTAATCTGGTCACTTATTTAGTCATTTTTTATTCATTGATATATTTAACTGGCCACTTATATAGTTGTTGATTTAGTCATTGATTGTTGTAATCTGGTCACTTATTTAGTCATATTTTATTCATTGATATATTTAGTCATTGATTGTTGTTAATTGGTCACTTATTTTGTCATTTTTGTTCACTAATTTTTGTGCATTGGTCGTGTATTTAGTCATTAATTTTAATCATCATTTTGATCAATTTGGTAGTATATTTAGTCATTTTTATTCATTGATTAAATAGTCATATATCTAGTCATATTTATTGACTGTTCATTGATTTCTATCAATTGGTAGTATATTTAGTCAATTTAATTATTAATTGATGCCAATTAGTAGTAGATTTAGTCATTTTATTTGACTAATATTTAAGGATTTAAGCATAAAACATAGAAATACACATCAATCATCAATTGCACACAATAAGATAGCCATAATTGAGAAGGAAAAATCGGTGAAATTTATTAATAAAAGAAAAGTGTTATAGTTACAACTTAGAAACAGAGTATTACAATTGTTGTTTTCAGTCACAAGACTAAAAATATGAGTTACAATATTGCAAATAAATGACTACAAGAAAGAAACTTCTGCAATGATGGAAACACATGCTTGAAGCCCTTCAATGCGAGCACATGCCCTTTTCATCTCTTAAAAATTTTACAATGTGGGAAATCTTCCTCAAGCAAGTTGTAATGTGTAGAATCTAGGGAGAGTGTTGATCGTGTCCCATATATGAAGCTCTCTCCTTCAATGTAGTCAACAATAACCCAAATACAATATTTCCTCCTTTATATGCAACATGCCATCTGATATGAGCAACACGGTGCTACATTTTTTGCCATGAATGAAGTTGTGCCTTAGCAACCAACAAAATTAATATTAGTCTCAACTCAAAAAGAATAAAATTGCATTGTATATTGAAAGTTTACAAAAGAAAGTCCAAACACAACAAAAATATAAATCAATTAAAAAAATGTAGCCTTGTCAACAAATGCCTTAAACAAAGTGCTCAACATAGGCCTGAAATATGCATATTGAGCCCTTGATTTTAGAACCTTGTTCAAAAATTAAGAAAGGTGATACACTCAGATTATAGAATGAAGTTGACATATTATAGAATGAAGGCTATCAACACTAACCAGACTAGAACAAAATTATCAACAAAAATTTCCTAGAAACCAAGCCCAAGAATGCCATCAGACTTGGACAACAAAAATGTCAACCTTGGTTCATGTGTTGTCTTAGTAAAGACCTGAACCATGAAAGAATCCATTTATACATAAATTCCTAATTAATTTGATGAGAAAAGATCTTTGATATCCAACTAGGAAGCCTTAACATCAAAAAATTACTAACCCGATGTTTCACAAGTTTCCCAACTATGACATCATCTTCCCCATTCACTTTACAAACACTGCCCAATTCAACTTTTGAAGGCACAAACACATAAGATACTTTTTGCAATGGTAATTTTCAAACTAATGATTAATAAAAAACTAAAAAATCCATTAAACTTGCAAGAAAACAACTACTTGAAAAAATACGCAGAAGCATCATGAAATGGTTCAAAACTCATCATCAGTATAAGTCTAAAAATTTGATGTTGCTATGCAAGTTATTTAGGTTTATTCTATTACAATTCATCAAAATTGGAAAAAAGGGTAGCAAGTCAGGGGATTTGATCGTGGGAAAACTTTGCAGTTAAAAGGGTTTTGTACTATGTCAAACATCATTTCATTAGTTTCAATCCCACCATTTTACCCATGTGATTACTACCCTATACAATAAGATTCAAACCGTGTTCATTTTATTGGTTTCGATCCCTTCAATCCACCTTTGCAACATCTACATGATGTAAAGATTTTCAGTGAATAGTTGAAAAATATCAAAGGAAATTGAAGGAAAGCCTCTCACAAATTAAGGAATGATTCAGGTATTACATGGCACATGGAGTTAACCTAAAAAAAATTCAATGCCCATCTGACATCTTAAAAGGTTGTAATAATGTCAAAATTCAAAATGTTACAAGGAGAGAGAAAAAATCAATACCTTATTTTTGGTGAATGAAATCAAAGGATCAAGAATGGCAGGAGGATCTGTATTAGCCACCATAACTATAAAATCTGATGTTCTAACATATAACATCTTGGTTGCTACAACACCCTAAACTCGTTTAGTATCAGCAAAAAAGGAACCGAATATTGATCCACTACCATATTGGATCTCATAGGATTCTCCTTTGCAAACAACAAATGCTATATATTAATTATTTAGCAACTTCCTTAATATCCCCATGTAAGTAGAATAAACTAAGTGAGGTTGAGGGTTTGAATTAGAGTACCATCTTCTTGGTATGTGCTTGACTTTGATCATGACTTGTATCTTGAATGAAAATAGCAAGCTAACTGCACTGTAAAATTTTTGTTAGAAAAATAACCATAAAATCCTCTTTAATTAAAATAATCCTTCTAGTTATTTCAAGACAAGATATTTTAGTTAATTTCTAAGAGAGCTAATTTCACTATCCAAACAACCATCAATCTATTTACTATATATAATTTCCCAGAATTCATAATTTGAATATAATGAAACTAACCATAATTACCAAAGATTTAACACCAAAATGTAGTACAAAATGAATTGTTTGACAACAAATGTGTTTTGATAAACTAGATATACCCTGGACATATTGATTTAAATAACAAGGAAACATAAAAATGGAGACAACAAGATAACATTCATTAATTCACTTCAACAAACAATTGAAACTAGAATTCAACCACCAATTATAACTTCATTCTATTGATCTTCAAAAATATTTTACAATACGTTTCAAAATTTTGTCCTGACTACATGTCAAAAAGTGTCTTTTCAGTTACCCACTTTTAACGTAAACCAAAAAGTCTTAATTATCGTTGTTTACATAGGATTACATAAAAGAAATGAAGCTGAGAAGTGAAGAGAATTTATCAGATGTTGAAGTCCACAACACTTGTAAGATGCGAAAGTTTGTTACTCATCGTAAGGTACCCATGATCATTCAGATTTGGCAAGGTCTTCTCTCCATGATAGTATTTGCAAGGATTGGCACTTCATTGCAAGGCCTATACTTATGGGGGAGCTAGATATTTCTACTCCCATTGGTACACCATGCAATCGTGAGGTCATTTGTACTCCTAGATTTTTTTTGTGTTGTCCAAGTGACTCTTCCATTTGCTGTCTAATAACCCTTTGATATCCGTGATGAATTAGTACCCAACATCCAGTGAAATTATTCCATCCAAGGTTGAATTGAGGTGGTGAATATTTATGTCACCATCCTTCTATAAATTAGTGAGGCAGTTGGGAACAAATTTGCTAAACTCATCTATCCAATCCTTGGAGCCTTTGAGTTGATCATCATCCCTTTGTATCTTAGGCACAAACCACTTCTTTATTGTGTGAAATGAATCCATTATTGCCTTGATCTTTTGGTCTTCTGCAGACATGTATTAAAATTCATTTGTAACCATTCAGACCATTTTCTCAGTAGGATTTAAAGTTGTGGGGGCCTCAACACTCCTTTGTAAAATTTTGTACAAAATCGTTAAGGTGTGATGTACAGGTTGCCATTTCTTGAATAAGGGATCCAATATAGGTACATGGGCCTTTATCTGATCAACTGCTTGTGACAAGGAGACATAAAATTCATACACATTTTCCAATTTGTCCATAATTAGTTTAACCATATGCTCCAAGATTTGTTCCAACACCCTGAGGCTTTCTCTCTTTTCTCTTTCCTTTGTTTCTTCATTAGTCTTTTTCAACTTCTCAATTTCTTGTTTCATCACATTAACTTGTTCAATAGTGATTATACTTGTATAAGTCTAGATGGTAGGGGGCTAGTATATAGTTAATTCTATTCTTTGGGAAGGACATGATCCCTTCAATTTCTCTTTCAATTTCACATTTTCTATGAATAACCTATTCACTTCATCATTCAGATCAGTCTATGCTTTCTCATATTATACCAATCTAAGCTCCACATCTTTAACCGCATCCCTAGTAAACATTGTTGAGTGCATTGTCATAGTAGCTGCTTCCAATGTTGATGTGTCTTGAAGTTTCTTTACCATGGCAATCCATCTCATTTCTTTTACAACATCAAGCAATCTTGGTTTTTCTGTTCTTTTTTTCTTTGTCCAAAAGGCTAGGGTTTCAAGTCTTGGATTGTAACATGTGCCACTCATTCCCTCATCTAAATTGAATTCAAAAACCAATATGGTATCTTCTTAGATTTTTACTTGATCCAGTAAGAATATATTTTTTAACTCCATACCAGGAATAATTAGTACATTGCTTTCTAAGACCAATTTTCTTGCTTCTTGGGGGCTAACAGTAATTTCATTAATCTTGAGTTCTTCAAGAGTTTGGGCAACAATATGGTCATGTTGTGACTCCTCAGTGCCCATCTTATTAATTTGGAGTCTCTCAAATTATTTTATTTTCATCTTAAACCAAAAATCCTTAAACTTGAGAGTTTGAATAAATTCATCATCTTCAATAAATCTAAGGGCAATAATCACCCTTTCATCATCATGCAATTCTTGATCATTATGCCCATGTAAATCCGCTCTTTCTTCTGGTTTTTGAGCATTATTTGAAAGCTTACGTAGTGGCTGATCAACCTCATCATCTTTAAAATTCAAAAGTACATCGGCTACCTCTTCAGTATCCCCTACTCCACTTATTTCATATGCCACTAAGGGGGCCACTCCATGTGTCTTCTTCCTTTTAGGACTTATTTGCTCAGGGGATGCTTCTGATTGTATTGTGGTATTGTTTGGTAGGGGCTTAATGATTACAATAGCACTTGTTTTGATGGGAAACTTGGAGGGTTTTGAAGAATGACCCTTAGGTTTCTTTTCTGGTTCAACATATAATATTTTGAAAGTTATCAATTATTACGTTCATCCTTTTGATAGGATCCTTTTCTTCAACATAGATACCTTGGAATCTAGTGTCCCTTTTCTTCTTCTCCTCCTCAAGCCTCTTTCTTATTTCCCACTTCCTCTTCCTCTAAAAAAATTCATCAAGTATAAAGCAATTTCTTATTACATCTTCTTCGTAATCCATTACATGGGTAATCTTAGATTTAGTGAGAAGTGTCTACTTTATAAAATTAATATGCCATTCAAGATCAAACACCCTTTCTCCTCATGAATTCAATGAATACTACATATTCAAATAGTTATGTGGTTCTTCAAGAGTGTCTGACACTATGGATAGCTCCTCACATTCAGTTAGGTCAGGGAGGAATGTCCCCTTTTTTCTATCTTTTCATAACATCCTGCTCCATCCATAATATTTTCCACATAAATTATAAAAATGCAATCCAAATAGAAACCAACTTAGGTAAAACATGTGGGGCTTGAGGACGCCCATAGACCCTTATTACTATTTGGTTTGCTAAGAAGAACCATCCACTGAATTTGTGAGTGTGTCCCTGCTCTGGATTCAATGTTAAAGGTCTTAATACTTGCATGATTTTATTAGGAAATATTGGTGAAATATGACCAAGAGCGGCCATGAACTTTACTACGAAATGATCATGAAATTTACCTAATCACTATTTTTACATCTACTATCCCAGATGTAATACCAGTTTTGTACAAACAACCTATTACCTTCATCATCAGTCATTCCCAAACACATTCTTCTAGTCCATCTATTTTTGTTTTGGTACAATATTAAATGACATAGTAGAGAGTATTTCCTAAAAGTGATGGGAGCTAAGTTCTCTCTTACTTGCAAAAATCCCTCATATAGCCCTTTCTCAATTTTAATAGCGAATTCATACTCAATTTTGACTTCAAGATTTTGTATCTTCATTGCCATCATCATGAGATAGGTTGGCTTCCTCTCTTTAGCATATATTCCAATAACTTGGCACAAAGCAAAATAAGTTCTTTTGAAATATACTTGGAAGTATTCTATGTAAAATGGCTCATTTTGGGAGGGGGAGATAGGTATCCTCCTATTGTTTACACCCTTTTTCATGTGTAAAGGAAGTTCATCACTCCTGTAGTTTTTTCTCAATCTCCTATAATCCTCCTCACTTCTGTCCAAGTCGATATTAGTGATAGCTTTCTTGTTTAACATAAAACACTATAACTGCTTCTTTATTCAACACCACTAATGGTGAACCATCTGACATTCTTATAATCTTGGTAGCTGGGTGATAATATTGTGCCTATACTTTAATAAACTCAACATCTATGAAGACATTTGGGACTATCAGTTTGGCCAAATCTAACGTCCAAGTATTCAAAACTAAAATCTTCTTATCCCTCTTTTCATAGAAGTATCAACATAGATCCCACCCTGAGATAGGGAGAATTGGGTCTCTACATCCATGGGCTTTATCTTTAAACACCTTTTTGAATCCTTTGTCTACAAAATTAGGTGACACATATAAAATGGATTGTTGCAAGGATGTCTTTTATGATTTGGAAACCGTGGACTCTTCCTTTTTACTCACAAGCTGACTTATTTTGGGTGGCATGATGAATAATTTACTCCTACTTGATTTCTTTAAGTGTCTACTTGTAGATGAAAATTTAGTTCTTATACACTTGCTACAGAGGATTTTGGTGAACTTACTCGACAAAATAATAGCTACAGAGTTTTCCTGCTTGAACTCCCTTACCTCTGATACGTTGAGCTTTGCGAATGATTGCCAAAATTTTGTTGAGTCCCAAGTAATATTTTCTGTTGAGCTCGATCACCTCACTATTAATGTCAATTCATGCAAAATATTTTAGAATCTACCCATATTTTGAGTTTGAATACTTATTATTGATCTTGGGAAATTGAATGGTGTAATCATTTAATATTTTGACAGCTTGTAACACAGTACCACTTTGTCATTTCAAGACCGATGCGAGGTAGATTTAGTAGTATTTCCACCTTGCACACACCCCTTTGAACTCCCACGGGATGGTGGGTTAATCCTAGCAATTGAGTGAATGTTCACTTCCATACCGCTCTGTCATATCAAGACCACTGCGAGATAGCGGTAGTAGTACCGCCACCTTGCGCTCACCCCTTTGGACTCTCACAAGATAATGTGTTCATTCTAGTTGTTGAGTGATTGTTCATTGTCATATCATAGTGTCTTTGTTTACACTTTGTGGGGCTACAGTTTACTTTACTTGTTAACATGTTCTCACCGCCACCCCATGGTATTCATATTTGGTTGCCCCGATATTGTTGTAAGCATTTGTGCATTGACCTATATGTCATACCATCCCACGCATACCTTTATTGACTACTGTAGTAGTGCGGCGATGAGGTAAAAATAACCTCATCATAATAAAATTTGGAAAGCTTACTCTTGCTAATTCAATCCTAAGCCTATGCTAATTTATTAAACTTTAGGAGAAGTAATTACTTATTTTTAGAAAAATTATGCTTTCTTTCTTTCTTTTGATCAATTGAGGAAATTGTCCAAAGCAGGTTTGATGGGTTGATTTAGGCACTTTTGTAGGGATTATCAGGTCATCATGTGGCTTCTGCAGAATTTTTAGCGAGCACGTGCCTCAAAGTAATGTTGCGAACCCACTCCTAAATGCCTGGATGATGCATCGAAGATTCAATTTCAGTTATTTAAAATTTTGTTGTTAAAAACTTTATGGCTCTTCTCGAGCCTTCTACCCATTTTAAAGCTTTAAAGACATCAAGTTAGTTTTTTAGTTAAGGAAGACTTTTTCAATGGCTATCCATGCCATCTTAAATTTAGGATTTAATTAAAAAGCTATCTATAAAATTGTAATTTCATAAGTAGTGAATAAGACATAGAGGAAGTATTGTTATGTTGTTTACATGGTTTTGCAAATTACTGTTAAGATGAGTTATCTGATTTCTGTCTATTGGTAACCATTGAATGCAAATGATGGTGAATGTATGTAATAAGAGGATTTGAGAATCTGTAGTTTATATGAGTTAAAGATGAAGTAGTAGCCTGCGAGCTGGCCACTCGAGGGGAGTTAGCCTAGATAGATAAGTATTTTATTTTTAAGTTATTTTCTTTATTAAAGATAAATTGTTGTTCAGTAGGAAATAAAAAGTTGTTGAAGAGTCAAGTCATTTGTTCCAGAGCACCATTGTTTTTAAATTATATAAGTTTTCTTTTGTAGTTGATAATATTCCTTTACTGTTTAGAAGATGCTTAATTGTTTATTTCCTTACTTTTATATTTATGTAATTTACTAGGTGTTTAGTTTACTTGTTTCTATTCTTTTTAGTTTAGTCGTAATGCTTTCTAAATTAGTTGTCTTATGCTTTTTAATTTAGCATTCCTGGATTTTATTAGAGTAAGATTATTTTTGAGTTAAGAAGTAATGGCTTTAGTTTAGTCTTAATTTTTGTAGTTTGAAGAAAAATTGAAAATATAAAATGGGTTGTTCGAATAATTCCCTTTTGCAAACTGCCTTGGACAGTGCCTGGTCCACAATTGACATTCAATAATTCTAAAGTAGTAGGACCTAATGACAACCTATCACTTTTTGGCGCCGTTGCCGAGGATTTATTAAAAAGTTTTTTTTTTGCTTAAAAGTGTTATTAGAAGATGGTTTGAATACAAAGTTTTATGCCAAAAATATCTTAGTCGGCTTTCTTTTCTACATGGTCCGAAAAAGAGGCCCTCACAGACATTTTATACCAAAGACCCCCCAAAAATACGTACCTATCATACATAGGGAAGCCCAAGGTTCAGATGACCACACTTCTGAAGAATTATTTGAGCCTATTCCACTTGAGGCTTTCCATTATTTACCTATCGAGCAACTGGCAGAACAACCAGTTATTGAGGAATTTTTTTTTGAGGAACATACTCATCTAGACATCATGGTAGATCATAGAGTTGAACCTAACCACAATGAACCTCAGCCTCTTAGAACGTTTACCTATCCTATTACGTTGGATGTTGATGATGATACTATCATGAAGAACATTTCTCCAACTTTCCTTCCAACCTTTCGTGGCTTGCCTTCAGAAGACCCTGACCAATTTCTCTTTGAATTCAAAGTCCTATGTCAGATATATGATTATAAGAACAACAACCAAAAGTTGAAGCTTTTCCCATCAACTTTGAAGGACTCAACAATGCGCTGGTTCATGGGATTGGGTTCTAGTAGTATAACATCCTAGGAAGAAATGGAGACTGTTTTCTTGCAAAAATACCAATTACTATAGGGTAAGTGATCGTAAGGAGGAGCTATTTAAGCTAAGGAAAAATAAGGATGAAAGTTTGGAGGATTATCTCAATAGGTTCCTCTTCCTCTCCAAAAGATGTGGAGAAACGACCATTAGTGTAGAGATTCTCAAAACAATATTTCTTAAACGTCTTGATGATGACGCTTGACGAAACCTTGATTTAATGGGAAAAGGTGACGTATCTCAATTAACTCTTGAAGAAATATGTGAGTTTTGTCAGAATTTCTCCCGCACTAGGGGAGGAATCCACAAAACTAATCTTTTTAAAGTGTCTAATGAGATAGGTAAGCTCCATGAAGAAATAGAAAATCTAAAAACGGATATTCTCATGTAGTTGAATACCACCCTAGACGGTATACAAGCTAAAACCTGCAACCCTGAGACCTTGTCAATATATTGTCCAAGGTGTCAAAATAAACACCTATTGTGTGAGTGTCCTTTGGATAAAGTCAATGTTTTTCAGCTGTGTGAGCAAAATCATCCTACAAATCAATGCGAGTTTTTTTCGGATATTAAGAATACTAAGAAAAAAACCATTCAGGTTGAAGAAGAAAGACATGATTTAAAACAACATCAAGGAGGTAATTTCCCTTATGGACATAATCCTAATCCTACATGGAGACCACAAAATAACTGGGCTCATAATCAATGGACTCCATCTTGGAATCAGTTACCTCCACCTCAACTTAACTAGGGAACTCCTTATTGGGGATCACCTGAGTGGACAAACCACACATGGGGCAATCAACAATGGCCAAATCAACCCCAACAATAGTGGTACCAACAACATGTAGTACCCCAATGGAATTGGGCACGAAATCAATTCTTTACTGAACCAAGGAGGAATCAACAACATAACCTGTTACCTCCAACTGAGAACCCTCCTCAAAACGAGCAAGTAAACCAACCTCAGCTTCCAGCACAACCGCTTTCCAATCCTAAAAATAATTTCCAAAATACGTCAGTCTATTCTACTAAACATGAAAATATTAATGGGCTTAATGCGATACACTTCGGAAATGTGCAGTTGTGTTCTAGTCGAACTCTCCAGCCACCAACCATTGAAGAAATAGTGGAGGAAACTGAGCCTAAAATTCCAACAAGAGACACATCGTCTAAACAGGATATTACTCCTCAAGACAAAGAGCCTTTTTCAGTGGTAGGGGTTGCAGACTTGTCTCAAGGGGATGAGGGTTAGTCCTTAAGTTAGCATAAGGAGGATCCTATTCCAAGGAAGAAAAGAATGGCACCATATCCAAAACGTTTAAAGTCCATAACTTCGGAAGATACTCTGGAAGTATCTTTGGCTACGGAAACTGCGTTTATTTAGGAGATTAAGCAGTTGCAAATTGAAGTTCCTTTATTGAAAGAAATAAAATATATCCCTGAATTAAACCAGTTAATCAAACAATTATGTATCAAAACACCAAGGAGGAAGCCAAAAATGATAAATATCATTCATATCGATGGTTATTTAGCTGTTTTTCTTTCTGCAAAGACTATTGCTTCAAAATACGATGATCCTGGAAGTCCACTTATAACTATTATGGTCAATGAGGTAACAATACCAAATGCACTGATGGATCTAGGAGCAACTATTAATGTGATGAAAATGGATGTAATGGAAAAATTAGGTTTAACTAATTTACATCCTACAACCATAGTCTTACAAATGGAAAATCAATCTATAGCCATCCCAAAGGGTGTCATTAAAAATGTTCTTGTCAAAGTTGATGGATGGGATTATCCAGTTGACTTCTAAGTGATTTAGTTGCTTACACCTAAGGATAACTATCCTATAATTCTTGGAAGACCTTGGCTGGCCACGATTGCTGCTAAGATTTATTGTAGGGAAGGGGAATGACCATTTCGCTTGGCCAGGATAGCAAATGTTTGTTCTTATATTCCCTTGCTAAACCTACTAGGCATGAAAAAGTCTAGGTTGATGAACCTGAGGAATCGAATGGTTCAGACAACTTAGCCTCCCTAGCCATGGTGGTAATTAAACAACCCAGGGAAGAACTAAAAGAAGAGTTAGTAAACAAGATAGAATGCCTTGCTATAAACCCAAATGAGGAAGAAATGATGGATGCTCCAAGGATTTTTGGGCAGCCAATTGATATAATTGGAATGGAGCACAGTTATGTACAATGGGAATGTCGTGTCCCTTAGCAAATATGATTCCCAGAACAAGTCATTTCTATGAGGATATCACAAGGTTTCACCAACTAGTACCTCATAGTTGTCCTCTTAATACGTTGTTGTGACCTATGAATACTGTAACCGCAGTTCATCCTGGAACAAAATCGATAATGCTATTACCAGGTAAAACCTTGAATATCAATAGCTGGTTGATAGAAACTTAGGAGGATAAGTTGTTTAATATGTTGGTAGAAAGATCCAAAGATTTTGCTTGGGATTATACGGACATGAGGGGAATTCACCCAAGTGTTTGTACTCATCACATTTACACTGATATCAATATAAGGCATGCTCGCCACCCACAAAGGAGACTCAATCCAGCATTAAAGGATTTGGTCAAAATTGAGAATGAGAAACTCCTTCGTGCTGGATTTATTTATCCAATCTCTGATAGTAAACGGGTATCACATATGGTGGTAGTCCCAAAGAAAAATGGGAAGTGGAGAATCTATGTAGATTATCGAGAACTCAATAAAGCCACTTATAGAGATTATTTTCCCTTACCATTCGTTGATCAGGTCCTGGACAACTTGGCGGGGAGGAAGTATTTCTCCTTTCTCGATGGATTTAGTGGTTATAATCAGATACAGGTTGCTTCAGAAGACCAATACAAAACCACGTTTACCTGGCCTTGGGGCACATTTTCATATAGAGTGCTTCCTTTTGGACTATCCAATGCTCCAACAACCTTCCAGAGAGCCGTTCTTGCTATATTTTTTGGTCTCGTTAATGACCATGTCGAAGTTTACATGGATGATTTTTCAGTCTATTGGTCAACCTATGATGAAGCTCTTTAGAACCTAGATCGAGTTCTGAAAGTTTGTGAGGAAAATAGACTATCCCTTAGCCATGAGAAATGCTTAATAATGGTAGAGCAAGGAATAGTCTTGGGTCATCATATTTCCTCAGAAGGAATAAAGGTCGACCTTAATAAAATTGAAGTCATCCAACAATTGACAATCCCTGAAACTCAGATAGATGTAAGAAGTTTTATTGGACATGCTAGTTACTACAAAAGGTTCATAGAAGGCTTTAGTAAAATTGCAGCTCCTATGTTCTCTCTTTTATAGAAAGAAGTAGAGTTTGTCTGGGCATCTGAGTGTCAGAAATCATTCGAAGCAATCAAAGAAAAACTTAGCTCTGCTTCTGTTCTGAGAGGGCCAAACTGGAGTATTCCCTTTCTTATCTATGTTGATGCTTCAGACGATGCCATTGGTGCAATTCTGGGACAAGAAGAGGAGAACGGGGGGAAGTATGCTATATATTTTATTAGAAAAAATCTTACTTCGGCATAAAAGAATTATACAACAATAGAAAAATAATTCCTAGTTGTCGTTCACGCTATCAAGAAATTATGTCATTATATTACGGGGTATAAGGTCATAGTTTACATGAATCACTCAGCTATGAAGTACCTAATGAACAAAACTATGGTTAATGGTCAAAGCATGAGATGGCTATTGCTCCTTCAAGAGTTTAATGCCACGATTTTTGATAAACTAGGGAAATATAACGTGGTAGCCAATTTTATATCACGAATCAAACAGGAAGAAGATGACATTACCCCTGTTTAGGATGATTTTCCAGATGAAAATCTATTTGCGGTTTCTGTAAAATCACCTTGGTTTGTAGATATCGCTAACTATTTAGTTGCATCTGAGATAGCTCTTGGATTCATGTCTAAGAAAAAGAAGCGACTAATCAAGGAGAGTGCCCCATTCAATTGGATTCATGGAATGTTATTTCGTTGTGGTCCTGACATGATTTTGAGGAAATGTGTAAGAGCTGATGAAACCTACAACATTTTAAGGGCCTATCACAATGACTCATCCAGAGGACATTACTCTGCAAAGAGAACTTCCCACAAAATCCTAGGTGTCGGATACTATTGGCCCTTAATGCACAAAGACATTAATAACTATGTGCATCATTGTGATGAATTTCAAAGGGTAGGAAAACCAACTGCTTCTTCGAAAATGTCGTTGCTACCTCAGGTAGTCCTTGAACCAGTGGAAAAATGGGGTTTAGATTTCATCAAACCCATATATCCTTCCTCTCAAGGGAAAGAGTATATACTGGTTTGCACTGACTACCTGATAAAATGGGCTGAAGTTCAAGCCTTAAGAATAGCTAGGGAAGAGCAGGTTGCAGACTTCCTTTATAATAAAATCTTCCTTAAATTTGGAGCCCCTTGAACTATCGTAACTGATCAGGGACCCCAATTCATGTCTCGAGTGCTCTTGGCATTTACCAATCATTTTCAGGTAAGCCATAGAAATTCATCCCCTTACCATCCTCAAGAAAATGACCAGGTAGAAGTAACTAATAGAGAACTAGAAAATATTCTAACAAAAATAGTCTCTTCTGGAAGAAAAGACTACGCCAAGAAGCTCCCTGAAGCCTATGGGCATACAACACAACCTAGAAATCTACGACTGGATTCAGTCCTTATGAGCTCATTTTTGGGAAGAAGCCTCTTCTTCCCATTGAGTTCGAGTTACAAACACTATGAATGACTATGGAATTAGGTCTAGATTTAAAACGAGTCCAAGTCGAATGAGTTCTATAATTGAGCGAATTAGATGAACTTCATTTAGACGCCATCCATCAAACTGAACTAATTCAACATCAACGAAAGGTATGGCACGATAAATATATTAAGGAAAAGATTTTTCACAATGGGGACTGAGCCTTGTTATTTTATTCTAAATACAAAGACCATAAGGGAAAGCTCAAGAATCACTGGTTGGGACCTTATGAAGTTGAGGAAGTCTTTTCGAACAAAATTATTTGGTTAAATCCAATCGATGGTGACACACGAATTCTATTGGTTAAAGGTCATTTCTTACGTGTCTACCATAAGCCAGTCAATAGGGAAGTCTTTACAAAGATGGTCAAAATGTAAGGTGAGGTCCAATGTGTTGACTCTGCCACGATAGAGTCTATTTAGTAATAATGTTAGGTTGCAGTTTTTGTTTAAAAAAATAATAATAATAAAAAAATATAAAATATAAAATTTTGAAAATATAAAATAAATGGACATGTATGCTGAGATATTTTCCTTCATTTAATATTTTATCGTTTCTGGACTTAGCTAAATATTTTTCATATTTTTGTAGGACTTCTCAAAAAGTAGAAAATAACTTCTGGAGCACCCTCCAAAGATGCTTCGGAACTTGTATAGAGCTTATCATGTTGAGGAGGCGTTTTGCACTAAGGTTCAAAGTCATGAAGATTATTTTCCATGTCATTCAAACCTTTCATTCTGTTGTTGCTCTGGTTGCATCTTTCAGTGATGCTCCAAAACCTTTCATTTTGTTGCTGCTCCGACTGCATCTTTCAGCGATGCTCCAGAACCTTTCATTCTGTTGCTGCTCCGGCTACATCTTTTAGCGGTGCTCCGGAACCTTTCATTGTGTTGCTACTCCGGCTGCATCTTTCAGCGATGCTCCAGAACCTTTCATTTTGTTGTTGCCTCGGCTGCATCTTTCAGTGATGCTTTGGAACCTTTCATTCTGTTGTTGCTTTGGCTGCATCTTTCAGCGATGCTCTGGAACCTTCATTTCATTCTTGTTTCAACTGCATCTTTTAGCGATGCTCTGGAACCTTCATTTCATTCTTGCTCTGGCTGCATCTTTCAGTGATGGTCTGAAACCTTCATTTCATTCTTGTTTCGGTCACACCACACACCGATGCTCCAAAACTTAAGCACTCATTTTGAGCGCGTTGACCAAATACGTGCTCTGGGACTTGTTCATTTATTTTCTACCACTTTTTTCCAAATTTTCGTGATTCTTCTGCCAAGATATCCAATACATATGTCTTTCTATTTTTGCTTTAGTTATAGGTAAGCCACCCAAATTTGTACTCTTCATTGATAGCTCCGTCCCCCATAGAATTCAACATCATATCATAATAACTCTGCCGTCATTTCAACCAATGCCTTCACGTCATCTTGTCAAATATGTGAGGTTTAAGATCTTCAAATGATCATGGAACGAGGGTAAGTATTAATTTTCGCTTTAAATAGGTAGTTATTTTCAAATAAAGAATAATTAATTGGCACGAACCTCACTTCCAATTTAGTAATTTATGCCACTCGACGATCAATCACTTGTACGGCAAAGCCTTTCACAAACCTTCATGCAGATTGGAAATCATTGAAGCGTAAGATGTAAATAAAACAAATAAGTAATTTCAAAAGAAATATTCTTAAGAGGAACTTGTGTGGGAGCTTTGTGCTGGAATTGAAATCTCTTGCAGTGTGTGAAATTTGGAAATGGGGGGTGGAAAAAGAAAGGCAGAGCTAGATTCAGTGGAAAAATTATTGGGATTGAGTAATATCTCCAGATTGTTTGAGGAAGCAGGGTGGTTAACTTCATCAGGAAATTTGAAGGCCATAATGAAACGCCAGTAAGATCCTTTGCTGAGAACTACACAAATGGCAAAGTGGTACTTCAAGGGAAGCGTTTCAAGGTAAGCTTTAAAATTATTTCTCGCTTATCTGGATTAGAGAATGCAGGCATAAATATAAAAGAAACCTCGCAAATAACGTACCAGAAATTAGCTGAATTATTTGTTAGAGAGGGAGACCCATATCCAATGGTAGTAATAAGTACTAGGGGAAAAAACAAGGGATTCTAGAGAACTTCCATATTAGAACCTTAGGGTACTGTCGTTGCATGGATTATAAAGTACTTTACTTGTGAAGGTCAACTTACCACAATTGTAGGGCCTGCCTTTCGTATGTTGACCCATTTACATCACAGAAAGGAGGACCCAACTCTTAGGGTTAATTCAGCTAATCTACAAGTATCACTTCCCTAAGAAACCCGAGGGGAAATGGGAGAAATTTTTAGAGAAAATGGAGAAGCCTGCGATTGCAAGAACCATAGAATTAGGGGAACCATCCCAACAAGCTATTCCATCATCCAGAGCAACTTCCCCTAAGGGCTCTCCAACTTCGGAAGCTCTTAATCCCACCACTCCTACTGAGGATTTTCCAAACCTCTACATTGATAAATTCCAAACCCTTGACCTGCAAGAACAGGTTAATATTGTTTATTCTGACACAAGTAAACAAAGGAAAAGGAAAATGAGGAAAAATAAAACACCTATCATTTTCCAAGAATCTCCTCCCCTCAGAAGGAGTAAGCAGTTGGCTTCTAAATTCTCTGAAACCCCAATACAGGGTAAGGAGGGAAGTTCACAAAAGAAAAATCCTAAGAAGCCATAAGCACCCATAGAAATTTTAGAGCAAGCCAGTGAAGACGAGACACCCCTAAATAGAGAGGATTTAGGTGAAGTATTTCCTTTCCATTCTACACATATAGAGGAAATTTTCAATGATGGAACTCAGGACAAAGGACCTAAAGGGGATTGTAGTATGCCAAGAAATTTATCACCCATTGTAGATAAAATTGTTGAAACAGTTTAAACCAGTTGTGCCAGTGCTGAATTAGAAAAGTATAAACTAGAAATTGATGAATTACAGAGGCAATTGTCTAAAAATAATGAATTTATAGAATTGCAGAAAGAGGAGTTGGCTATACAAACTGCTATAATAAATAAAAGGGGCCAGGAAATAAGAGACTTGAAGCTACAATTGCAGGAAAAAGACTCAAACATCTATAGGTTGCAGGAACAAGTACAAGAGTAGTACAAAAATCATAAAAGTTATAGTGAGAACATTGCACAAAGAGATGCAAAAATAGAGAAAATAAAATAGAATTTTGTACTCATGCTCTCAGCTTTCGAGGAGGACAAGAAAATAGAGACTGAGGAGTTGAACTCTTCTATCAACAGAGTAGTTGAACTAGAACATGATATGAAGGAATGCACTGTGAGACCCCAAACTGAGTCCAAAGTAATTCAAATTGAACCAATTATAACTGATTGGTTCTAGGTCAGCATTCCGCCTCTACTAACAAAATGGATGGAACAGTGTTACTTCCTCAGAAATTTCCAAACTGAAAATCACAGGCTGAAGAAAGAACCGATGCTCCTAAAGGAGTCATTTCACAAAGCCTACCGAGGAAAGCAAGATGCCTGCCAACTTATGGACTGTTTGTGGAATTGTAGAAGGCCATTGAGAATTTACTCAATGTTTTTGAATGAACAATGGCTGAGATGGAAATTGTTCAGGATCTATAATGATCAACCTTATGAGCCTAATGACAAAGATTTTGTAAAAATATTTGTAGAATCAACTCCTGAAGACCAGGATTTAATTTGTGAATTCTTTCTACATGATTTGTTATTGGAAAATCATACAGATTTCTTTATTAATTTTTTTGTTAGAGAAGTATAATTGAGGGAATTTCTCTCAACAATGAGAAATCAAATTCAATGGCAAGATCGAACAAAAGAATTTACACAGGCAGAGAAAATAGTGGGTCTCCAAATTAGGTCCCCAAATTCAAGGCCTGATGGGTTCAAAGCTGCATTTTTGTCTCTTCTTGTTAATGAAAAGATGAAAGAAAGGTATGACAACAACCTTAAGCCGTGTTATGATAATTTCATGACAAATGGACATAAATTAATTGGCAAGGCATGACATGCATGTGAGGAAAGGTTCACCCCTCTTCCAACTTATTTAAGGAAAAGAGAAGTTATTTCTTCTCTAAACATCTGATGGTCATTCAGAAGGGTTGATGCTCTAATTAAAATCCTAAAAACACTGAGAATGAAATACAAGCCCCCTTTCTACTTAATCCACCCCCGGATTTTAATATTTCCACAGATCAGAATGATAGACTCTTTAATGAGTGGAGAGAGAGTGTGATGTTCCATAGAGGGTTCATTCATAACCCTGAAGCTTTCAATGCATCAGTTGAGGAAACACATGATCTCAGTGCTCTTTATGAAGAATAGAATAAAACTCAAGGATTTAACTATGGAGCAGAAAGACCTACCAGAAATTAGGTAGGGGAGGAAATGATGAGGTAAAAATAACCTCATCATAATAAAATCTAGAAAGCTTACTCTTGCTAATTCAATCCTAAGCCTGTGCCAATTTATTAAACTTTAGGAGAAGTAATTACTTATTTTAAGAAAAATTATGCTTTCTTTCTTTCTTTTGATCAATTGAGGAAATTGTCCAAAGCAGGTTTGATGGGTTGATTTGAGCGCTTTTTTAGGGATTATCAGGTCATCATGCGGCTACTATAGAAGTTTTAGCTAACACGTGCCTCAAAGTAATGCTGAGAACCCACTCCTAAATGCCTAGATGATGCACCGAAGATTCAGTTTCAGTTATTTAAAATTATGTTGTTAAAAACTTTATGGCTCTTCTCGAGCCTTCTACATGTTTTAAAGCTTTAAAGAAATCAAGTTAGTTTTTTAGTTAAGGAAGAATTTTTCAATGGCTATCCATGCCATCTTAAATTTAGGATTTAGTTAAAAATCTATTTATAAAACTATAATTTCATAAGTAGTGAATAAGACAGAGAGGAAGTATCGTTATGTTGTTTACATGGTTTTGCAAATTACTGTTAAGATGAGTTATCTGATTTCTGTCTATTGGTAACTGTTGAATGCAAATGATGGTGACTATATGTAATAAGAGGATCTGAGAATCTGTAGTTTATGTGAGTTAAAGATGAAGTAGTAGCTTGTAAGCTGGCCACTTGAGGGGAGTTAGCCTAGATAGATAAGTATTTTATTGTTAAGTTATTTTCTTTGTTAAAGGTAAATTGTTGTTCAGTAGAAAATAAAAAGTTGCTAAAGAGTCGAGTCAGTTGTTCCAGAGCACCATTGTTTTTAAATTATATAAGTTTTCTTCTGTAGTTGATAATATTCCTTTACTGTTTAGAAGATGCTTAATTGTTTATTTCCTTACTTTTATGTTTTTGTAATTTACCAGTTGTTTAGTTTACTTTTTTCTATGCTTTCTAGTTTAGTCGTAATGCTTTCTCAATTAGTTGTCTTATGATTTTTTAATTTAGTATTCCTAGATTTTCTTAGAGTAAGATTATTTTTGAGTTGAGAAGTAATGGCTTTAGTTTAGTCTTGATTTCTGTAGTTTGAAGAAAAACTGAAAATATAAAATGGGTTGTTCAAATAATCTCCTTCTGCAAACTGCCTTGGACACTACCCGATCGACAATTGACATTCAATTATTCTAAAGTAGTAGGACCTACCAATAGCCTATCATGCGGTATTAGATTTTATTATGAATGCACTATTTTAGATACCATTTTATTGAAAAGATTGAATAATTTTCTAATTTTGCAATCTCTCAGTTTTAGTTTTCAGTGTCAGTCAGATCTAAGAGATCATTTCTTTTTCTTTGTTTGTAATGGGGAGGCTTAGTTCACTTAATGTTAATATATCTATATGTATTATTAAATCATAAATGTTCATTATATGTTTACATCTAGAAAACATATAGGACATATAAGAAATTATATTCTAACTAAAAATTAATTTCAAATTTTCAACCAAAGTAAGAAAAATAAGAAGAATGATTGAACCTAACTTTAAATGAACTTCAAATCAGCAACAAACATCTCAGGTTTTGTATACAATGTACCAACAAAACAATGATAATTACATTAAAAAATGTATCAGTAAAACAACAGTGAATAAGCATACCTATACTCAGATCTTTATTACTTTGAATAATAAATTACACCATACATATAACCAAAGTTTAGGTGAAAATCTAACCTCTTAAGGTGACAAAGCATCATCATAATCATCTGCATTGCCAGTAAGATTAGAATCCTAATCATTCATGTTTACATCTTCTTGATTTTCTTCCTCATCCTCATCTATGGCATGCAATGCCTTCTCTCTCCCAATCTCTTCATTGGTAATCAAAATTTCTTCTTCAAACACTCCATCATCATCTTCATCCACTTCTTTGAATGTTTCTTGTAAATTAACATATTTCCCATCGAGCATTATATCAACAACTTCCATGAATTTTTGTTTTGAACGAGACTCTGTTTGAATGACATACAACCATCCTGGGCTTCTTACATCATCAATTAGAAATTATTGATTAATTTGAAGAGGGGAAACATACGACTCATCCGTTTCTGATAAAAAATGTCTTGTATTTACACTTACAAATCCATACTCATCAAATTGTACTACAGATGGTCAGATCCACTTACATTTTAATAATATAGAACTATTTTGACCATAGTCCACTATAATATTTTTTTGGATGAATCCAACATAAAATTTCTTCTCAGTTTCATGAATAAATTCAACACTAACAACACAATCACAATTTATCTTTCCTTTGTATTTTTATTCCACTCTTAAATGACTACCATAAGCCCACATTCCACTGAAACGTGTAGCCCATAAATGTGGAGATTGTGAAAGCTCACTTTCCTTCGTTGGTATATCTTGACCTTCTTCTTTTGCATCACTGACTGCATTAGCAATCCATTCTTCAGATTTTGGAAAAGAATCACCTCCAATCAAATCAACATGACGTCTATGCCTTTGAGGTCAATGTTGCATCGAAGCCTGATTTTCTTCTTCATATTTTCTACATAGAATACTAATGTACAAATAGTAATATTGATAATATAAATGTGTAAATGCAATTGAGTAAATAAATTATTGCGTAATTTTTTTTTACTTGTGCCACTTGTCAAAAAAAGATGTGTTTTGAAGAATATAGGCATGTATCACACCTATTTCTTGATGTGATAGCTTGAAGTGACATTCATTTCCTTCTAATACTTCACCTGCAACTGTATCTTCTTTGTCATCGTCCCATACATGTCGATTGACATTTTTAAAATCCTTCATATATTATGTGCAAAATCCCATGGCCTCTTGCATTGAATATCCCTTAGACATGTTGCCTTCTGGTTTTTCCCTAGTATGAACATTTTTTTTCAAAACCTTCATATATCGTTCTATAGGATGCATCCATCTTATTCTTATTGGGCCACAATGCTTTAGTTCATATTGTAGATGTATCAAAAGACGTATAGAAATGTTAAAGATTGTTGGTGTAAATTCCCATTCCAATAGACAAATGATTTCAACAACCTCCTCCCTCAAACTATCAAAGTTCGAAGGATCTAATAATGTAAACTTATTCTCTTTAATATTAGGCCCAACCTAATAACTGCCAATCTTGGACCCTTTTCCAAACTTAATATATTTACCACAATAGGTAAAATATTCTCCATTATGACATGATAGTCATGGGTCTTGAGGACTCTTAAGCCATTAATGCTAGTTTGGCTTCTAATACTACTACTTACATATCAAGTGAGAAAGCGAGTCTGAGACATCAACTATAAGAATTGTGCATGTTGTTCCTTTCTCCAAACATAAGGAGCACTAGGTTTTCTATATTTTTCATCATCATAATTTTCAACCCAAAGATTTCGAAGAATATTTAGTTATCTCAAGTCTTCACTTGATGAAATAGTATCAAAAGCACCAAAAGGAGTTTATATAATAGCATAGGCTATATTTTTCTCAGTATGCATAAAGTCAACAGTATGCCTAATGGCTATATCCTTGAAGTATGGAAACTTATAGAATATGCACAACCTTTTTACACCGCTTTCATTACATGGATCATATCTACTACCAACAATCCCATCATTTTCAATAAATGACATTCTTTTGTGTCCATTCTCAATAATGTAATCACTTGATATTAGAAATGGTGCTTTACGATTCTCTTTTTGACCATTGAACCATGTTTTTTGTTGATGATATGGATGATCCATTTTAAGGTAGGCATAATTTCCACAATAAATACACTTACAAAAACTTCGTGAGTGCCTCACAAAATCCTTAAAGTTACAAGAAGTACATCCATGGTATCCATGAACACTGAGACCAGACAATGTGCCATATGCAAGAAGATCATGAATCGTAAAAAATAAGGAAGCTCTTAAAGTGAATTTGATTGAATGGCCATCCCTTAAAGATTGAATTGCTTCAATTCCTTTCCACAATTCCATTAGCTCATCATATAATGGCTCTAAATAAGCATCAATTGTATCCTAATTCACACTTTTCTTTCTTGGTATAATCAATGATAGCATTAAGAAAAATGGTTTAGTTTCTAACCATGGAGGCAAGTTATAATTTATTAAAAACACTGGACAAGTTGACCATTTAGTACTTTGATTTGAGAATGGGTTCACCCATCTAGAGCCAAACCAACCTTATATTACAAGGATCTTGAGAAAAATCAAGCCATCTGTTATCAAATTCCATCCATGTCTTAGAATCAGACACATGTTGTTTTCCATCAGTGCTCTTATTTTGGGAATTCCATTGCATAAGTTCAACAATGTCTCTGCACCTATACATTCAGAGTAATCATGGGATTACCAGAAAGTGGTGAAGAACCTTTCTAGGAACCACAACTAATTTCAACCCTTCTCTATACCTTGCTTCATGACATTTCAAACATTCACTCTCACTTGCAAGATTCTTGTGAAATAATACACAACCATTCACACATGTGTGGATGTTTTCATACCCTAAGCCTAGCTTAGTGATTTCCTTTCTACATTGACTTCATTTTGTCGGAAATGTGGAGTCAGGTGGTAACAATGAACTCAATAATGCCAATAAATGATCTACACTCTCATTTGTCCAACCAAACACCACTTGCAAGTTAAGAATTTGAAGGATTGTTATCAAACGACTTAACTTGAAATTAGCATACACAGGATTTGAAGTATCCTCCATCAACTTGGCCCAATCATCGTTTAGACCCTCATTCAACATTCTATCAACTTCAAAACCTTCATCTAACATGGTTGCCTCTTCATCTATGATTGGTGCCACTTCATATATGTTTATTGACTCTTCACCTCTCACACTCTATCATTCTATCATATCTTCGTAATAATTGGCATTCCGAGGGCTTTTACCACTATGCCCATATCTTATCATATGTCGATAAATCTAACTTCTTTTTTTTCACCTTTCCACCAAGACAGTCATTACATGGACATGGATATTTGTCCATGTCACTCTCATCGGCTATTCTCTCATCAATAGAGTTATAGAGAGAAAATAAAATGGAGAGTTTAACTATTGAATTGTAAAAAATAGATTTTTGTAGTTATATTCAAATTGATGATTACATTTTATTGCACATCTTTCAAACTCAAAGCATTACTTCACATTGTATAACTAATAACTAGATGTTGATAGATGAAAAAATGTAAAAAAAAATTGAATAAGAGACTAATGTTTTTTAATTGAAAGGAATTTCCATATCAATAGAGTTATAAAGAGAAAATAAAATAGAGAGTTTAACTAATGAATTGTAAAAAAATTAAAATTGTAGGTTATATTCAAATTGTTGATTACATTGCATTGCACATTTTTCAAACTCAAAGCATTACTTCACATTGCATAACTAATAACTAGATGCCAATAGATGACAAAATTTCAATTACAATATAGTTTTTACAAAGTCAACCTAAGTAGTTATGCAATTACTTCACATTGCATAACTAATAACTACTAGTAGCTGCCAATTGCATTTTCTTGTCATGGCATTCCATGAGACCACATTTCTTTGAGGCATTTTTTTCAAAAAGTTCACTGTCTTGTCTATGCTACCACATTTTTCATACATTTCTACCAAAGAATTTTATCAAATAGTTCACTACCTTGTTTCTATGGCTAAAATCCTAAAACGTGTGCTTTTGAACAAGCTAAGGATGCTTGGAAAAAATCTATAAAAGCATAATAGTAAGCAATAGCATAGACAAGGTAGTGAATTGGTTGAAAAAATTCCTCAAAGAAATGTGGTCTCATGGTGATGGAATGCCATGACAACCCATAACAATTCGCTTATCATGGAATTCATCATGACATTCCATCACCATGAGACCACATTTCTTTGAGTAATTTTTTCCAAAGTTCATTGTCTTTTCTATGATACCACATTTTTCATACATGTCTACCAAAGCATTTTATCAAACAGTTCACTACCTTGCTACTATGGCTAAAAGCCTAAAATAGGTGATTTCAAAAAAGCTATGGATGCTTGGAAAAAATTTATAAAATCATAATAGTAAGCAACAAGCTATGGTCTCATGGTTTTTTTTGGCACGAAAATTAGTGTGATTTTATTTGCAAATTTCAAATGCATTGTTTTGGTAATTTTGTTGTTTGAAATGGGGAAAAATCTTTGTGATCAATTTTGTGAAATTTTTAATTGTAGGATTCTCATAGTTAGTGAAAAAGTTGGGGATAGGATACGGGTCTGTCATCATAGAATGAATGTCTAAGACAATAGTTTCTTAATGATTTTCATTCAAATCACAACAAAGACACAAAAAACTATGCCATAAAGTGGAAACAAGCACAATAAATCCCCCATTGATCCTCTGAGAGAAGTAAATGCTTAACATATAACAGATTCAACACAAGCATAGATTCAAGAATACAAAATTAGACAACCATGAAATACAAATATGTAGACACACAAGTTTACGTGGGGAAAACCCTTTCAAGTAAAAAACCCCACCCTCCAAAACACTCAGCTCACTTGTATTATTCAATAACAAAGCAGTTACAATACAAATATCAGAGCAATGCTCTTCAGAAGATAACATCTTGTCCATCTGGAGAAAAATAGGCAACAACAAATATAAAATCTTCACGCAGTTACAATGTCTTCAATCGACATACTATGTAGATTCCCTTCAGCTCCTCATATGACACTCTCAGCCAGCCATACGGCCAGCCCAACCTCTAGGCCTCAACAGGTTCACATCTTCTCAAATCTGAGAGACAAAGTGTTCACGGTGATTACCGCTCAAACACTCTTTGCCTCTCACTTTTCACTCATCCTATTTCTGATTGCACACAAGATTACCTTATAATCTCTTACTGTGTGCCTACCTGTTCTGCCAGTCAAAGCCTTCAATGGTCATTCGGATAATAAATTATTTTACTTGCAAGATTCAATCACTTTTTGATAACATGCATAGACCTTACAGTTGCATCAAGCCACTCAACATTAAATCAGTTTCAGACGTGTCCATCAACCTTCATTCAATAATGCAGTCCAATCACACATCATAAAATAACCATCGGCCAATCAGATCTTAAAGATCATGCCACATGTCGCCTTCTCATTCATTCATCATTCTAACATCGATCTAGCTCGATCAACTAAGCTTTGAACTCATTCTGTCATTTACCGCATCACCGTTGAGTCCATTCAACCAAGCCACGATAATGCAGTGAGCTCGCCCAAGCTCACCCTTGACTTCCTGTGCTACTGCTCCAAACTCATTCATCCACTGTGGTATGGCGGTGAGCCTGTTCGACCTGACCTCGACCTCCAACTGCGCTACTGCCGAGCTCAGGTTGTCCACCCACAATATGGTGATAATTGCTTGTGCTGACTACCAAGCCACCAACCGCGTTACCGCTGACCCTTTCAGACCTTCCTACGGTTTGGTGGTAACCACCAGCCAGACTGTCAATGGTCTCACCATGCTACTGCGGAGGCCGCTAGGCCACCTCGTGGTAGGGCGGTGACCGCTCTGGTAGAACGCCAGTGGTTTCACAACAACCAACATGGTGAGCATTCTCACTACCTACGGTGGGGCGGTAATGGTCACCACCGATCGCTAGCCGCTTACCACGACCATTGCGGTGAGACTTCTCATTGCCCGCGATAAGGCGGTAGACCATCACCCACCAGATTGCCACTTTTGCGCTGCTCACCATGCTACCTCCACCGCTAGAAAGTGACCCCGCAGTAAGGAGGTAGGCCTTTGCTCCACCAACCTGCCGCTCACCGCACTACCGCACCACCAGGAGAAGCACCTTGTGGTAAGGTGGTAAGCCTTTATGCCTACAACCACCACTCACCACGCCACCGCCAAGCATAAAGACGACCACTGCAGTAGAGCGGTGACACTGCCAAACTGCGGACCAAGCATCAGAGGCTCGTGGTAAAGCAGTAAACTGCACAACCGCACCTCTATGGAAAGCATGCATCGGTAAAGCGGTAAAGGCCATAAACATGAAGAAATCGCCTAAGTCTTCAAGGGGAAAGACCACAAAGTTGAGGAAAAATTTCCCAACAGAAAAAAGTAGTGATCATGAAGGAATGGAAAATATGCGTAGAGCCTTTGAATTATACCCATACTGTGCAATGGCATTGAATCATTTAGTAAACTATTCTTTCTTCACAGGGCAACATTTCTTGTGGAATAGTTGACTAAGAGAGCTCTTGTTTCAACTGACCACCCTCTCATGAAATATCATTCATATTATAATCTTGCATGATCTTATCATAGTAAAGGTGAATGTGACATAATTAGCCACTACTACATGACATCAGTCAAGGAAAGCCAGAAGCCACAAGATTTTGTAGATAGGTTCAATTGAAGTTGGGATATCTTAAGAGTTCTCTCTCAAAATTTGAAAAGGTTATGGAGGTCCACCTTGAGAACTATGAGAGCTTAAAAGATGTAGGCCATATATATGCTCAACAAGGGTTGGCAAAGAAGGCTTTGGAAATTTTAAGAAAGGAAACTCGCATAGATCCACCCGATGCCCATGCATTTATCAAGATGGGTGAGTTATTAATATCGTCAAACCCCATGCAACCTTAGATTCTCTTAAGACTGTCTCTTTTGAAGAAGAGCAGAGAAGAAGTACCAATTAAATTGTTAAATAACATTGGGGTTCTTCATTTTGAGCGTGATGAACTAGAATTGGCTCAACAAACTTTTATGGAGGCATTAGGAAATGATGTTCTGCCTCTACATAAATCTATGTGGTCAGTTTTATGCATTTTTTACTTGTAGGATTCTCACAATTAGTGAAAAAGGTAGTGTTCATGAAGGAATGGAAAAGATGCATAGAGCCTTTGAATTATACCTGTACTATGCAATGGTATTGAATCATTTAGCAAACCATTTTTCTTCACAGGGCAACATTTTCTTATGGAATAGTTGAATAAGATAGCTCTTGTTTCAACTGACCACCCTATCATGAAATCTCATGCATATGATAATCTTGCATGATCTTATCATAGAAAAGGTGATTATGACACAATTGGCCACTACTACATGGCATTAGTCAAGGAAAGCCAAAGGCCACAAGATTTTTGGGATAGGTTCAATTGAAGTTAGGAGATCTTAAGAGTTCTCTCTCAAATTTTGAAAAGGTTTTGGAGGTCCACCCTGAGAATTGTGAGAGCTTAAAAGTCGTAGACCATATATATGCTCAACAAGGGCTAGCAAAGAAGGCTTTGGAAATTTTAAGAAATGCAACTTGCATAGATCCACCTGATTCTCATGCATTTATCAAGATGGGTGAGTTATTAATATTGTCAAACCCCAGTGCAACCTTATATTCTCTTAAGAGGCCAAATTCTCTTTTGAAGAAGAGCAGAGAATAAGTACCCACTCAATTTTTAAACAACATTGGGGTTCTTCATTTTGAGTGTGATGAACTAGAGTTGGATTAACAAACTGTTATATATGGAGGCATTAGGAAATGATGTTTTGCCTCTACATAAATCTTCGTGGTCAGTTTTGTGCATTTTTTACTTGTAGGATTATCACAATTAGTGAAAAAGGTAGTGTTCATGAAGGAATGGAAAATATGCGTAGAGCCTTTGAATTATACCCGTATTGTGCAATGACATTGAATAATTTATCAAACCATTTTTTCTTCACTGTAGGGCAACATTTTCTTGTGGAACGGTTGATTGAGACAACTCTTGTTTCAATTGACCACCCTCTCATGAAATCTCATTCATATTATAATCTTGCACGATCTTATCATAGTAAAGATGATTATGATACCACTGGCTGCTATTACATGACATCAGCCAAGGAAAGCCAGAGGCCATATGATTTTGTGGATAGGTTCAATTAAAGCTAGGAGATCTTAAGATTTCTCTCTCAAATTTTGAAAAGGTTTTGGAGGCCCGCCCTGAGAACCATGAGAGCTTTAAAGCTATAGGCCATATATATGCTCAATAAGGGCTAGCAAAGAAGGATTTGGAAATTTTAAGAAAGAAAACTTGCATAGATCCACCTAATGCCCATGCATTTATCAAGATGGGCAAGTTATTAATATTGGTAGACCCTAGTGCAAGATTAGATTCTCTTAAGATGCCAAAGTCTCTTTTGAAGAAGAGCAGCGAAGAAGTACCCATTCAATTGTTAAACAACATTGGGGTTCTTCATTTTGAGCGTGATGAAATAGAGTTGGCTCAATAAAATTTTATGGAGGCATTAGGAAATCACATTTGGGTTGAATTCATAAATAAAAGCCCTATTGCTAATTCTACGATTTTTCTTGTGTGCTTTAAGGATATGAAATTCTTCCATCAACTAGAAGAAGGTGGTGTTTCACTTGAGCTACCATGGGATAAATTCACAACACTATTTAATCTTGCTATGTTGTTTGAACAACTACATGATACTGAAAAAGAAAATCTTTTATATAGGCTAATATTGTTCAAGTTTCTTGATTATGTGGATGCATATCTATGTTTTGCAGCCATGACTCAGGCTCGGAATGAGATCCAACTAAGCCTAGAATTGATTGGGGATGCACTTAAGGTGGATAAAAACTCATCAAATTCTTTATCTATGCTTGAAAAAATGGAACTGAAAATAGATGACTGGCTTAAAGCTATATTGCAAAAAATTAGTAGAATTTAGTCATTTTTAGTTGTTGTGACTAAATTTTTTAGTCACCTAGTCATTTATTTGCCAAATTCTACTAGTGAGTGGATGGAATTTTTTTAAAATTATCTCTTCTAATTTAGAGGGAAAATGCTTGGTTAGTTAAGTTGGTAGTTGTTGTGAATTGAATTTCAAAAATTTAGCTATTGGGGGGTGAATTTGACAAAATTAAAAGGCACAAGAAATGGGTTGAAAATTATATCACCAATATGTGTTTCTTTTTCAATGAAAAAATGCAAACAAGAAGGAAATATTAAAAAACCCAAACAAACTATCTAGCACTCAAGAGTTTACAAATAAGAACTAGAAATTTAAACAAGGAGAGAGGGAACAATATTGCAAGAAAAAAATCACTTGGAGGCTTGTACAACCTCCTAAGAAGAGTGTTTTTGCCTTGATCCTATTATTCTTCACAATCTTATGAAGATGATAAATACAAAATATTTGAAGAGATCACATGTGTTGGAATGATGGATGCACAAGTTCCCTTGATGAAGCTGCAATACAATCTTCAATGGAGGACCTTTACCAGGAAGAAATATTCAACTACAAAGAAAGTATGATAATGGCATTCAAAATAGAGATTCTATTATGTTCTATCAGATGATTTTACAAAGAGTACATATGCCTGATTATATAGGAAAGTGCTAAACCTAGAATTCAAAGGATGTTGCCAAGTGTTCAAATCACACTTCATGTGACAACAAGAAACCCTAACCAACTACCTAGGGAATGATAACAAGATGGAGATAAGTTCTAGAAAAGACAACTCATCTTCTAGAAGGGAATCTTATCTCAACAAATTTATTAAATGATTAAATGCAACCTAGGACTAATATGATTAATTAATACCTAAGTTAACTTATGCTAGTGTAATAAATAATTAATTACACTAACAACATGCACAAAGCTACTATGGTTGTATAGCTTGCAAAAAATGGTAGTTTCTTCTTCCAGGTTGTAAAAATGAGAATTAGGAGTGAAAAATCTAATTGAGAGACCAAAGAGGAAGTTTGAAAGTATTTTTGTATCATAATCACATGCAAGAGTTTTACTTTCCAATGTATTAGTGGGAAGGTAACATTCAAACAATCACTATAATCACAATTTTTTTCAAGAATTTTGCACATTTTTCTCTCATCTGGGAAAATTCAAACTCAAAAACTTAGATCATCATAAAAAATTCCAAAAATATAGAATTCAAGTGCTAACATTTATAATTGAGATGTTTTTGTATCAAAGAGTTGAAATGAGGACATTATGTAATGTAAAATTACAAGGGTGTGCAATTTTTGACACTACATTTCCCCCCCATTTTAACAAACATATAATCTACACTAAATATACATGCTAAAGTAAATGAAAAAATAAAAAATTACCTAGGGATATTTTAGAGAATCCAAAATCATAAAGAGAGGTGAATATGACCCAAGAAAGAAGACCTACAAAACAACTAACAAATCTTGCACATGACATGAATGTTATACAAAAATTTCACAGAGAAAACATGTTAGCTGAAAGTATACTAACTAGCAAATACAACATGTATGAGAGAAAATAACAGTAAAAATAGTTACACACAATAGAAAATAAATCAAACACTCAAGAAGAGAGGAGAAAAAATGAGCATTAATAAGATACAAAGAGGTATTTTCTAATGATCTGTTGCTGGAAGGAATACAAAATATTGTTAGCAAGTTGTGTTATGCTAGAGTATATACAATGCTTTTAATCAACCATGGACACTACAAGCTGCATTGTAGAATGGACATAGAAAGAGGCAAGACATATGAGGATCCACAAGCTAACAAGATACATTATGGTAGGTAGTTAATATGCTACCATCATTGCAAAGAGTGCAAAAATTAGCAATTCTTTATAGATTACAAAGGTGACTTGTGTATGCAAAATATTTATGTGATGTAAAGAATACAAGTTATTTTAAGGAAAGAGAGGAAACATAGAGGAATATGATTAACATATAAAATACCTACATGGATGTTGTTGCATGAAACATTTAACATTGTGCCCATGGGATGAGATCACACAATGTAGGTATGTCACCTGAAATATGCATCACTTGAAATACACACACAATGGGATCCACATAATTGAGGTCAATATAAATATAAAATAGATAATAATGTATATTAAATGAGGGAGGAGTTAAAAATTCATCATTTCCCAAGTTTTTTGGTGTTACACCCTGTCTCTTAGTTATCGAGTTACTTTTACCTTGTAAGTAAATATGATGATAAATGTAAATCATGACTTTGATATGTTTAATAAGTGAAACGAAATACTGAATATGTATTATGATGTTATTTATTTTGAAGGAATGATTATGTTTTGTATTGATAGAAAATATGAATATTTACTTCAATATGAATACTTTAATGCTTTGATTTATGATGCAAATATATTTCATGTGAAATACCAACTACCTATGTGATGCACTAAGTTGGATGCAGGAAGGAGTCAAGCCTTAGGTATGAGAGGGAGAGTACCACTGAGGAGAGGAGCTTGGTTTGGTAACCCTTAATAAGCATAACTGAGAATTCACACACTCACACCCTAGTTGGTCTAGTCGAGTTAGTTCGTGAAACCGATAGGTAGCCTTTGGTTATTGGATGGAAATGCTTTTGCAATGGTTTTGGATATGGCCTTGTTCTGTGAATGTTGCTTTGGTTGAATCACATGTCTTGATCTCTGTTAAGAGTATACGTTATTCTTTATATATACCGATCATACATACATACATCAAATGTATGATTCTATATATATGTATTATGCTATGATAATTATAATATGTGTATATACATATAAATATATGCATATATGTATGTGTGAATACAAATGTATATACCTATATTACACATATATATATATATATATATATATATATATATATATTAACCAATAAGAATCTTTATTAACATTTTAATATATATATATTATGTTTGAAATTTTATAAATGATATATGTTATAAGATATAAGTAACCCCAACGCCTATGTGAATGCATACTCGTTAGATAATAACCACGACCTATCCTTGCATTTATCAATAGCCATGCAAGGAATTGATTTACATAGTAAATGAATACCATAATTGATCTGCATATTAAGCATTGCTTAAATTCAATGTAAATGATAAAAGCACATAAATGTAGTTCATGGGAGGAAAAGCTAGTACATTGGTTTATAAGTTTATATCATTTTCAAGTTAAATGCATAAAGTGGCACATAGCATAACAAGAGGCGAGAGTTGAAAGAAAATGAAAGTCTTTTACTGCACTTAGCAGTCACGCCTTCCTCCCTTAGGGCACATGGAGTGAATACATTTTTTGAAATATTCATTGTTTGATATATATGTTAAAGTGCTTGTATTTAAACATAGCGCATAAGATAGCGCTAATTATTATTGTTAAGAATGTGAAGCAAATCACATACTATAGCATGTGGCACATAAAGCATATAGTGCAGCTTTAAGTGGAATGTAAACCAATGCATGATGTTTGGTAAGACCAAGTCAAAACAAATAACAAAGCTCGCAAGAGTTTGGCTGCTATGTAAAAAGTTTTAGAAGGAATTAAATGTTGTTTGGAAACCTATGAAATATGTCAAAGGCACCAAACACAAAAAGGTAGTGTCATATTTGGAATGTAAAAGAAGTATTTGAAATGCGTATAATTTGTTGTCTTATATATCAAGTTGAATCAACCATTTAAATGGAGAGGGCTATGATGTGTTGCAAACTTGTGAGTTAGATTAATGAGTCGTTGGATGAGGTTAGAAAGGTGGCATAAATACTAGTTTGTAGCCTTCAGTTTCTCACAAATTAGTATAGATAGAGGTGCTCATTCTATTAATTTTTACACTTATCATTTTTATTATCTTGATATTATTTTTTTGTGATTTATGAGTTAGTGAGTTGAGAGTTATTTTTCTATTTTATATTTGTGATTATTGTGAGAGTTAGTGAGAAGTTAAAAGAGAGTAATCAAGTGGATCTTGAAGGAGGCATCAAGTGAGCTTGATGAATAGAGCTAGGAAGGGAATTTAATCAACTAGAGCTTTTATATAGGCATGCTAGTTTCTATACATTTGTTATTTATGTTGGAAAGATTAAATAGTTATGTATACTATGTTGGAAAGGAATGATGTGTTGTGATTCTTAAACATGCTTGCATGTTTCTTGGTTGATTATTATGTTGGAGAAACCTATCATATTGGTTATAATTAAATAGATGTGTATGTACCCTATATATGGGAGTTGTATGAATGCAATGCATATATACTATATGTAGTATGTCTATACTTGATTGATTACTTATGTATCCTTGAAATTAGGATGAAAGCCTTATCCCTAGGGTTAGAGTATAAACTTGATGGTTATATCAAACAATTGGATAGATAAAATGTATTATATGATTATGCTATTTTGATTAAGGGTCTATTACTATTCATGGAATACAAGAGGACATATGTTCCAGCAACCCAAAGTCGTATTGAGAAGAGGACTTGAAGGTGCAAAAGCACAAACCCTTCTCAGGTTAATGTCCTCTAGATTATATTCAAATATAGTAAACATGAGAATATTTTAGGTTTATGGAAATAGAGGTTTTATGATTTGTTTACGATCACCTAGTCATTAATTTTCTTTGATTGAAACCCTAGCTTGAGAATAACCTATGTATTTTGAGATACTTGGTAGAAAAGTTATTTGGATTATAAGTTGATAAGTGGGTTATTCTTGGGGTTTTTTTGATCCATAGGAAAGGGAGTAACCTAGGTATAGAGTATGAATGGTCATTAATACAAATCGAGCTAGGAAGGTGTGTGAATAAGATATGTCCACTCTAAGTTTTGGTTGTTGAATACTTTGGCCAAAGTAGTGTAAGTAGCCACTATTTAAATTGGTAGTTTCACCGTGTTTCATGATTACGTACTAGTTTGGGATGTACATACATGTATGTTAGAAACAAGTAACACTAAGAGGGGGAGTGAATCAGTGTTTTGCAATTTTTAACTTTATTAATTTGACCCTTCAAGCATTTATAACATTCAATCAAAAGAAATATGCATGAACATGAAACCAACAACCATAACACAAAGATTTTTACATGGAAACCGTGTTAGGGGAAAAACCATGGTGGATGGCCAATCCACAATATGATCTAAGTATACTCAAAATGAAGTTCACAATATGGGAATGCACTTGCATTGAGGCAAACTATCTAGAGCTCACTACTCAAAGAAGACTCAATGTCTTACAAAGATAATCAGATTAAATCCATTTGAGAAATTGAACTAAGAAAATAGCATCTACATATGCTTGATTATAGTTTTGGTTAGGCTCAACAATCGATCTTTTGTCCTTCAGACTGATTCTACATTTTTGCTCTACTTTGCTCTGGTTCACAACACAAATCCTTTATGCACAAGTGAAACTGTGGATTATCGCTCTTCTACTCTTCTCAAATTCATAAATCACATCGAAACACCTTGTTTGTATATTAAAATGATATGATCGATCTCTTATATATATTCGTGACTAAGAATTTAATCACCACATGTTAGCTTCAATAGAACACAAAAAATATTTACAACTGTCGACTCAATCCATGGATAATCCTTAATGCCCACCAACCAAAGTTGGATATAGTATAGAAATGATCAACATCAGCATGTACAAACAAAAAAATACTTAAACAATTACTTCTCAAATATCCACAACATGTTACATTCACCAAGTCGGCTTCTGTACTAATAATCAGAGAATTAACCAACCAGATCTTCTAACTCGCACAAGGATCGATACGATCCACTAAGATTCAATAGCAATAGAGATCATAGATCAAACAACATTCCCTGAGATACATAACACAAAATAATAACAAAAAATCTTCATGTGAATTGGTGAACACAAAACTGTCGAATGCTTTGTTCTTCCTTGATTGTCTTCAATCTGACTTTCGGTATGATCAAATGATGACACGTAGATCCAATCACTGACTAGGGTTGCCATCAATGACAACACTAAATGATATTTGCAGTGTCTCTTTCCAAAAATATCCCCCTTTGGCATTGATGGCAACACTTAGTGAAAAATGACTAAGTGTCGGATCAATACCAACATGAATTACACTGCCAACTTCAAAATTTCAAAAACATAGCTCTCCCCTTGAGATGATTATACATTTTTCACTCTACTACTCTCCCCCTTTGACATCAATGGAAAAGGTAGGAATCCACATATCAAAAATAAAATAAAATCTTTAGATTGTACAAGCATGCAACTTACACAAACTTGAAAACATCTGCAAAATCTTTCTTCAACAAGATCAAATTTATGTCCCAAACCCTTTTGAGACTCTCCCAAATTGTTATGTGACCAAAAAATAAGTAAGATTGTGTCTCTGTAGACTCAAGGTTCACTGGATCACTAGCTGCTTTAGTGTCTTCAACTTCCTTTAATGCACTCGACATTATTTCTATCTTCAGACCAATTAGGTCTCTAAGTTCACATGCTCTTTCCACAATTATGTCATTGTCATACTTCAAGCTCCTTATCTTTTCAAGCAGAGATATCACCTGACCTTCTTGCTTTCCAACACCACCAGCTAAAGGATCAAAAGCTTCAAAAATAGAAGCTAACTATTTTTCAAGATCCTTAACCTTCTTCTCATTGACCTTGGTAAATTTTGTCAAAGACAAAATGACTTATAAATCTTTCCACCTTTAGATAGAGCATTTTGAATATTCTTCACATAGGTGGCTAATAGAGTTTTATCATTTGTTATCATTCCTTTCAACCTATTGAACCTTTTGGCATCAAATTCCTTTTGAACTTTAACCATGGTTGACTTCTCAAGGGACTTGAAATGAGTACTTACAAAGTTAATGGGCTTCTTCAGTTCACCAGAGGAGGAACTAGATGAATCCTTGAAATGAGTGGGCATTATTTTCTCTAGAACTCCAAATGTAAGATTTAAGAGTTCACTATCCTCAATGTGAGACTTGAATAGTTCTTCTCTAGCCTTCGCCTAGGAAAATGATGCTACCTTCATTTTCTGAATTGGAGACAAAGTGGATAGGTCGATAGGACCTTCAACCAATTCAAGGTCAAATTCTTCCTTTTTCTCTACCAAAAATCTCTTCACTGCCTCTGCAGTGTCTCTTGCTTCCATTGGAACTTCCTTTACACCAACTTTCTTTTCCTCAACCATTGTTTCCTTAGCTGCAGATTCTTTCTTATCTTCAAGGATCTCAACTTTATCAACTGATACAATTTTAGGAGCTTCAATATCCATAGGTATTTTCTATATTATCTACATCAAGAGGAATCTGAGTATCCTTAGTTGTATCTTGTTTTTCTTCTTCTTCTTCTGCCAAACCAGATGAAACATCTTTATCATTTGTTTCTTCAGAGACAACATCAATTTTGTTACTTAACAAAACTTTTCTCAAAATTTGTCCAGTTTCTTCTGCAACTTCTTTAGTTTGACCAATCATTAGCTTATTCACTCTTGTCTTTCTCTTGAATTCATTTTTAGCTTTATTCAGGATTGCCTTCATTTCTTCCATAGACACCACTAGACATAACTCTGCAAGAATTCTCTCTCTCATTTGGTCTTCTTCTATTCTAGCATTTACTCTTCTCATTTCCAAAATCTAATACATGTTTTTTGGTAAATTAGGCATTATTTCAATAAGAACCTTATTGAAAACATTAAATGCTTTATTGTAGCCTCAAGATTTCTTTGGCTAGATTTATCAAAGGTTTCATACCATTTACAAAGCGGCTCAAGATTTCCATCTTTGACCAAAGCTTTCTCAACCTCTTCTACTGACATACCAGGTTTGTCATTTTTTACCTTCTTCATCGGAGGGCTTGATTTTAGTAATCTTTGTTGCCTGGGTGCCCATATGCTTTATCTCACATCTTCATTAGACTCAGTCTCTTCATCTTTTGAGACAACTTCATAAACTCTCATTCTCTTATTCTTCCTCTTACTAAATACCTTGGTTTGAGTTTGCACAGGAATTAGCTTCGCTATAGGGGTGGATAGGGATGAAAAGCTCCTTGTTGACCCAGTTCAGGTAGAGGATGCTTCCGGACTAATAGATTCAATTCTTGTTGGCTCTTTTTTTGCTTCAACTTGTTCTCTCCTTTTTCTGGCTTCTCTTACTGCTTCTACAGATATGCCCATGCTATATGCAAATATTTCCACTTCTTTTCTTACTCTTCTAACTATCACAGGTTTTCTTAGTTCATTGTGCACCTATATATCTTTTTCTACATAAGTTCCAAACCTCTCTTCCACCGAATCTAGAGGCTTATTTAGTAAATGTTGAGCATACATTTCCATAATGTGCTCGTCAAATTCATAACCCATTGGCATAATCTAGACTATTCTAGGATCAACAAATTCCATCATCCATTGATCAATGCCTATCATAAAACAAATTGTGTCCTTATACTTCTCCACAATAGAAGTAGGAGTTATTTCTCTAGCATGCATCATACCTTGAAATTTTTTGAAGTATCCCCAAATTGCAATTTTTCTGGCTTGACTATTTCCAATTCCATACATCATTTCTCTAATCTAAATAGCTACAGGCTGACCACCTTGCAAATGTACTTTCCTAACACCTGAACTTCACTTGTGAAATAAAAGAACAAACATAGCAACAAATTTCCATACTTAAAGTAATTTTTTTATCTTTCTTGATCTTACCAAGATTTTCCATCAGCTGACTTCTTAGCAACTCACATAGATCATAGTCTGCATTCTCCTTCACCATTTGATACGCTGCATAAATAGCTATATCGGATACTGAATTATCCTGACTTGAGTGATAAATCCTGTAACCAATGATCATCGAGGAAATTTTCAAATCCACTTCAATGATATCTTCAATTGTCATGGGCTCTTCTGTCATATTTTGAACCTGTTGCATTAGTAATTGTTTGATTGTTTACGAACTTCAAAATCGGTAATCCACCAAAGGAATTTAAACCTGTAACAACACTTAAAGCCTCCTTTGTAATCTTAAAGGGTATATTCAACCACATAATTTCATCATGAACTCGACTCAAGATATACCAGACCCATTTGTTCTCTTCAAACATGAGAAATTTAACAACTTGTGTAAATTTCTCCTCTTCTAGGGTTTTGAATTCCGGTTTGACATAGAAGTCTTCTCTTATAATGTGATTGTTATACATATTCAGTAGGTGCGAGCTTCCTAACTCTTCAATTTTTGTGTGAATATATGTCCTAATACCTTCAGTATGTAAGATGTAATATGAAACAGATGAAAAAGCACTTGATGGGTTTATCTCGACAAATTTGAAAGGATTCCATTTGAATTTGGGACGGGGTCTATCCTTGACTTCAACTACTAATGGAGTAGCCATTTTCACCAATTCACAGGTTTTGTTGATAAATACCTTTTCGTCGGATCGAAGTTTGATTGCTGAAAGCTCCTTCACACTTGAATTTTGCCTCAATTTTCCAAAGTTCTCTTTAGAGATCTCCAAATTTCTTCTTCTCAAAATGCAAAGTGGAAAATGAAATATAAAAAATGACCTTTTATCACTCGCACACCTAACCCTTTTTGTCGCAATAAATTCTCTTACCCTAACTCATTTGCTTACCTTGTTTCCATGTGTTATGAAAGATAATTCTTTTGCAGACCTCCAATACTATATAATACTCTTTCCAATAGATTCAACAACATTTATAGAGCATCTATGCACTTACTGTACTTATCCACATCCCGGTGTCAGTTACTAGCAGGTGGTTAAGAGATTTTCTTGACATCTCCCCCTAGCCCGGGAGGCCTAAAACCAATTCCTGAATGAATTACCAAAAATAGATTCTGGAGCTAGTGCATTTCCTTCAACATAGGGAATTTTCTTCACCCATTTCTTCTGCATTTGCTTCTTGATCACATTTGTAGTGACTTTTCCTTTTCCTTTTTCATCCTTTTGCATGTTTCTCCTTTGATTTACCGGACCTTTTCTATTCCAACAGAATCTAGCAATGTGACCAAATTTGTTGCAATTATAGCACACAAGATTTCTCTGTCTAGACCAGTTGTTCCACTGATTTTCTCTTGATCTCCATTGGTTAGCAATATGGCCAAATCTATTACATGTATAACATTTGACATCTCTATGAAAGTTGTTCATCATACTTCTGCATTCATTTAACTTATGACCAAACTTGTTGCAATTAAAGCATTGACCTGAGAATGATGGACCACTTGGATTCATCTTGCTTCTACACTAAGAAGCCATATGACCAAATTTATTGCAAGCAGTAACCATTGAATCTTTGAGCATTAGGTTGTCTTACTGTATTTCTTCCAGCTATATTTATCTAATTTCCTTGCCTAAATCTCCTTTGTCCAGATCTGGAACTTTCTCCTTCTTCATAACCAAGACCTCACTTATCACCATTAGTCCTTTGAATTTTGATCGGTTCATCAAGCTTGGCTAAGCTAACTTTGAACTTATCTTTGTACTCATTTGTAGTAGTAAATTCATCTCTGAGATCATCAATCTACTTTTCAAGCACTTCCTCATTGTTTTTAGATTGTTGCAATTCATTGTCCAAACAACTGCATTCTTCATATTTTTATTTCAAGGACTGTGCAAGCTTCTCTTCATTATTCTTTCTATCTTCAATCTCCTCGATCATCCTCATCATGATAGATTCCATCTCATTCTTTAGGATTGTATTATCTCTCGTAAAATTTTCACATTCTTCTATCTTTTCCTTCAAAGCTTGACTCAGTTGCTCCTCTTCAATGTTTTTACTATCATTCTGCTTAATCTTATCACAAAGTTCCTTTCTTTTCTCCCTGGACTTATTGATTTTATCTTTCAATGATTCAATGAATTTTTCAACATCCAAAAGGTTTGCTTGCAATTTCTGAACTTTAGATTTTGATTGATCAAGATCATCCAGGGCCACCAAAAGTTGTTGTTGAAGACTGTTTGAATCCATTAAAACACTTTCCAAGATCTCCCCAAGTTGTTAGACTTCTTCTGAGGAACTAGCTTTGATACCAATTATTGGAAACAAGCAACACTGAGAGGGGGTGTGAATCAGTGTTATGCAATTTTCAACTTTATTAATCTGACCCTTCAGGCATTTATAGCATTCAATCAAAATAAATATGCATGAACATGAAACCAACAACCATAATACCATAACACACGGATTTTTACGTGGAAACCCTATTAGGGAAAAAACCATGGTGGATGGCCAATCAGCAATATGATTCGAGTATACTCAAAATGAAGTTTATAATATGGTAATGCACTTGCATTCAGGAACACTACCTAGAGCTCAATGCTCAAAGAAGACTCACTATCTTACAAAGATAATCAGATTAAATCCATCTGAGAAATTGAACTGAGAAAATAGCATCTACATATCCTTGATTATAGTTTCGGTTAGGCTCAATAATCGATCTTTTGTAGTTCAGACTGATTATGCACTTCTGCTCTGCTCTGCTCTGATTCACAACACAAATCCTTTATACACAAGTGAAACTATGCATTATCACTCTTCTACTCTGCTTGGATTCGCAACTCACATTGGCACACCTTGTTCATATATAAAAATGATATGATCGATCTCTTCTATATATCTGTAACTAAGAATTTAATCACCACATGTCGACTTCAATAAAACACAAAAAATATTTACAACTGTCGGCTCAATCCATGGATAATCCTTAATGCGCACCAACCAAAGTCAACTATAGCATAGAAATTATCAACATCAACATGTGCGAACACAAAAATACTTAAACGATTAATTCGTGAATATCTGCAACATGTTACATTCACCAAGTCAACTTCTGTAGTGATAATTAGAGAATTAACCAATCAGATCTTCTAACTCGCACAAGGATCAATACGAGCCACTAAGATTCAATAGAAATAGAGATCATAGATCAAATAACATTCCTTGAGATACACAACACAAAATAATAACAAAAAATCTTCATGTAAAATCGATGAACACAAAACTGTCGGATGCTCCGTTCTTCCTTGACTGTCGGTATGATCAAATGATGATGCATGAATCCAATCACCAACTAGGTTTGCATCAATGACAACACTAAATGATATTTGCAGTGTCTCTTGCCAACAATGTAGGGGGTAGCCACTGTATGTTAGAACTAGAAACATAGAGGATACAACACCAAGCTCATAAAATGCTATTGTTATGAGGTTATCAAACCAATCTCTTCATCGAAGGGTAGGTTCATCTTACCAATTAGGTAGATGTGAGGGGGACTGCAATAATTTTGTGGTTGGCGGAAAAGTTCTTGAGTGATGCTTCTCCTCATTAGCTGGTAGCGAAGATTTGAGGGGGACTTCCTAGACCATTTGTATTTTATTTATGAACTATAGGATTGTTTAAGCTTTGTTTGTAACTTGTATCCATATCATTGAGATTTTGTAAATATGATATGTCATATGGAAATTATGTATCATCATTATTTGAATTAATGAAAGGAATTCTTTTGTATGCAATGGGAAATTTTGAAACATGTTCAAATGTGCATTTATTATTTGAAGGAAAATAAATTTGTTATTGCTCTTAAAGGTAAGATGCATAAACTATTCACTTATGAGTAAAACATAGGAAAAATTATTGTGTAGAAAAATGAGCATGTTACATTTGGAACTACAAGTACAAAGGAATAAATAAATATGAAGTCAAATAAGTAAAAAAATTGAGTCAACATGGAAGAGACCTAAATTCCTTAGCACTTTGCATCATCCACAAAAGTAAAAAATTAATATAAAATAAAAAGAATAATGTATATAGAAATAGAGGAATTTCACAAAAATTTCATCTACCTTGTAGTCATGTACCTACAAGGGTATCATAGCTCCTCCAGGAGAGATTAAAAAACATAAACAAGCATGTACGAGGATCACAAAACATATAGGAAAACATCTAAAATCTAAATATATGGAGGTACTACTCTAATGATCTTCATCAAATAATATATTATTCTCCCAATCTTGATCATATGGAGAGGCAATAAGAGCTTGCAAAGGAAGAATGGTTAGGGTAGTACTATGTGTCTCACCTATATCAAGAGCCAATGAATTAGCTACAAATGTCTTCCTAAACTTCTTGTGAGGTGAGTGCTAACGATCTTGTGAGGATTGAGGGAAACAACACAGTATCCATGAAGAATTCGAATAGGTGCTCCTCGGGAGAGGAGGCATGTGAATCACTATCAAGCTAAGTAAAAAGAGGAATATCATTGTTGACATCCTAAATGAGAGTAGTGATAGGAGTAGAATAAATAAGAACTTTTCTGAAAAGTGTAGACACGTAAAAATGACTAATGTATTTTATATTCTCATCTTATCATTTCATCATTATCTTCTTTAATTCTTTTATCTATATTAATTAAATAATTTTTAATTTTTTAATTAAGCTAATATTTCTATCTTTTTATTTATAATAATTAAATAATTTTTTAGTTATTTAATTATCTCAATCTTTTTATCATATCAATGTTAATTAAATAATTTTCAATTATTTTCAATAATTCCATCACTTATCAGTTTCCCTCCAACACTAATTAAAATCAAATTCAATTGATCTTTGATCAACTATAATTAAATAATTTTTAAAAATGATTTAATTAGCTAACACTCCTCTTTTAAATAAATTAAAATATTTTCTTCTAAAATAAATAAAATATTTTTTATTTATTTCTCCACTATCATTTTGAATTAAATAAATTTATTTATTTAATTTTTTTAGCATTCCTTCCATTAAAATTGAAATTATAGGTCCTACCCTATCTTGAATTTTTTATCCGTTGATCTTTCTAATTAATCTCCAAGATTGATCAAATATCAAGTGAAGCATATAAATACAAAGCCTTCATTCATATACTCTAGCTAGCCTACACTATGATCAAGAGAACTATCAAGCATTATCAAACAATATCATTATCAAGCAATCAAGTTATCTTTATCACTATCAAGCATAGGTATCATTTATCTTTGAGCATTTATCATTATCCTTGTTCTTTCATAGTTATTGTTACTTTGAAGAGTAACCCACAATAGACTAATTCAAGATCTTTGTTATGATAATCAAATTTGTTAATCATTTTTGAGAAAATGTCTTGAGCTTCATTGAGTGATTCTTAAAGTGTGAAATTTATACTTAAATTATGTTGTTACTATTTATGTAATTCACATTTTCATCATCCACAAAAATAAGAGATGTAAATAAAAGATCATGTATAAATAGTAACTCAAAGCTCATGTATCAACTATTTACATCTCCTATTTTTGTGGATACAACTGTATCTAAATAGTTGTAAATAAAAGATCATGTATCAACTCAAAGCTAATCAAAACTAATAACTTAGCTAATTTAACCACCAAAGTACTATTGGTTAACCATTATATGCATTTTCATTGTAATGTCTCCATTTTGGAGGTAGAATGATTTAATTAATTTAATTAATTAAGTTGTCCATGTTAATAATATATTTTTTATGGATAGCTTAGTTGATTATTTTAATTAAAATATTAAGTTAATTATTTATAAATTTATTCTAATAAATTAATATATCAAAATGATAACTTTATATTTAATTAATTTAATTAAAGTGACTAAAATAAGATTCTAATCATAGAGTCACTTAAGTATATTTTTTTGGAAGCTTCTTGATTGTGGGCTGACCTCTTGGTGAAAAAGAATAAATAAGGGAGGTCAGCCATTGTTTCTTCATCCAGGTATTTGATATTGGCATTTGATTGAGTCTATTGTGGAGCCTATGGTTTTTGTAGTTTCTACATTTGATCATTGAGACCGAAATCTCTCTTTGATTGGCATAACTGAGGTGGTGAAGATCCCTCAAAAGGTTGCAAAGTTGAGGAAGTTACTTCAGACTTTGTACTTGTAATTCAAGCAAACATTTAATGGCCATTGGCCAAATTTTTGAAGTGTATCGATTTATTCTCCATTGAAGAACTTTGCAGATTGGAAAAGGGCATCATTGATCATATAGAGGGCGACCTGCATATTGCCTACATTTTGATCTTGATTATAGTTATCTACCTCAGCTTGAAGGATCCATGATTTTTCACATATCTCACTCAATTGGCATCGATTCCTCCAACAGATTGCAGTGCATCATTCTATGAAGGATGGAGATGTTTTCACATACATTTTAGAGGAGTTTCATGGCATCTATGAATTTGATTGAGGATTTGACTTCCTAGAGTAGGGATGGCTTGACCAGGAGGGTCAATTTCGAGAAAGAAGGCATAATAAAATCCAAATAAATTTAAGAGGTATTTTTGTTTGACAAGAAGACTAGGTGTTGCTTTACTTGAGGAAAATTCATTGAATGCAAAGGGAATCAAATCATTTTATCAAGGCAGCCATCAATTTCCAGTCACCATGACAGCTTGCTAGGAGACCACAATTTCACTCATGGAGAGATCTTTTTTCATTGAAATTTCCTTCTAGCTAGAGCACACCTTCTTAGGGAACGATTCAATGAATTTGGGTGCATTTTGGAAGGCTAAGAGGCTGTGAATATTTTATTATTGCATTTTACATCAAAAACAAGGCCGACAGCTTGAGGACTTTGACTTGGCTTGAAGGAGGTCTATTTTGAGTTGTTAATGCTTGCTACTTCATCTTCTATCAAGGGCACTACTTGTGGCCAGGTTCCTTTATTTTTTTTAGAATCTATCATCACATATAGAATAGTTTGCATTGCAGTTGTAGGTGCATATCATTACCAACATTATCATATATTAGAAAGACAATTATAATGCCAAGATTCTTGGCCTCTTTATGCTAGCATTGTATTGGATATTTTATTTCAATAAATGATATATAAGTTGTTGGTCATATAATTTTTATATCATTCATGATCAACCAATTGGTATGCATGCCAAATATTTGACAAAACGTCAATTGGCTATAGATGCACTTTTTATGTATAGTTTTCATATATTTGCATTTGAAAATACAAAAAGAATATTGCATTGCATTTAGATATTTGTTTAGACATCATATAAGTCTTTCAAAATCATTAGATTCATCTTGACAATCATCTCAAACAAACAACAACAAACTGGAAATCAAATCAGCAAGCAAAGACTTTGCACACCAACTATTTGTCAAAATTACAAGGGCAGAAAATTGAAGTGTTTGAATTTAGATTGAGTTAGGATCACTACATCCATGAACATTCACTACCAATAAGAAAAGCATGATATTTGAATTTAGTTTGCATTTAATTCATGAAGTAATGATAAACATAAAACAACCATTTAATAAAAATAAACAACTAGAAAATAATGTGAAGAATAGTTACCTTGAGCGGCCTGCCCATGTGGTTGTTCTCACTTAACTAAGACTAAATGTAACTAATCAAATTCTATGCATCTAATGAAATTGTCTTCATTCATTGAATATCACAAAAATATTACATAAGATCTTCTCACAAATTGTATTCAATAATTCTGAGTATCCATCATGTCTTGAAATTGAAAAATAATTGATAATGAAAAACAAAAAACCAACTAACTTATCTAAGCACTCAATCATTGGCTATATACAAGCTCGAGGGAGTCTTATTCAAAGTGAACACAAGGAAAAAGGGTGTGTCCACCTTTTAGGAGATGGAGCAACTTAGGGGACCCTATTTCACTCTTGGTTTATTCAAAGAAACCCTAGATATCTCAACCTAATGATCCAATTAGGAAAAGAGATGGCTACAAGGTCTCCTTAGGTGTGATTAAATAAAGGGGGGGTTCACCACTAAGAAGATGCTTAGAAAGACAAGAAATGAAAGTAACATGCAAATCTAACTATATGACCTAGAAAATGAAACTCAAATCAGAATAACAAACTGAGAAAGAACAAAGGTGCATCTTGAAGATTGAATATGCCTGAAACAAGATGCAACAATCTCAAAATTATGACTTTTGATGTGAATTTGGACTCATACACTAGACTGGGAAATTTAGTCCCAGTTTAGGGTTTTGGGCTGAAACTGGAATTTGTAATTGGTAAACCAGGATCTACATAAATGGCTAAAAAGTGGTATACTAGGACTCATACACCCAAGGTGCCAATTTAGTCCCAGTATCAGGGTTGTTTTGAAAATTTGGTATCCTCTAGTGATCTTCCATAGCTTCTCTCCTTTTCAATCTCCAGGTCTGAAAGCTTGCATTTTGGCCTGTAGGTGACTTTTCGTGAAGATGACAACTTCTTGACAACTTTGAAAACTTTCTTCAATCTTGCAATTTTTTCTTCAAAGGAGCTTCAAGTCTCAAAACACCTAGATCTACAATCACACATGTAGAGAGAAAAATGTTGATTTGTTAGTGGATAGGGAATTGCCTTGGTCAAACCCCGTTTTGATAATCAAACCTTGAAATGAAATAAAATACAATGAAGGAATGATGTATGAACAATATACAATGTTGCAAGTCACCAAATTTTTTGAATAAAAGGTTGAAAAATTGTATGAAATGGCTAGCATGAATGTGGATCTTAACTCTTGATCTTGATATGAGATAATGTCTTTGAATACTTGTTTGAATCATGAAAACCTACATCACAAATGTTAGCTCAAAAACACACATGATGCATGAAGACTTTGACATGATGTTTGAATCTTGAATTAATGCTCCAAAATGTTTGATAATTAGCTCTTGAATGCTCTTGTGAAAGTGCTCTTGATCACAATTTTTTTAGAATACTTGATCTCAAAACTTGCTAGGAGAAAATATGTGAAATAACCTTGTATTTATACTTGTTTATGCCTAATTTATCAAAATTACAACACTACAAGCCGACATTAGATCTAGGAGAATAAAATCCTACCAAGAATTGAATTCATAATAGGTTCAAACTAAGGCAGGACTCATATGCCAGTTGGGGCGTATGAGTCCTAGTAGCCTAGGCTTGGCACACAAGTTTCAAGAAAAACTAAGTTTAATGCCAAAGTCAAGATCAGGCCCTAAAACTTAGGTGGGGCCAATATTCCCAAGGTGGTGTATGAGTCTCAGATCACTAAATCTAGGACACATAATCCAAAATCATTAAATTATGATTGGTCATTAGTTAAGTGTTGGGATTATCCTCGGAAAAAACATTTAATAAGGCTTGTGGATACATAATAAGACCAAATAAGGCATAAAGAAGCCCAATTTTAGCAGGGAGGACCCAAACAAGTGTGAAATGTAAAGAGATAATTTTTTCGACACTACATAAAGCAACAACTAACCACAATTATTAACTTCCACTCCTAAATATCAGAGTGTACAGTTAAGACTAAATTGTTCAAACCATAATTGAAAAGAAAAAAGAATATGATAGGATTGAAACTATGAAAAACAAGATTACATGTAAAACACACAAACATTTGTCAAAATCCTATCAATAAAGGAGTCTTCCTCTTCCAGTGCTTATTAACTTGTTATAATGATGCATGTTCAATCTCTAGCATATATATTTAATCAACAATTATCACATTCAGCTTTATCTAAAACTCCCCTATTTTGCTATCTCAATATTATTTTTGTTGCGGGTTAACTTCCAACTGCTATGTGCTACAGTTCCTCCTTGGCTGCAAAAATGTTATTTCATAAAGCATGTATACAAGAATAACTACCTTAATTAAAACATATAATTCCATCCACATTTCATGCATATCTTCATATAAACCATGCAATACTATTATGTCACAACCATATTTCCATCATTATATTTAGGTGCAAATCTATATAATAAGTATGAAAAGGTAGTATAATATAGGAGTATTGTTCGGAAAGTATATCTAAAAGTGTTTGAAAGTATGCATGAAAGTAACAGAAAATAAGCTAATATCTAGACCCATCACTCCCCCCACTAGACTTTTGCTTGTCCCCAAGTAAAACACTAGGGGTACTGATTATACTATAAAGTGATCTGCATTAAGTCCATAACAACATCAACTCCTTGGATCTGTTTCAACTGAAAATCTCGTATCTGGATTTTGTACTAATGTGACCAGTATTAACTACATGTGAATGGAATGTGAGGTGGTTAATGCAAATGGATGGGATAGATTAGATGTTTATTAGTTTGTGATGTGACAACTCGTATGGTTCAAATAAAAAGTGGTAGTAAAGAATAAAAGATTCACGCTACGGGTACTTATTGTGAAATGATGGGTATTGCATCCGAAAGTGGTAAGATGAAGGCAAATGAACTACAATTAATGTGGTACAATTATTTTTGAAATTTTTATATGCTTGACGGTGCTACGGGTACTGTTAGCAACATGATCCTTTCTTAGTTTTGATAGCTATTGTTATATGTCCCTACAACATCAGGACCCTTTTGAATATGGTTGAGAAACAAGTCTCAGTGGAGAAATTATAAACATCATTAGAACTGTGTTGTGTGTGCTTGTGGGATAAAGTAAAAGATTAAATCTAAGTGATCTTAGGGATTGAGTTGTGTAGCTCAATCATTGGGTCACTGGAAGTGTCTGGTATATCATGTGTTGTTGAAATATCACTTTGTGTGTCAAATTTTGTATTGGGTTCACTGTGAGCACCATACTATTGAAAAAGGGAGAATATGAAGTAATCTCTCTGTAATGGCTTCTTATATAGCTTCAACCTGTGGCCATTTACAAGAGGAGAAAATCTGAGTGCATCTATGGTATGTAGCTTGACTGCTCTATTGAAATAAACTTGATTGATTTCATAGGGGCCCAACCACCTAGATTGGAGCTTCCCCTCGAAGTCTTTGTACCTTGAATCAAACAATAGTTCCTAGTCTCTGACATTGAACTCCTTTGTTTTAATGTACTAATCATGGTATTTCACTCTTTGTTGTTGTACTACCTCAGCATGATGGATTACTTCCATTTTGGTCTCGTCCAAACCATTTAAGTTATGCAACCTTTCTTTTTGACCTTCTATTAAGTGAATTTCTAATTCTACTATTGTCCTCAATTTTTTATATTCAAACTTAATTGGAAGGACTACTGTCTTACCATATACTAGCTCATAAGGTGCAAAACTAGTGGTGGTTTTCCAGGTTCTTCTATATGCTCAGGCTACTTCAGGTAACCTTGCAACCCAGTCCTTCCTATGTAGTTGCATTGTCTTGGTTAGAATACTTTCAATTTCTCTATTAGTGACTTCCACCTATCCATTAGTCTGAGGGTGGCAAGGTGTTGAATTCTTGTGTCTAATTTGGTATTCTTCAACCAGTTTGGTGATGAGGTCAAAAGTGAACTGTGGTCCTTGATCAGTGACTATTTCTCTAGGTACTCTATACCTAGTAAATATATCCTCATACAAGAATTTTTCCACGTTTCCATCTTCATAAATTGCAAGGCCTTTAATTCTACCCACTTAGTCAGGTAATCCATGCAAACAAGAATGTATTCCTTGTTGTTAAAAGTAGGTGAGATTGGTCCAATAAAGTCTAGACCCCATTTTTCAAAAGGAGTTAATGTTAACTGAGGCTACAATGACATTTCATCACTCTTTGTTGGCCTTCCCATCCTTTGGCACCTATCACAACTTCTTGTGTATTTAACAAAATCCTTGTGCAATGTTGGCCAATAATAGTCAGTTGCGAGGATCTTAAATGATGTTCTTTTTGTTGCAAAATGACCTCCACATGGCTCATCATGGCAAGCCTTCATGATATCAACTATTTCATCTTCTCTTATGCATCTTCTCATGATGTTGTCTAGTCCAATATAAAACAAAAAACTTGATATCCAAGAGTATGGAAAAAAATTGTGTACTAGTTGTCTCTTTTCCCTTGGAGAAAAGTGTGGTGGAATCTGCCCTATTACCAGATAGTTGGCAATATCAACATATCAAGGTATATTTACATTTAGAGAGAATAAGTATTCATATGGGAACGAATCATCCACCACTCCTTCAATTGAATGTGTTGGCAACCTTGGCAAAAAAAATTCCACTACATTAGCTTTACTAGGTTTGTCCACTATGGTAATGTCAAATTATTATAGAAGGAGCAACCATCTTACCAATCTACCCCCAACTATTGGCTTGTTCATCAAGTATTTGATGGTTGTATGGTTTGTGTAGACAAAAAATGAATAATTAGTAATGTAATACCTGAATTTATTGATGGCATACACTATTGCAAGCATCTCCTTTTCTGTAATAGTATAGTTCAACTATACTCCTTGAAGATTCTTACTGATGTAGAAAATTGCATACTCTTTGTTACCTTCTTTCTGACCCAAAATCGCTCCAATAGAAAAATTTGAAGTATCTATATGTATATGAAAGGATAGAGCCCAATTAGGGCCTCTCAGAACAGGTGCTTGAGTCAAGGCTTTCTTCAACTCTTCAAAGGAGTGTTGGCACTCTGATGTCCATTCAAATTCAGTGTCCTTACTAAGAAAAGCAAATAATGGTGCAACATTCTTACTGAAATATTTGATAAACTGCTTGTAGTAGCCTGGATGGCCAATGAAACTTCTGATATCTCTTTGCTTTTGTGGAATAGATAATGTAGATATAATTTCTATTTTGTGTAGATCAACTTGAATCCCTGCACTAGATATAAAGTGCCTAATACTATGCATTGTGTCATCATCATAAAACACTTTTCATTGTTGAGTGACAGGTTGTGCTTTTGACATATTTTTAACACCTTTTACAGATTGCCAAGGGATTCCTCACAAGTTTCCCCATATGTGGTGAAATCACTCATATATTTCCATACATTCAAATGCATAATTAGAAAAGATGTTGAGTATTTCCCTTTGAAAGGTAGTTGGAGAATTGCATAAGCCAAAGGGAAGAACAAAGTAGGTATAAGTACCCAGGGACATGTGAATGTAGTTTTGCTTTAATCTTCTGGAGCAATTTTTATCTAATTGTAACCATTGAAACCATCTAGGAATGAAAAGTACTTCTTCCTAGCTAGAGAATCAAACACTTGATCTATGAAGGGCAATGGAACATGATCTTTCTTTGTGGTTGTATTCAATTTCTTGTAATCTACACAAACTCTCCACTTTCCACCTTTCTTAGGAAAAATTATCAAAGGTGAGACCCATTCACTGTCAGATATTGGATGTATATAACCTGCATCAAGAAGTTTTTGAAGTTCATCTTTGACTATGTCTCTCAAAGTAGGGTTCATACGTCTCTAAGGCTGTCGAATGGGTCTATAACCATCATTGATATAAATCCTATGCATAAATAAGTTAGGATTTATTCCTTTCATATCATGGTAATCCCATGCATATGTTGCTGAGTGTGCCTACCACACTATGTGCAAGGAATTATGTTGTTCTTCAGTCAAGGCATTATTTATGTTCAGAGTTCTTCCTAGCATGACTTCTAATTCCTTGGATGATTCTTGCATAGATGAGAGGTCAAGACTTGGAATGATTGGTACACACTGTTGTGGTAGTAAGGAATAAAAGATTTGTGATACTTCTTCTAAGGAATTGGCGGGTATAATACTTTGCAAGGGGTCTTGTAGGCATGTGATACAATCATGTTGTGGGATCCTACCATAATCATTCTAGATTATGTGAGAAATGAGCTCATCTTCATCCTGATCATCCAATAAAGGGTTGTGTTCTATAGTCATTAATGTCTGTAGAGAATAGTTATCTTCCTCATCCAAAGTGGGCCAAATAGTTTTCTCAAGGTTAGCATAAGGTTGGGCTAGAGGATAGAGGACCAATTTCTCGGTTACTATACCATTGGATATTATCATATTGCTAGACCTACAACCTATGAATGCATCGGTTGCAGCTAATCAAGGTCTGCCTAGGATGAGTGGGTAGGCTGCAAGATTTACCTTTGGTTGTAAAACTATAAAATCAACAAGATATTCCTAAGAATCCAATGCAATGATTAAGTCTTCAATGATTCCTTCAATCTTGACTATTGACCTATCAGCTAGCTATAAAATAGTTTGTGTGGGTTTGGCTAACTGAAGTAACTGCATTGTTTCCGTAGTCATAACATTGATTGTTGCCCCCATGTCTATCAAATTGTTTTTAATGAGGGTCTCATTAATCTTGACATCCACTACTAGACTACCAGGATCTGTATACTTAGGGACTATTATGTTCCCTAACATGATATTTGCAAGGTTTCCCAAGACATGGATTATCTGAGAATCCTTCATTTTTCTTCCTCATTTCTTAAAATATAGATCCCTTATAGTTGTAGTATAAATAGGGATGTCTTTGATAGCTTGGATAAGTGGAATCTTGATGCTCACATCTTTTAGTTGACCCAAGAGATCTGTCTTAGTCTGTATGTGATGTTTTTGAATAGCTAGGCATTCGGGAAAAGAAGGCTTGGGACTTAAGGTAGTTTGGTGTACCTGATTTGACTCAGGTTCCAAAGGTGTTTTGTCTAAAGCTTCAATTGTAGTTTCATCATCCTCTGTCTACTAATTTGAGGGGATGAAGGCCCAACAAGTTGTTTTCCTGATCTAAGGTGGACATCACTCACCTCTACCCCATAAGTGGGGTATTACATAACTTTGTTAGTATAAACCTATTGAACAGACTTGTTGTTAGGGTTAGGTGCAAGTTGGGCAAGTATCTGTGGTGGCTTAGGTGGATGGGATGTAGGATTTGATGGAGGCATAATAGCTTGTTGTTGTTGTAGAGATGGAAGCATCGGTTGCTGATAATTCATGTTTTGTTGCTACCACTACTGACATGTTTGCCACTAAGGTTGCCACTGATTCTACTGTGCTGGCCATTGGGGGTTATAATTGAAACTTTGGAAATTTTGTTGTGGCTGTTGGGGGTTATAATTGGAGCCCTGGAAATTTTGTTGTGGCCAAGGATTCGGTTGTTGTTGGTTCCAATTTTATTGGAGTTGTGGCCATTGGTGAGGGTTTTTGCACTGATTTTGGTTTGTTGGCCAGGGATGAGAGTTCCAAGGAGAATTTTTTTAATTCCCAATAGGAAAGGATAAATTAAAGATGAGGGGGTCTTGTGGCATACCTTGTCTCTGTTTCCATGGCCTCCTTTGAGCAATACAAAAGAGATGTCCATCATCTCCTTCAATTGGCTGAACATCAGGTTTCTCAACTTTATCTTGCTGGATACTAGCCACCCTCTTACATTTACAGTTTGTTTTTCTTTGCCTACAACTTGGATAGTATTCAATGAGCATAGCCCCAACTTCCTCCTAATTCTTATTGATGTGGAGAGTATCCAATTGAGTTTCTAAGTGGTTGATAATGTCCCCCTTCATGTTGGACAATAGGTTGCTTAGTTCTATCTTGGAAACCCTTGTAGATGTTTTACCAATAGTGGATGTCTTATCTCCTCTTGGTCTTTTGGTGAAGGTCCTAGAATAATTCTTGTAGACCTTACAAATGTCTTGAAATGGTATTTGAGAGATATCCCCTTGTCCAATGAGGCTTAGGGAATCCATACAATCATCATTAACTCCCCTCAAAAATACCAACTTGAGGAACTTTTCAGACAACTTGTTTTGGGGGTTTTTCTTCAAAGCAAATTGAAATATCTCCACATAATCTTCTAATGGCTCATCATCCTTTTGACATTCTAAAAATACCATCTTTCCTCCTATCAAATCCCCTACAATAGTCTTGATACTTCTCTAAGAACAATGTATTCATGTAGTGTCTCAATCAGGAACACCATCCCTGCCTAATCCCATGAACCATCTTAGGGCCACATCTTTTAGAGTTGCAAGGAAGAGTTTGAGCCTATGAGCATTAGAAGTATAGTCATAACTTCTACACAGGACATCAAATTCAAACAAAGATGTATCGAGGTCCTTAGTCATTAACCCATAAAGATTGGTAAGGCTGAAGGAGGAATGTTCTTCAACATTGTAGCTCTTTCCTAGTTAGTGATTGGGAATTCAAATGTTGCACGTTCAAGATCATCATCCACTACATTTCCCATGGTGTGATATGTTTCGTTTGTAAGTGTAGTAGATGTTGGTGATAGGGAAGTTTCTTCTTCAATATTGCACTCACTCTGAGTACTGGGCTCACCAATTTCTGCTATGGCTTCTTGGCGTGTAGAGAGAAGGAATTTACCCAAAGAATTTCTCTGCCTCCACATACATGAAATATGGCTTTATAAAGCAACAATCTTGCACAATGTTAGTGTATCTTTTGGTGTTGAAAAAGATTAAGTCTAACAATCCTATTGCTGAAAATAAAATGTAAACTAAGAAATCTTTTAAAAACGTCTACAAAGATAGCACCATCCCAACATCGCCAAAAATGTAGTCTAAACTAATGTGTTGTAAACTTGGTAGAACCTACACAATTCACAGGTTTATTAGTCTGAACAGTTCACTCAACATTGCAAAGACTACATTAAAATGTCAATCCAAGGTTCGTAAATTTGTGATGGTGCAATATTGTATATGCCTTCAAAGACTTGAAACTGCCTAAGTTATCCTATTCAAGTTATTTTAATTGTTGGAAATCACAAAATTGCATAACAGTGAAAGCATAAGCCAGAACTAATGGCTATAGGTACTTACAGTTGAAATTGTAACTGAATTGTTATAAATAAAAGATCACTGTATCAACTCAAAACTAATCAAAACTAATCAAAACTAACAACTTAGCTAATTTAACCTCCAGAGTACTAATGGTTAACCATTATATGCATGTTCATGAACATTCACTACCAATAATCAAAGCATGAGATTCTAATTTAGTTTGTGTTTAATTCATGGAGTAATGATAAACAAAAAACAACTATTTAATAAAGATAAACAACTAGAAAATGAATTGACAAACAATTACCTTGAGTGGCTTGCTCAAGTGATTGTTGCTCAAGTGATTGTTCTCACTTAACTGAAACTAAATCTAACTAATCAAATTCTACACATCTAGTGAAATTGTCTTCATTCATTGCATATCATGAAAAGATTACATAAGATCTTCTCACGAATTGTATTCAATCATTTTGAGTATCCATCATGTCTTGAAACTAAAAATAACTGATAATGAAAATTTGAAAAACCAACTACTTATTTAAGGACTCAACCATTGGCTATATACAAACTCCAAGGAGTCTTATTCAAAGCAACAACTGACCACAACTAAATTCCACTCCTTAATATCAAAGCGTACAATTAAGACTGAATTGTTCAAACCATAACTAAAAAGAAAGCAGAATCCTAATAAGATTGAAACTCTGCAAAACACACAAACATTTGTCAAAATATTATCAATAAAGGAGTCTTCCTCTTCTAGTGCTTATTAACTTGTTATAATGAAACACGTTAAATCTGTAGTAGATATCTTTAATCAACAATTATTACATCCAACTTAATCTAGAACTCCCCTACCACATTTCATGCATATCTTCATATAAACTATGCAATACTATTATGTCACAAACATATTTCCATCATTATATTTTAGGTTTGAGATGAATTTCTCATTGTAACAATCTTCTCTATCTTCTTATATGATCTGGCAGTGAACCTTTCTTTCGCTTGGGCAATGAGCCCTATTGTATTCGATGTTGATATTAATTTATATTGTGAGTTAATCCTCAACGTGGTATTTCCCATCTTGGGTTTTTCATGTAAATCAGGAAATCTTTTGTGCATAGTGTTGGTTTGAATCAATTTTTGTTATTTGCTTTCATAATAAAACATTCTAAACAAATTAAGGGTTAATTGAATGAATGTGGATTTGAATGTTTATGAGGGTTTTGAAGTTTTATGGTATAATTGCACTATTCCATTAACTCAATCAACAATTTGCATGTCCCAAACACACAAAAACATAGACAAAATAGACAAAAAACCACTACCCTGATAGCCTTTTTCTCTAGCAATTAGAGGAGGGAGGGAAAAATACCTTGAATCTCCCCACACTAGTCTAAGATAAGCATGGTTCCAAAACACAAGGAGCCATCCATATTCTTTGCAAGCTCCCATATTAACAAGACCCATGTCCTCAAGTCTAGGTTTGCAATCTCCCTCTTTAAGTAAGTCGTAAATCTCTTAGCATCACCTCTCCTTTGACTCTCCTCCTTAGCAATTAGAGGGAGGGAAAAATACCTTAGCTCTCCCCACACTAGTCTAAAAGAAGCATGGTTCCAAAACACAAGGAGCCATCCATATTCTTTGCAAGCTCCCATATTAACAAAACCCATGTCCTCAAGTCTAGGTTTGCAATCTCCCTCTTTAAGTAAGTCGTAAATCTCCTATCATCACCTCTCCTTTGACTCTCCTTCTTAGCAATTAGAGGGAGGGAAAAATACCTTAGCTCTCCCCACACTAGTCTAAAAGAAGCATGGTTCCAACACACAAGGAGTCATCCATCTTCTTTGCAAGCTCCCATATTAACAAAACCCATGTCCTCAAGTCTAGGTTTGCAATCTCCCTCTTTAAGTAAGTCGTAAATCTCCTAATCATCACCTCTCCTTTGATTCTCCTTCCTTCATACCCTAACATTAGTCTTGCCACTTCTCTAACAACCTCCTCTTTTCTTTTCCAACACTTGAACAAGTCCTAATACCACTTGGATACCACCCAAAGTACATTTCTTTCCAAATCATTCGTCACCCATATTATTGTTTTCAAATTTACATGATAATTACACCAACCACCTTCTAATTAAATAATATTTCCTTTGCATTTAATAACCACCCCCTCTCTATAAGGGAGGTCTTGCTCTTCTCATAATTTCACACCATACACAAATTCGATAGACTACACTAGTACTTGCACCTATAGGAGGTTTAAGGGATATGTCAATAGGAAATGAAAGGTAAAATTTAAATATATTTTAACATTAAATAGTTAGTTATATAATAATATAAATCTATACATGTTTTGACTACAAATATGGATTTCGATTTGTAAAATTAGTCATTGTATTGTAAAGCATGCAATAGATACTACATGTATTTAATGATGTCAAATGCCTATTTCACTTGAGAAAGCATAAACCTTACCCATATTAGATTGGCTCAAACTCACTTTAATGAATTTTGATCTTACATCTTATACAATATACTAAAGATATATGATACTACATTTAACTATTTGAAATTATGTATACACAAAATGAAAATGTCAATTTTGTTAGCACCTTGTTGTGTTGATTATTAAATGTCTTTAGACTCCAAAACATGGGAAGGTTTATTAGCTTTTATGCTAAGAAATGTTTTAAGAATTTGTCAAGTTGGAGAAACATATGTTTTGAACAAACTAATTTGCGATGGATTTGAAATAGTGCCAAATTTGAGCTAGATATTGGGGGTTGAAATTAGATCTCTACCACCAAGCCAAACATCCCTTGAGATTGAAGTAATGAATTTTATATCACCGTAGTATCAACAATTGATAGAATTGGCCACTTCTGATTCTATAATAAATTATAGCACATAATCACTGAAACATTATGCATAAAAGACATACACCTTTTTTTGTTGTGTGGCAAAACCTCTAACATTGCATATGTGCTATTTGTTGCATGCCTCGCCTAAAATGAATTCAACAATAACTTCAAATTACAAATATAATTCTTAGAACACACAAAAAAAGAGAAGTTACATGCAACACACAAGATTAAAGCACTATAGAACCTCCAAATAAATCACAAACTTCCAATTCAAAACACTAAAGATTTAAAATTCTAATTTTTTATGATTTCATAAATATAGCATTTAATTTTCTATGTTGAAACTACTTATGAGTGATGAATCATTCAAATCTTTGAAACCTTTGCAAGCTAATGGCACCACTCATTGCAAAAAGAAAAGGACAAGCACTAAAATATTAACATATCAAGTGGATCGTACATTTAAAACAAAATAGAACAAAAGAGTCTGATTAGAAAATCCTAAAAAGTTTAAACCCAAAATTTTTAAAAAAAAATCAAATCATAGAAATTCAAACCATAGGATTCAAAATTATTTAGACCTCGAAATCAAAATAAAAAGAAAAATAAAATAAAATCATAAAATTTCAAATTGTAAATTTCAAACCCTAAGAAAATCAAACCAAAAAGACACAAGCACCCCAATTTCGTACACACTTATTAAGCATTTGAAAATATCAAGTTTCAAGGCTACTCGATTTTTGAGTTTCAGACAAGATTTTTGTAGCCTTACAAACAAAAATATTGGTTGGAGTTGGAGCTTGTTTCCATGCGTGGAGCAAGGAATGTTTCATCTGCATAAAAATTGTTTTTTCTAGTGTGAGAACTTTCTAAAGAAACAATCCCTTCATTTAAGGGATAACAATAGAATTGTTTTAGAATGAAATAAAACACAACAAAAAAAATGATTTGATTGCTTAAAGATTGAGCATGGTCTTCATTATTCACCTGTCACCTTCACATGCCACAACCATGAAACATTTCAATAGCATAGCTACAATCTCGTGGGCCAATGTTGAAACCCATATGAAAAGAGCATCATCCAAGAAGTAGGTACAACAAAAGCATTATTATTCTACAATGATACCACCTTTTTCTTCATGTACCAAAGGCCTTGTTGGTCAACCACCCTATATTACAATTGGGAATAAAAACACTTCTTTCATATAAGAGATAATCAAATTGTTTTAGGCCAAAAGAAAACACAACAAAAAAATGATTTGATTGCTTAAAATTTCCAAAAAATATAACTCACTAAAACCATGGCAAGTGACTTACCTCAAGATTATGAGCAAATTGTGATGTGGTGTTCCAAGTAAGAAAAAATGCACAAAGTTTGCAAGAAAAATTTGTGCAACCCTTCCACAATAGATTTTTTAAAATGAGACCAATTAAAACCAATCTCCCTACAATTATTGTTTCAATCTATTCCTAATAAAAACAATCTGATTTACAAGACAATGGCAAGCAACTTACCTCTAGATTCTACACAAATTGTACCATGCTATCAACTATGTTCATGAAAAAAGAATGGGTAGTCGACAAGAAATTCTCATATGTTTCAACTACAAATTCATTACATTGAAATCTTACGCTAGATTTGATCATTGCAAGAAACTTCAAATGAATTCGAAAAAGGTTTATCACAAATAATATCAAATCTTAACATTCATTACTTCTATCACCAATGTCAAGTATAGTGATTGGATATGCAATGGACACAACTAAGTTTAACATATGACTTTTAATTACTCACCACATCAATCATTGTCACCTTGAAAAATAACATCAAAGAGAAGAGTCAAAATGGCAATCAAAATCTACCATCCTATGTTACTTTGCAAGTTTGTTGAAAATCCAAAACATGTTTACAAGGCATTGAAACCTTTTTACCAACAAGAAAAGTTGTATATCAACATGAGACAATTTTTTTGATAAAATAGTCTTTGCAAGTTCATAGGAAAAACCTATCGCCTAATTATTTACTTAGGTTTAACTATTTTATATTTACATAAATATTAAACTTTACCATCTCTTTAAAATACTGCAATAACACATAAATACACATTTGAAATGATTTTTAAAAATATAGAATATTTTCTCACTTCATGATACTTTAGAAATTGACATCTTTATTTTAGAGTTACCTACCTATAAACATGATTTTAATTGTTTAATATAATAAAACAATTAAAAATTTATGAATAATAATATTTTACATATTTTTTAAATAAATGTATTTAAAATATCCATAGCGTGCATATAAAGTTGGTTGTTCTCTAATTTAGACGAGCTTAAAATTCATCCTCTTTTTTCCAATTAGGAGACTGTAACAATTGCACTGTGCTCATTGATTAGCTTATGTAATGGGAATTGATCTCACGACAAAACCGGATTTGCAATCCTCAGGGCGATCAGAAAACTTTGAAGACTTGTTTTTCCATTTTGAGAACATCATGAATCAGTTTAAAGAATCATCATTTCGCCCTGAAAATTCTTCCATTCCAAGTACCATTGTATCAGACATAAATAGGTTACACCTGCAACCCTAAACCCTAATTTTTCAGCGTCTTAAACAGAAAACTAAAACAAACTAAAAAAAAAATTCAAACCCTAGCTTACTTAAATTATGGCAATAAAACTCCGTCCTTTCATTACATAAAGCATAAGAAAACTCCAAGCTTATAACATTAAAAACGAGACAGCAATGTCTGATGGCGAAGGGCCGTGGCTGTGTCGCTTTCACAAGCCATAGGTATCAAACAACCAGCAGAGATTAATTTCGCACCTTAACCTTTTCCCAGAGATTCCCTAATATTCATTGCTCCATATATCAAGGGGCTAACTGGTGCATTTTTTAAGCGAACTAGAAAAAAAATCTCAAGGAAAAAGGTGTAAACTGAAAAGGCCTTCTCTGTGATATGATTCAACAGCTTAAACCAGAAAATACCAAACGAAAAAGAAAAACGGAAACAAATAAGAAAAGGGATAAACAGTACTCATCTAAATAAACAAATTGCCGTAATGGCTGATTCAAATACTTTTCAGGGCGCCTGCACCGTCCCCTCCTAAATCGCGGCGTAGATCTTCCCCACGACTACAGAGGATTCGCGTAAGCGAAACGTTAGGGATTGAAGGATAATTTTTACGCAAGGGTTTATATAAGGCGTCTGAAACCCTAAGAAGTCAGCACACGTTTGGTTATGTAAGGTGAGATGAGTACTAAGTTATTTAGGCCTAGCCGGGAATTAAGTATCCTCTTAATGGTCAAAAATAGCCTTTCAAAATCTACTATTTGAAGAGTTGTGATGGTGAAATTTGTATAGTTTTAGTTCATTCGGTTGAATACAATTGGTGAGCATGATGTTATATGACAAGAAGTCATCCATCAAGGTTCAAATCTACATCCGGGCTAGATCCAACGCTTGTGTGACTTTGTCAGATGGGATCCCCCAACACATGGTTGCTTAGTTGAAGGGGAACTTTTGATTTACATGTATGTTGTCATATTGGGAACTGAGTTGTCATTTTTGGTTTTGTTTATTATTCGTCAAAAATAGCTTTCAAAATCTACTACTTGAAGAGTTGTGATGGTGAAATTTGTCTAGTTCTAGTTCAACTGGTTGAATACAATTGGTGAGGATGATGTTATATGACAAGAAGTCACCCATCAAGGTTCAAACACACATCTGGGCTAGATCCAACACATATGTAACTTAAATAGTAGATGGGATCCCCCAACACATGGTTGATTAGTTGAAGGGCAACTTTTGATTTACATGTATGTTGTTGTATTAGGAATTGAGTTGTCGTCTTTGGTTTTGTTTATTATTCATCAAAAATAGCTTTCAAAATCTACTAGTTGTGATGTTGACATTTGTATTGTTCTAGTTCAACTAGTTGAATAGAATTGGTGAGGATGATGGTATATGATAAGAAGCCATCCATCAAGGTTCAAACTCACATTCAAGCTAGATTCAACACTTGTGTGACTTTGACAGATGGGATCCCCAAACACATGGTTGCTCAATTGAAGAACAACTTTTGATTTACATGTATGTTGTCATATTGGGAATTGAGTCGGTGTCTTTGGTTTTGTTTATTATTCATCGAAAATAGCTTTCAAAATCTACTATTTGAAGAGTTGTGATGGCGAAATTTGTAGAGTTCTAGTTCAATTGGTTGAATACAATTGGTGAGGATGATGGTATATGACAAGAAGTCATCCATCAAGGTTCAAACCCACATTCGGTCTAGATTCAACGCTTGTGTGACTTTGATAGATGGGATCCCCCAACACATGGTTGCTTAGTTGAATAACAACTTTTGATTTACATGTATGTTGCCATATTGGTAATTGAGTCATCTTTGGTTTTGTTTATTATTCGTCAAAAATAGCTTTCAAAATCTACTATTTGAAGAGTTGTGATGGTGAAATTTGTATAGTTTTAATTCAATTGGTGAGGATCATGGTATATGGTAAGAAGTCATCCACCAAGGTTCAAACCCACATTCGGACTAGATTCAACACTTGTGTTACTTTGATAAATGAGATCTCCCAATACATGGTTGCTTAGTTGAAGGAAAACTTTTGATTTAGACGTATATTCTCATATTGTCATACTATATTATATTATATAATTTAGTTTTTCAATAAAAATATTAAAAAATTGCATAATTATATTTGTTTTGGGTCCATTTTGAGATAATGTATTGGTATAATTATACAATAACACATGTCACACTTTTGTATTAAGTTCAATCCCTTTCTGAATTTCAAGTTATCTTCATATACTCTTTCTCACACACTTTCTTATACACTCATCCTTTTCCAAGTTCTATTTATAGTTGTTCTCACACAATCACATTATATAGTGGCTTAGACTTTAACACATGCATCCTCAATCCCTAGATTCTACATCTTTTTCCTTAAGTCATGTTTGTAGTGCATGAGATTGATCTAGGAAAATATGACTTCACGATCAAAATTTAACAATTCAAATTTGTTGAGTTTTTCCCTTTTATTGGGAATTGACTTGGGACAAATTATGTGAGGAACTACTGTCCTTCTAATTAAAGATTTTCATTTGAACATTTAAGCACATCAAGCAATCATTGAATAATCATTCACATCTATAGGGGGCATTTAGGAAAAATTCATGTTGGAACACTAAAAAGAGTTGGAATATTGCATCATAATGAACATCTAGATTGCTTGAATGGTTGTCTATTATTTTTTGATCATTTTAGGATCATAAAGATAGAGTTTCGATGGGGTGACCTAGAAGAACTTGATTGTAAAAAACTAACAATCTTCTCAGTTGATTTTTAAATACTATCAAATTCTTAAGAATTAATACAAAACAAAGAATTTAGTGAATTAGTGGGCACAAGTGCATGATTTACCAATTATAAAATGTTAACTATAGATTAGGTCAACATGTCATAAAATTGATCCTTACATGCAAAATTGGTATTTCTAAGTCTACATAGAATTTAAGGACAATTTGTATTTCGAGGGTAATATTTTTCCAAACTAAGGCAAATCAATTTTCCAAGTCAATATCTTTCACATTCCCTCTTTAGTTGCAACGTTGAGTAGAATCTTCCCTCATATTTAAGTTTTGATTTAACATTATTTGCATGCTTTATCATACAAAATTATTAACTGATTTAGTCTATGTTGATTTATACATGATTTCTTGCAATTAGTTATATAACTTAGACTAACATTAGAGAAAAGTAAATTTCTTTTATATTTTTGGTGAAAATAAGGTGATACTTACACCCCCTAGGTTTTGACCTTAAGGTTTATAACTTCACCTTTTTAGGATTTCATATATGAAATTTTTCATTGCATTATCATTTTCTAGATCCTCCTAAGCTTTTTGTTCCTTTCCATTGTAGATTTATTGATTGTATCTCTCTTTCTATGATTTGAAAAGTATAAGAATATTTAATCTAATTCAAATAAATTTATCTTAGGTACATTATTTCATGTAGTCTTGCTTGAAATTATTAAATGATAAATCTGAAATAATCTTAATCAAATAATTTGAGTTCATAATATCTATGTTCTATTCAGTAGCATCCTCTTCTCTCATTCTTCTAAGGGGATGTGCTCTTCCAAGACCTTCCTCATCTAAAACAAAAAAGTGCATGCCTTACCATTTTACTCTTTCCTTTTACACATAGATTTGATATTGTCATAGATACATTATTGTATTTGTGAACACAAAAATATAAAGGAGAGACAAGGAAGAAGCATGCAAACAACTCATATAAACTTTATATTACACCTCTAATAGAGAGAAAAAGGTAAAAATGCACTAAATGCTCAAGAATATTCAAGAATTATACCTCATTGATGCTCGGGATGAGCTATTCGATGTGGATACATAATTGATATGTATGGAATGTAGGTTGCTCACATGAGATTTCATAATTTGGTAGCATGTACTTATGATCATTGAATCACTTCCACATTTGCAAAAATAATTTGAAATGAGGGTTTATATGGAGTTTTAAATAAATATATGGATGGTTGAGATCATGTACTAGATTGGATGGCTAGGATGAATTAGCATGTAGGGTAAGCTAGGGGTGATCCCATAATACTGGTTTACAAATTTTGGCCAAACTGGACACTGAAATAATTTTTTCTAACTAAATCTTCACTTTCGGGCACCTATAGCGGCCAAACCGTGAAGAATTTGAAGATGATGCAAACTAGTGATTTGTGACATTTTATTTGTAGATTCTAAATATAGTTTTTTCAAAAAAATTGGAATCAGATTGCACTTATTTTTCCATCTCCTTTGAAAAGTAGTTTTTTTTCAGTAAACAACATTTTTAAGGAGTGAAAAAGAATGTGAAACCGATTTTTGCATGAAACCGGGACTGAGGATGGCACTGCACGTTGCTTTCTCCTGTGAGAGGGTGTGGATTGCATGAGGGATTTTCCCTCTATGGATGTCTAGTTTCTTGTGGCCATCTGCTACCTTTTGTTGCGTTTCTAATTGGGTGGGGTTTGTTTTTGGGCTACAGGGTTTAGATGTTTTTGTTGTGTGCTTCCTCCACCAGGTGCGTGGGTTTGTTTTGGCGGGGAATCATTCCCTTTGTCTTTTTTTGTTGATTGTAGTGATACTTATTAGTGGACGCTGCTTTTGACTAGTGTTTGGCTCTCTTGGGGTCCGACCTATGCTTGGTACAGGCTTCGTGGGGGTGGAATCCAGTGGGCCCTTGCAAAGTATTGGGGCCCAGTTTTGTATGGCTCGGGGGAAGCCTTTGGGGGTCCAACCCTCAATCAATTTTCGTGCTGCTATTGGTGCTTCATCTCCAAATTCGAAGGTTTTTAATAATAGTTTGTTTTCAAACGATTCAAATAATGATGGATTTGTCTCGTCTGGAGGTGCATGTATCCTAAAGACAAACGAGTGCCTAGAATGATCCAAAGATAGGTCGATGTTAGTGATTCAACCTTAATCAATTGCGAAGGACATCATGTATTTCTCAAAACATTCTCTACTTTGTAAATTTATGGGAATGAAGGTTTCGCTCCATTTCCTGCAATCGTGGGCTCATAGTACTTGGTCTCCGAAGGGTGAGATGGAAATAATGTTGTTGGAAAACAATTACTTCATGGTGATATTTAATTGCATGGCGGACCGTAATAGAGTTTTTGAAGGTGGGCCTTATTTCCACAATTAGGTTGGTTTATTAATTAAACCATGGCATGCGGGTTTTGATCCTTCGGAGGAGCTCCCAAATTGAGTGTCGATGTGGGTTCGTCTCCCTAGATTTCCAGTGGAATTTTGGCACGACGATATTTTGCATCGTGTTGTTGTGTTATTGGGAAAACCAGTGGGTCCTTCTCAACAAACTCGAGATAGAAAGGTAATGAATTTTGCTCGTATTTGTGTTGAAATGGACCTAAATAACCCGCTTCTAGATTCTTTGGAAATTCGTGCGGGCTCAAGCTTTTGGGTGTAGCAAATTGACTATGAGACATTGTTATTTCGTTGTCGTCTCTGTCAAGAATATGGTCATCGACAGAGAAGATGTCCGAAGTCTAAACCTTCTGGGAATCAGGCAGCTCAGCCTCCTCACAATCCCTTTAGGGTTGACAAGGGCAAGGACCCTGTGATTGGTGAGTCTATGGGTGCAGAGGGTTTTACTCTGGCTAAGGCTCATAATAGGAATAGGGGTCAAAAGTGGGCCTTTAAGGAGCGCCAGGGAGGTGATTCCTTTAACATATTTGAGGTACTAGATGATCTGGGTTAGCAGGATGTGAACTTAGGAATGTTACTTTTGGATAAGGGTGTTTCAGAAGGGGTTCAGGAAGGAATTATTCTAGATTTCATCCAAGCTTCTCAGGAGATTAGGGTTGTTCAATTGGAATCGGATATGAATATGGTGGTTCCTAGGAGGTCTAAGACCATAGTGGATTCACAGATAGGGAAGGGATAGATCTCCACTCCATTAGTGAAAGTGGGGGAGTGCTCAGTAAACGGTAGTAAGGCTTCTCCTTCTTTGGGAATTCTTTAGAAAGATCTAAAGAAAGGGGTGGTGAAGAAGTCTTCAAAAGTTGGGAGAAAGAAGGATCTAGAGAAAATAAAGTTGATGGGGGAGTCTTTGGTGGAGTCCGGATTTGTTAAGAATCTCGATTCCCATTTCTCTAATCCTCCAAAATGATTGTCCTCTTCTGGAATGTAAGGGGATTGAATAGTGGCCCTTGACAAAAATTTGTTCGTGCTTTGCTAAGAACTCACTCCCCTAATGTCCTATTCTTACAAGAGACTAAGCTATTAGATGATGGTATGATTGGTTTGTTGCCTAAGCTGTGGGCGTGGGGCAGTTGCTAGTGCATTGGAGCTCGAGGTAATGTTGGGGGAGTGGCTCTCCTGTGGAATCCTTTGAAGATTTGACCTCTATGGTGGGTGTCCTCCAAGTCTTTTGTCTTTGTGGTTGTTTCAAGTCTGGAGTTGGGGGAAACTATTCTTCTCTTAAACATCTATGCGCCTACTAATTTTCTTGGTAAGCAGTTATTATGGTCTCATATTATCTATGTTCAGAGCCTTGCTCCTTTGTTCCCTTGGATTGTTGCTTGTGATTTTAATGCCATCATTGAGTTAAATGAGAAGAAAGGTGGTATTATGAGACTGGAGCCATCTGCTTTCCTCTTTCGTGATAGCATCTCTGCATTGAATTTGGTTGATATTAAGCCTTAGAATGGACAGTTTACTTGGAACAATAGGAGAGTGGGGGAGAGTTGTATTGCTGAGAGACTTGACCATTTCTTAGTGTCCTATTTTTGGGTTGGTGGAGGGTTGTCTTCTTGCTATGAGATTTTGGACTAGAGGGGTTCGGATCACTCACCTATTAAGTTTTCTGCTTCTTCGGCTCGGGTTGCTCGGTCCCTACCTTTCAAATTCCAATTTATGTGGTTATGAGATTCATCTTTGCAGATGCATATGGCGGAATGGTGGAGGAAGGGAAGACTGGCCTTTGGCACTGCCATTTACTCCTTTTCTAAAATGTTACAATTTGTAAAATATCAACTTAAAAAGTGGAATAGGAAATGCTTTGGAAACATTTTTCATGCTAAGGTTGTTGCTCAAGCTGATTTGGATGTCATCACTCGGGAGATAAGGGAGGCTATCCTTTCAGAAGATTTACTCAAGGAGGAGGCCTGGGCTAGGAGAACTCTAGAGGAGTGTGAGTTGTGCGAGGAAATTTATTGGAAACAAAAGGCCCGAGTTGAGTGGTTATAGGAAGGAGACAAAAATACCACTTTCTTCTTCAACTCAGTGAAGGCTAGGAGGCATGGTAACTCTATGCCATTTCTGGTGAATGAAAGGGGAGAGCATTTATCTTCTTTGTAGGAAAGGTCTAGAGAAGCTTCTTAGTTCTTTGCTTCTCTATTTCGCGAGGACTCTTAGGAAGGTTCAGTGGAAGAAAATCAAGTTCTTTCTTGTATTCCCTCCTTGGTCACTAGGGAGATGAATGAACATCTCTTGAATAATATTTCGTTGGAGGAGTTAGAATCTATTGTTTTTCAGATGAAGAAAAGGAAGGCCCCGGGTCCCGATGGTTTTCCGGTTGAATTTTATCAAGAATTTTGGGATATCATTAAGTTGGACTTGGTGGAGGTGGTTCGTGAGTCGCTGAGAAACAAACAGATGTTGAGAGCTTTAAACTCTACCTTCCTTTCTCTCATTCCCAAATGCGAGGGGGCTGATCGTCTCAGTGAATTTAGACCCATTTCTCTTTGTAATGTGGTTTATAAAATTGTTTCCAAGCTAATTGCTGAAAGGTTGAAGCGGTGGCTTAAAGGGCTTATCTCTGAGGAGCAAAGTGGTTTTGTGGAGGATCGACAAATTCTAGATGGGGTGGTCATTGCTACTAAGACCATTCATTCAATGTCATCCTCAAAAGAAAAGGCAATGTTCATCAAGCTTGATATGATGAAGGCTTATGATCGTGTGAGGTGGTCCTTTTTGCGGAAAATTCTTATTGCTTTTGGTTTTTTCGAGGAATGGATCCAGTGGGTGATGAGTTGTGTTACTTCCACCTCATTCTCAGTGCTGATTAATGGTGAGCCTTCCTCTCTTTTTACTTCTTCCAGGGGTCTTCGTCAAGGGGATCCTCTCTCTCCTTATTTATTCTTCTTGTGGAAGGCTTGGGTAGACTGGTGAAACGTAATATGGAGTTGGGTTTTATTCAAGGTTGGGGGTGGGGTAATGGTTTGCCTCCCCAGTCACACCTTCAATTTGTGGATGATACGACCTTGATGGGTCTGGCCAAGATCAGAGAAGCTTCAAATTTGCGCAAGGTTTTGGATATCTACCTTGTTGCTTCTAGTCAAAGGATTAATGAAGATAAATCCTCAGTTTTTTTCTTTAATAATCCAAGGCTTATTCAACAAAGGATTGCTCGTATCTTGAGGTTCCAAATTGGCTCTCTCCCTTTCTCTTATCTGGGTATTCCTATCTCTATTGGTAGACTTCCCAGAGAATCATGGAAAAATATTTTGGACAATTTTTGTGCGAAGGTGAATCATTGAACTCATCGTTGGTTGTCTTTTGTTGGTCGGGTTCAGCTACTAAAGTCTATGGTACAAGCTCTTCCTATCTATAGGTGCATGTTACAGGTGGCTCCTGTTGGGTTTGTGAAGGATTTAGACTCTCTGGCTAGACAAGTTTTGTGGGTAGGTAGTGTGTCCTTTTCCAAGTGGATCCCGGTCAAACATTGTGTGTAGCCCAAGGCAGTTTGGGGGTCTTGGATTGTGACAGGTGACTTGGTCTGGGTTGGCTTTGGAAGCTAAACTTTACTAGCGGTGGTGTGTGGAGCAGGATCATATATGGACAATGATTTTATCTAACAAGTATCTTTTGGGGGTTTAGAAAGAGGAGCTTCCCAGGTTTCCTCTAGTGGGGAGAGGCTCTGTGATTTGGGGAACACTAAAGAAAGGAGCTAAGCTGATCAAGGAGGGTTTATTATGGATATATAATAGGGGGGTTGAGGCTCTCTTTTGGACTGATTCCTGGGATGGTTTTAGCCCCATTCTGCACCAGTACCCCAATTTAGTGACTCTGTCTCATCACTTTTTGGAGGCTAGTTGGTCAAGGGTGAGTGATTTTAAGAGTTTTGTTCTTGGTGGAAAAGTGGAGGTGGCTAGGTGGAAGGATACGTGCAAGTGGCCTGTTCGTGGATTGGAGGAGGACTGTGTTGTGCTTCAAAATATTTTGGCTAGTAGACAATGTAGCTCCCTCAATGATAAGGACATTCTGGCTTGGAGCCCAAATCCTAAGGGTTCTTTCACCATGGCTAGTGGTTATCAGGAGCTGGTGTATTGTAAATTTGGGGGAATGGAGGTCCCTTGGTGGAAACATGTGTGGAACAAGTTTTCTTGGCCAAAGTGTAATTGTTTTATGTGGAATCTAGCTTGGAATAGATGCTTGACTTGGGATAATCTTCAGAAGCGAGGATTTTAGGGTCCTTCCAGGTGCGTTATGTGCGACTGCAGTGAGGAGGATTCGTCCCATTTGTTTTTTCTTTGTTCTTATTCTATGTTGCTCTAGCATTGGTGGTGGGGTGTTTGGAAACACCCCTGTGTTCATGTGTCTTCACTTGTTGAGTTTTGGAGTTGTTTGAGGAGGCCCCCATCCTAGGCCTCTTTTCTCCAGATTGTGTGGAGCATTGGTCCTACGTTTATCCTCTGGAAAATTTGGTTGGAAATGAATCGTAGGATTTTTCAGGGGGATAAGATGATGGCTCAATAGTTGTGGTACAAAATTGTTGGTATGATCCAAGAGACAATGGAGGTCAAATGTGAGGTGTCCTTGCCTCTAGAAAAAAGTGATGACAAGATTGTGACTAGATTAGGCTTGCAGGGATTTACTTTAGTCTTTGCGAGTGTCAGAAGAGGAAGGAGGGTGAAAAAGAAGGTCCAAAGGGATGGCTGTTGGTTGCCTCCTCCGATGGATTTCCTGAAGATAAATAGTGACGGGTCTTCTCGAGGTAACCCTGGGCCTGCAGGGATTGGTGATGTTGGCAGAGATTCTTCTGGTTCAGTTATTTTTCTATTCTCCTTCCATAAGGGGCGACATTCTAACAATCTTATGGAAGGGCTGGCAATTCTTTGGGCTATTGAGTGTGCTTGTGCCTTGGGTTGGTGTAAGATTATTTGTGAATTTGATTCATAGATTTTTGTTAATATGTCGCTTGAGCAAAGGGTGGCTGGGGTTAATTGGCAAATTGCAATAGTGGTTCGACAGATTTTACAGAGGTGCTCTACTTTGGAAATGGTGTCTTTCTTCCACATTCCACATGAATGGAATAGGGTGGTTGACTATTTGGCTAAGTGGGCTTTTGAGCATGAGGATGGTTGGAGGATTGAGGGGTGGAGACAATTACCCCTGAGTATGTTCAATTTCTTGAGAGGTTCATTGCTAATGATATCGAGGGATAGTTTGGTGGTGGTCGTTTGGATGGTAGCTTTGTTCTTGTTGGTTGTTTGTGGTTTTCCTTGGTGGGAGTTTATGGATTCCCTAATTTTTATGTACTGATTACTTCTTGATTTCAATAAAGTTTTTACCCCCTTTTTAAAAAAAAAACAGTTTTAAGGAGTGATGCTCACCGTATACAACATGATTTTTTTTCATGAAGGATAAAATTCTATTTTTTCCAAATTTAGATTTGTAACTACAATATCTAGTGCTTCCAATTGGTTTCATAGTGTTTTATTGAATATTTTTTCCTTAATCAAGTTTCGAAGTCAAACCAATTACAATTCAAACATAGGCAAATCGTATACAACCTAACGTTTTTTGTATGTATCAAAATTATTATTTTTTTTGGATCAAGGACTTCAATATCTGGTGCACTCATATTTTTCAAAACCAAAATTGATAATTTTCTATTTTTCCACATGTGCAGAACAACGAGCTTGATTTTTGGTCAAAAACGTATGTTTAATAAAACTAAAAAAACAAATACATAATAAAACCAACACATATTAAAATTATATTCATTGGATAGCTCATTTCAAGGATGCCATCATCCAACTGGGTCTGTGAAGTCTCCTCCATTTTAATCCTCAACCCAAGCTTCGAAGGACGAAATTCGAGAGTTTTTTGGTGCCAGAGAGTGAGAAGGTGGGAAAAGGGGGGTTCAAGCGAACCTTTCAAAAAAGGTTTTCTTTGTATTTTTTTGCAGGAATGGTGGGACCTTGCATTTAATGGGTTCACTTAAACCAGGGTTCTAGTGAACCCTCTTTTGGTACGCTCAAACCAAAAAGTTCGTTTGAACCCCAAAAACCATTTTTTTTTGCATGGGGTCATTTTCAGCAACTTTTCCTTCCTCACTCGAATTGTAAACCACTTTTGTGGGTTTACCGTAGGATTGATGCAAGTGGAAGGATATGATTGAATAAAGTTGATAGAGGGTTAGGGTTGATTTAGTTTGCATGTGGAGAGGAATTAGAAAGAAGTGGAAGATTGAGGGGAGTGATGGGTCCAAATAATGGCTAGTTTTTCCTTCATCAATTATGCTTTTATCATTTTATTTGCTAAGTTTTAGAAAAAATTACAAGAATTCATACATCTTTCATATACCTTTTTATGAACTTTGACATACCTAAATATGTGGAAATATAAATATGATATATTGATATATTCTTGTGTGGATGTATGAATATTCATAAGATTTAGTATATTTTATGGTTTAATTATGATTGTTAATGATGTGAATACCTTGGTAGCAAAACTAAAATCTTGCAACCAAGAAGATTGTAGCTCGCAACAACTAGATTTTTAATCTGTAGCAAAGGACTATGGATGGTTTCAGGGGAGAGCTAGAATAATTGAAGAGCGATAGTTCCAAAAGGAAACAAAGGTGGTTATTGAATAGTCAACCATGAGTTTCCATAAATGCACTTTTATCCATAAAAAGGGAAATTGGAAGAAGAATTTTGTTCCAAATAGAAGTAACCCATGGCATGTTAGTTTTTAGGAAACATGTCCCTTCCATTAACCATTTGGGGCAAAGTCCTAGTTTGATTTTCCTTCTTCTATTTTATATTTATGGTTTTTTATTTCAAAGATTTGTCCTCTTCCTATCATTGCGGGAGAGTGGATGTATGCACTAATGTTTTTATTTTATTCCTTGATGAATAAGACTCCTCTCACGCCTATATATTAGGGTCTATGGTTGAGGAGAAAATATAGTATTAATAACAATGTGATTGTTTTACCATTATCAAGTTGCAATAGTTATGTACTATTGAATGCAAAATATTTTAGAGATTCTTGTCAGACTATAAGAATTTTAGTTTTCATACAATAAAGGATTTTAGTTTTTTGTGATGATTTGTTGATCAAGTAGTGCATATTTGATATCTTATGTTGGTGTAGGTTTTTAATTTCCTAGTGGGTTAATTTATTTTCCCTTAGTCCTAGGTTTTTCCTACACGTAATCAAGCTTGCTTAGGATAATAAAGTGAGTTTATGACTAGGAGATAAGTGTTTAGTGTCCCCTTCCTTAAAGGGTGGAACCACTTTCCACTTTTGGTGGCATCATCCACTTTTGGTGGTCCATCTCCACTTTTTGTGGTTGATTCCTATTGGTCGGATTTTCCACCTACCTCCTCTCCTAAGTTCTATATAAAATCATTACCTATCTTGTATTTTCATTCTTGTATGCATCTTTTCACATGCATTCTTTGCAATCTATCTTTTTAGCTTGGAAGTTCTTAATGTAATATTGTCACATCGACATTCCATAATCTCTCGAAGTCTGGGTCTGTATTCTTATGTTTTTCTAGTTTATGTAACTTTGATTTTCTCTGTAAAAGTTCCTTGGGCTATTCAATCTATTTCATATTTCTAACATGGTATCAAAGCTTTTGTTTTGATAAATCTAAGTTCATAGAATCTTGATTGAGAGATTGAGTTTCTTGTAAAGATTTTATAAATTCCTGTATGCCCTTCTCTTGTGTTTTGAACAATCTAGAGAATCGGTAAGGATTTGCAAAGATTTAGTTACCTCTTTATATTACATATATATTTTATGAGATCCAGGTGGTTGTGACATTTCTAGTTATACTAGTATAATTTTGACTATTCCAATGTGTCTAGAAAGCTCGAGAAATTCAAATTTGGCTTTTGTTTCATCCAAATTGGAGATCATTTGACACAGTTGCAAATGAGAGTTTGAAGCTCAAATATGTTGAACAACTTTTTATTGAAGCATTTTCAGCCCAAATGAACCTTGTCATTGTGTTTAGAAGGCCCAAAATCTCCTATTCTCATATAAAATTTGTCTATTTTAGATGAAATTTATTTTTGGCATATTTTTCTTTTGCTGGGAGGGCTATCACTGTAGGCTAAATTTAGCCATTTAAAAAAAAAATTAAAATTTTCACCACAATGTCCATTTTCTGCAAACAATATATCATCAAAAAGATGGAGACAAGCACTTTCAATCTACAAAGGTATTGAAAATAAAATTTTCCTTTTTTTTTTTCAAATATTGCAAGTTGAATTTGTTTGGTGAAAATTTCTTCAAAAGGCCATAAATTTTGCCTCAGTGCTTCATTTTTCAGAAATAAGTAGGTGTTGGAAAGATCTTGGAGAGCACTGCACAACCAAAGGCTAATTTTTCTAGATTTTTTCTTAGGTTAATTTTGTATTAGAATTTGTATTTTTTGCTATTTTGAGCCTATTGAGCATTGTATCTTGGAAAAGGATTTGAAAACGCATTGAATTATAGAGTCAAGATTGTAATATTTGGGGGATGATCTTTGATAATAGTGAAAAGGGTTGGAGTGTATTGGTGTTCTCTTTTGGCGTTCCTTTGTAATCATTTGAGGATTATATCATGGGTTTTTCTACTCATCCTTTTGTGATAATCCTAGATAAGACTAATTATGAGTCTTGGAAAAAAGGTATTATAACCCATCTCAAATGGCTAAATTTTTTGCCTTACCTTTATGGGCTCATGCCTGAACCAAATACACCTAGAAGGAAATCACTATGGGGTAATAGAGCTGATCATGTATTAGGAATAATTGGTTCTTATATTGACGAGTACACTATGTTGGTTATAATAGATATTGAATGTCCCCACACACTTTGGGCCAAAATTTGGGAGATTCTTGGAGACACTCATGTTTCTCCATTCCCAAATGGTCTTGCTAAAATTTGCCTCATTCCACTTGATGATATAGATAATATACCCTTTGATGATGATAATTTAGTGAAGCTTAAGTATTATCCAAGTCTTGAACATTGAGATGAAACAAAGAATTCTCTTGCTTCTCATCCTCATGTTGAGATTACATCGATATCACCTATTGGAGTTTCAAATTCTAGAGATGCTTATTCGAGAGACTCTAGTGATTCATTGTAGTAGGATCATTTATGTCTTTTGGATTTAGTTCATTGGGACCAATTTCTACCAGACATCTCTTGTTTATTTATAAAGTCCTTCATTTTGGATCTAGATGACACTATTGATGACATACATCTTATCTTTGAGGACCACTCTCTTGTCCTTGCATTTGTTGTTGCTACTTTAGATTTTAGACTTGCTTATGTTACCAAAAATTCACCTACAAATCATTTTGGTAGAGATGGAACAACTAACTTTTTCTAATGTGAAAGGTACTACATAAAATTCTGCTAATTATTATCATTTGCATATGAAGTTTTCAGATTGAAGTTTAATTCTTATCATGCAATATTTTACAACAGAAAGAGATTACAAAGGTTCCATGATAATATGTTGTATTTCATTCATTTTGAGATGCAAATATATACAATGTTACTATCTTTTTTATTTAAGATCAAGCAAATGTTCAAAATTCCCACACAAGCTATGGGAATGACTAAATTGAATTGATACAAAATAGAAAGCAAGTTACATATTTGAAGATTAAGTAAAGTGAAAAAAACATAAAGAAAATTCATATCCATCATTGCTTTGAAATGTTGGTGTTGATCCTCCTATCTCCAGCTTGGTATTCTTATCTTTAGCTCCTCTCATACCCGATCTTCAGAAGCATCTGCAGTTGATTGAAAAGTTTTGTTAGAGATCGGGATATAAAAACTCATCATATGTTTTTATCAACAAACACATAACCTACAACTATGATGCATAAATTCAATTGAGTCTATTAGATATGTGCAAAGAGCCAAGTCAGATCAACAAATGGGATCTAATCATCATGAAAAGCATAAAACTTCACTATTTTATCTAACATGTTCACTATGTAGGTATAGGTACATGTTTTGTTGTTGGTTCACCATGTTCAACATTTCAACGTGTGGAGTAGAAATTGGCTCCCACAAGGGTTGAGATTGACATATTTCCCTCATGTTTTAAGAGGGATAAGGGAGTTAATTAATCATACTTATCAGCTTTTAACAAACATTCATCACTTATGAAAGTGAGTTTAATAAAGTTGCTATCATAAATGATGAATGTTTGTTCCATAAATCACAATATGAGTGTGTTTTAGGACATTATGAAAAGTGAAGAGAACAGTGACAACCTTCATACAATAAGGATAGAAAAAATTGCCATGTTTATTCTGCCAATATGTTGACCTCTTAAAACATCTTAAAGCAAATCCATCAAATGCCATGAGGGTTTTATCACAGTCAATAAAGTACACCAGCTTCTCAAATGGAGGAAAAGAGAGATGAGAAGATTGTAATATATTTGTATGAAGGATCTCAAGGGACATGTGAGTTGAGTAATGAAGTAGAAATTCATGACAGTCATTATGGATATAGCCATGTAGAGGGTAGTCTAAAAGCTTAGAAAATTTTAGCATTATTGGTCATGCCACGGTCACAGTTAGTTGAAGAGGACAATAGTCACTACAAGCGAAGAGAAGAGATATATCATTCATCAGGAATTATTTCTCATGATCAAAATGTAGTGGAGTTTTCAAGAATTTTGTGGTGTTTAAGTATAAGGATAACAAAATGAAGTCAAGAGAATCCAAAAACTAAGGTGGAATAAGAAAAAGAATAGAAAAATAATGAGAATGCAAATATAGTGCACTTCTAGCTATGACAATGAATGAATTAATACTGTCTCGGTCATGAAAGGATGAAGAATAAGCAATAAATAATAGGCCAAGAGACTAAGGAAAGTGCAGATCTAATACAAGAGGCCTGCAACAAGTGGGAGCAATAGATTCTAAAGTCACAGAGCAGCTCTTAGAGTTTTTCCATACATGTTTCAGAACTAGCATGCCTAAGAGAAGGCCCATGATAGTCTAAGATATTCAAAGTATGCACAGGCAGGTGAATTTCAACAACAAAAAGGAGCAGTCCTTCAAAGGTGCAAAGCTATCAACATAGCAACCAACTAAGTGATGAAAGCGTGGAGAACAACCTTTAATTAAAGGATAAATAAAGTAAACAACTAGATATTCAAACACAAACTTGTAGCCTATTGAGGGTTTTGGACCTAGATTTTACAAATGAATTATATGCATATGAGAAAATAAGATTTTCATTTTCCTTATATAATGCCATGTGGAATCTACAAAATTTCTTTCATAGTTAGAGTATGGAGCAGTAATTTTCACAAGGGAAGAAGTATTTCTTTCTATCTTTTCTAATCTTTTCAAGATGCAAGAGTAAAATTAGACATATAGGTGCACTTTATAATTTTCTTCCAACATTTCAAGAAATCCCTCATTAAACACATGAAACATTTGCAAATCCAGAGGATTTGGGGTTTCGAAGAAGAGTTTCATGAGTTTTGGAGAAATGTTAGCCATTTTAGTTAAGGGATCCATGACCCCATGAGGTTTATAGGACCCAAAAAATGGATATACAACCACGACTAGGGATTTATAACCCATAATTTCTAAAAAATTGAATGAAGATACAAGATAAAGAAAGTAAGCAAGCTTTCAGGCTCATACAAAATCCTGAATAACACCCATAGAATAAAGAGGTCATGGCCATGAGGTAAAGAAGAATTCCATTTGCAAAAAATTAATTGAACCCATCAAGTTTTTTCTTCATATTGGCGAAATTAGAGCTTGAATCAAGCATCTATTTTGCAAAAAATATTGAAAAAAGTGAAAGATTCAGTAATTGAAAGCTTACCTATGGCCTTGGAGGAAACTTAAAAATTTTGCAACAGAAAACCCATCACCCTAGTTCCCCTTCAAAACTTTAGAAATGCAATCATGGTGTCCTTAAAATGGGCAAAGGCATCAACAAAACAAGAAGGTATCAAAGATACACCATAAAATCAATGGAGGTTGTGCCATATGTGCCTGAAAATGATTTCAGAATGGAGAGCAGTGTCCAAATTTGTGAAGAGGGAAAACTTACCATGCATTTCATGCAGGATTCTCTTTGGAAAATCTAGAAGCAGTTAAATGGTAAGGATACAAGATTAAACCCAACTCCAATGGTGGTGCAACAAGTTTTCTCCAAAGGGATGCAAACTGGAAAATGAGGAATGATTTAGGGTTTCGATGCTTTTAATTGCAACCCTAATTCAAATGATGTGCATTTTTTACTATTGTTTAAAAAATAAAAATAACTCATTACATTTGAATTGCCCATGGTCTTGACTTTTAAGTCAATCGACCTATGACTGAAAAGGGGGCCTGTGACTTTAATAATGGAGTTTGGGAGCTATAAGGGAGTTTGCAATTATTTTTTCAAAATCTTTTGAAAAATACCTTTAACATTATTAAAACAATCTTATTGATTGCTTTTAATAATTGTTAAAATAATTTTTTTTTTCTAAAAATACATGCATAATTGGGGATGAGGTGCCATTGAAGCTCGAAATCAATCAGAGGGAGTGATCTTGAGTATTATGTTGTCTTTGACTTTGAGTCATTTTTTTATCACTTTCAATCCTCATATTGGCACCTATTTGCATGATTTTAATTGATTTAGACACTTTGAATTAGCAACTCAAAGACATTTACCCATGCAAATTTGAAACTAGGGATATTCCCTAGGCATGCAAATCAGGACTTTGGAGTTCAGTTCAACTATTGATCATCTAGATGTAATTTAGTTGACTTTTGGTCAACTCAAGAGCCATTTTGAGTTACACTTCAATTACATATAGTATGAGACAAAGTTTTGAGTTGTTTAAGCTTAGTTTACAACATTGGTGGGCCCCATTTTTAGGCAATTTTGATTTTTCTCGTGGATAGCTTTGGAGTTAACATATTTTTGACTTCAGTTAGCTTGGCATCTCTCTTCAATCTCATTCTCTTCTATTCTATTGTATAAAGAGGATAAAAAATTAGTTTTTTTCGTAGTTCTTGCTTCTTTTCCTTTGCATTTTGTAAAGAGAAGTTGACCTTGTAACTTAGATTGATCCACTTGTAGCAACAATTCCTTAATTTTCAATAAAGAAAGCAACTATTTTCCTTCTTAATAATTCTTGTGTTATAGTGTATGAGTGATCTGATGATATTTTTGTGATTCATTCTTAGAATCCTTTGATTTTGTCTCATTCAAATAGTATGAATGTAGGGAGATGCATAGTTAATGCAGGTCATGGATTGAGTAAGCTAATTTTAGTAATTTGAAGTTGTGAAAACTCTTTGTTCTCCTTCATGCATGTTCTAAATTTAGTCCCTTTCCAATGAAATACTTATTTGTTACATGCTTAGTTGAGTTTTGAAAATATTTAAGCTTATTTGTTGAATATAGCGTGAGTTCAAATAAGCAAGTAGATCTAGAACATCTAGTGCATCACCTACTAGGCTAGTTTTCAATTCCAAGTTTCTTTCTATCATTTTTCCTATTAGAGAAGTAATTTATAGGAGGTATCACAAGGAACCAACCCTTTATCTGGAGATTCACTTTCATTATGAGAAATCCATAGGCTCGGAAGTGTTTCCATGTTACACAAGATTTCTGAGCTTTACAACTTTCATTTGGGTGCAATTCCTTGTGATGAAAGCTTCTTCGAAAGCTTTCAATTACTTGTAAAAAGATATCTATAGACTTCTTGATTCAACTTGGGATGATTTCTTGATAGGTATTTTAGACTTTTTATGGAGACACATATTATAGATTTGGGAGACACTATTAAGTGTATTCATCTTCTCTTAGATGAAGATGATTCTTCTTCAATTGTTTTGAGGGAAAACCTTGACCCTCTTGCTCATTCTCTACATGATCATTCATCATAGTTTGACATGAGTATGGATACTTTGGATCAACATTTGAAAGAGACATATTTAGAGAAGATAAGCGAGTCTTTGGATTATTCTCTACATCAATCTGTAAGAGATTATGATTTTCCATCTTTAGTAGTGTGGTCTAGAACACTTGATTTGATCATCACAACTTTCAACATCGACATGGGGATACTTGAGCCGAGTTAAGAGGCTTCATATATCTTGCACTTTCTTCCTACATTTTCCTTTTGGGACTTGGGAGATAGCTTGCATACACCATTGGTTTTGTTTCTTCCTAAGGGGAGGAATTTTGTTCGATGATTGTGGACCATCTTCTACATCCAATTTCGAGCATCTACCATTGGATCTCTTTAGGGGGGCTACTTAGTCCTTTTCTTCTCTCTTTATTTTGGGGGTGTTCTCTCTATTTACGGGGGAGTCTTCTTTTTCTTTTGGGGAGAATTTGATATGTACATGGGTACCTAACATGGTTTCATTTATTAGGACACACCATCTTTTGCATCCTCTTAACTTGTGCCTAAGGGGTGGTGTTGGTGTAGGTTTTTAATTTCCTAGTAGGTTAATTTATTTTCCCTTAGTCCTAGGTTTTTCCTGCACTTAATTAAGCTTTCTTAGGATAATAAAGTGAGTTTATGACTAGGAGATAAGTGTGTGGTATCCCATTCCTTAAAGGGTGGAACCACTTTCCACTTTTAGTGGCATCCTCCAATTTTGGTGGTCCATCTCCACTTTTTGTGGTTGATTCCTATTGGTTGGATTTGCCACCTACATCCTCTCTTAAGTTTTATATAAACTCACTACCTAGCTTGTATTTTCATTCTTGCATGCATCTTATGACATGCATTCTTTACAATGTATCTTTTCAACTTGGAATCTCTTGATGCAATATTGTCACATCGACATTCATAATCCCTTAGAGTCTTGGTTTGCATTCTTATGTTTTTCCAATTTATGTAGCTTTGATTCTCTCTTAAAAATTTACTTGGGTTATTCAATCTATTTCATATTTCTAACAATGTGGGCACAACAACTCAAGAAAAGGCCACTTGGGGTACTACCAACCCACCTTATTTTTTGTTACTAGATTAGATACTACATTACTAAATTAATTTAAGATAAGTTTCAAATTGTATGCATGTGAATTTTATGAATGATATTTTGTATCATGAATTAAATTTAGTTATTCTTTGGAGAAGTTAGAGGTCAGAAGTTAGGAGTCAAAAGTTAGAAGTATTATTTAGTTGCAAGTTTAGATTTAATAGCTAGCAATTACAGTATTAAGCAGTAAGTACCCGCAATGTAAGTAACAAATTTATGTCAGTTCTCTTGTTTTACAATTTTATTCTTTATTTCCTTTTATAACCTTTACCATTCTCAATACATGTGTGTCACCTATGTTTCATCGATATAGGGTGTAGTAGGATCCTTGAATGCACATATAGTTTCAACACTATCAAAAGCTTACAAGCCCTAGTTAATAATTAAATGAAGCCTGTTGGTTCTCAAAAATGTAGGTTTTAACCATAAGAGTTTTCCAAGTTCTTACAACACTTTTGGACAACATACAAGGCCAATTACACAATTGAACCTTCTGCTCTTTAGGTTCTGCTAGACCTAGGCGGGTGAACCTATATGAAACATGTAGATTTGAATTGAATTTCTTGCTAAACAGTCTATCCACAATGGCAATTGGGAATGGATAGACCAAATGATACTACAACTAATCCTACTACACAAATGAAAGGTTTTTCAAATATTGTTTATAGTGAATTCTATCCTCTGGGATATGATAGATTAGTGCCTTCTATCTATTGGGAAACAAAGTCAAAAGATATTACTAACTTCATATACATCTTCCTCTCTCACACAATTTATATTGTTAGACACTTTTAGGGATGAAGTTCTAATAACTGGCATGTGACTTCATAAATTTATAACTTGCATAAATAGTGTTGAAATATTTTCTTACTTAGCTCTCCTTCAACAATCCAAAAGAAATCTCACAAACACTGTGACTCATTTAAAGGTATTTGATTATGACTTGCAGACACTAGTAAAAAAAATCACATAGAGTGAAGAAATGCACCTTGATGAATTAAAATATACTTGATATTTAAACTCAAATGATTGAAATACTTCAAAGTGGAGAGAACCAAGCAAAAATTAACAGTTATCACATCACAACAATGAAAAAATAAGAAAGGAATTTGGTCAAAAAATCATATACATTGCATCGTTTCTAGAAGGTTTTTTACATTATTTCATTCCCAGTTTCTTTTCTAATAAAAATCTCTCACTGCTCTCAAACCCCCTGTGACTGGTTTTCTTCAATAATTTATCATCACAACTCAAGGGGTGTGACCCTTGACTTAACCAGTAAAACCGTTTGCATTCTTTGGCAGTAACACAATATTAATTGCATTTCCTTATTGAAAAATTAATATTTTCAACTATAGTTTTGCGTCTAATTTTAATTTTAATGTTTTTTTGCCTTTATTTTTCACTTTATGTCTTGCTACGAGGTCTTCATTTATGCTTACCGCTCTACCGCGGTCAACTTTTTGACCGGTCACGGTATTGTGGTGAGACTGTCACGGTCTTCCTTTCATCTACTGCTCTATAGTTATCCATGCTCTAACCATTGGCGGTCATGCGGTACCCAAAACTTACTATCTCCCTCGCCATCTACTGCATTATCACGATCATCATCCTAAACACCGGCGGTGCCATGGTAACTGTTTGTTGACCGCCACCTCGATGCTACCTCACTGTTAACTACCTGTCTCTTTCTACCACTCAACCGTTGATGATACCACGGTCAACAACTTATGTCACCTCCACGATCTCATCACTGTCTACTATGCTACCACGAGTAACAACTCTTCCTCTTGCGGTTCAGCGGTGACTAACATTCATTGTTACACTAACTCCCTACCGTGTTACCATGGTATGTTGTTTGACCACACATGGTACCGCGATGGGTTTCTAACCATTATCATTCACTGATTCCTTAACCACTACTATTTCCACCACATAACCATCGGCCTGCTTTTGACTGACTGCGGTACAATGGTAAACACTTTATGTTCACTCCAAACTGTCACCGCTATACCATGAGCCACTTTGCAAAAGGTCATGGTAAAGGGTGTGGCTTTAAGAAAAGTGAGAAATATATCAATGCTTATAGGGTATTAGGAGTTTATGAATGGCTAAAAATGAGTTTTTTAATGGAAATGATAGCAAAAGAATGAGCTCAAATGGGCAAAGAACTTATAATTTTAGTGGAAATTTTTTGGTTCTAATAGTGGCTCCTATTGGGGATGAGTTATTTTGTGAATCACTGCAAGAATCTAGAATACTTTGGTAGAGCATTCCGAGTAGAATGACATGAAAAAATGAAGGCAATGGACAATGGAAGGAATGATAGAGAGGAGGAGATAGAAAATGGAAAGTGATAATGACCCTAATCTACTGTACATGGAAAGAAAGCAACACTTTCAAAAAGGGAATTCCTGAGAATGTCCATGTACTGGCAAACCCAGACCCTTCAAAATTTCCTAAACTATTTTGCATGGAAAAAATATTTAAAGAGGGTTATTAAGAATTGTCCATGCACTGGAAATCCTTAACCCTTTGTTGATCCTCAAGAGAAGAAGTGCTTCAGGAACTTCCCATGTACAGGCAACTCCTCCTCTTCTTTAGACATCTTCTTCAGGAAATAGGACTCTTCACCTCCTTTACCAATTATCACAAAAGGACCTAACCATAAGTCTTCAAACTTGCCATGTTTCCCCTTCTCCTGACACTGAGCATTCCACATCAACACCAAATCATGTTCTTCAAACTTTCTCTCCTTGGCCTTTTTATCAAAAAGGTACTTCATTTGTCACTATAGTTTCACATTCTTCTTCTGAACCACTCTTTTCACTTCATCAAGATCTGCAAGCTGCTCCATTCTTTCCTCCATTGGGTAAGAAATATCCAAGTCTTCTTGCAAAATAAAGTTATAGATTGGCAAAAGATTCTGCAATGGCATCCTAGCTTGTGTCCCATATACCAAATCAAGTGGATATTTTCCAGTTGCCCTCTTCACTGTAATCCTATCTGCTCATACAACCAATCTTAACTTTGAATCCCATGCCTTTCTATTTGTATCCAACATCCTCCTTACTATCTTCAAAATATTTTTATTACTTGACTCTGCTTGGCCATTAGCCTGTGGATGGTATGGGGTAGAATAAGAAATATTAATGCCATACATTTTACGAAAATCTCTAAACTCATCAGATCTAAAATACATCCCATTATCTGTGATCAATCTGACTGGGGTACCAAATCTGGTTGTAACATTCTCCATCAAAAAATTCATCACCACTTTGCTTGTTGCTTGCTTAGTTGGAACAACCTCTACCCACTTAGTAAAATAATTTGTGGCCACTAGTATCCACCTATGTCCTCCACTTGATCTTTCTTGTGTTTCTCCAATGAAATCAACTCCCCATTGTTGAAAAGGTGCTTCTACCTGCAAAGGTCTAAGTGGCAATGCTCCCCGATACTTCAAATTTCCTAAAAATTTCTGACAAGCCTCACACTTCCTCACATATGCAAAGGAATCATTGAATACCCTAGGCCAATAATAACCAACCCTGAGAATCTTGTGTGCAGTATTCTTAGTAGAATAATGAGCTCCACATACCCCTTCATGCATTTCTCTCAAGACATACTTTGCCTGAGATTCATCTAGACACAACAACAATATACCATCCCTATTCTTCCAGAATAGGTCCCCTTCTAAAAAAATATATTTAGAAGCCTGCAATTTCAAAGTTATCCTTTGATTATCATTCAGCCCTTCAGGGCACTTCATATGTTTCAGATAATGCATTATATTAGTATACCAAGGAGTATGCTCAATACTTGCTATGACTTCTTCCTTACCTTCTACACTGCAAATTTGGTTTGCTTCAATATTGGTTTCTGCCATCAGCCTAGCTAGACCCTATCCTCTTACCAACTTGGTAATTTGAATCTCCATGTTGAACTCTTGGATTTTATTAATCCATGTGCATCTTTTCCCTGTCACCTCTATTTGCACCAGGATATCCTTCACAGCTGCATGCAGGACATAAGCAACTACCTTAGCTCCAACAAGGTAAGATCTAAAGGCCTTTTTTTCTTTGACCAATGCATAAGCCCGTTTTTCCATAATATCATACTTTAATTCTGACACTTGCAATGACTTACTAAAAAAAGAAATAGGTTGCTCATGACCTTCATCATTTTTCTGTAACATAACAACAACTATGGTGTGAAATGAAGCAAAAGAAAAAAATCTGAAATGGCTTAGTAAAATCAAGGGACTTTAGGATAGGGGCTTCTTTGATAGCTCTTTTTATAGATATGAAGGCATCCATAGCTTCAACTATCCAGTCCAACTTTTCTCCCTTTTTCAACATCTTAGATATAGGTTTAACAATCTCAACAAAATTGGACACAAACCTCCTAACAAAATTAATCTGGCCAAAAAATGATTGGATTGCTTTGACAGTTTTGGGAATGGGAATTTTATCTATGGCATGTACTCTTTCAGGATCTATCCTAATCCCATATTTTGACACAATATGCCCCAAAAGTCTACCCTCTATAACAACAAAATGATTTTTTTAGGATTAAGACTAATACCATACTCCAAAGCTTTGATGAAGATCTTCTCCAAGTCCCCCACATGATTTTCTGCCTTTTTAGAATAAGCAGTGAGATCATCTTGATATACCACCATTATAGCATTAATTAAATCTACAAATGCCACATCCATGGCCCTTTTAAAGGTAGCTCCTGTGTTTGTGAGACCAAAAGGCATTCTCATATAAACATACGTTACCCATGGTGTAGTGAATGTTGTCTTGTACTGCTCAGATTATTTGACTTTGACTTGGTTATATCCAGAAAATCCATCCATCATTGACAATAGCTCACATCCTGTTACTTTATGCAATATTGCCTCCATGTTTGGAAGAGGATAATTATCTTTTAGGGACACAACATTCAAATTTTTGAAATCTACACACAGTCTTATGTCCCCATTTTTCTTCCTGACTGGAACCAAATTCGAGACCCATGTTGAATGCCTAATGGGTTTAATGATACCTCCATCTCTTATCTTTGCTAGCTCCTCTTGCATCTTAGGTTCCAAAGTTGCGTTGATAGGCCTCTACTTCTGTTTGAATGGCTTCGTTTCTAGCTTAAGTGGAATCTCATGCTTAAAAAGATCTTCTCTATATGCCTTCAAATCCTCATAAGACCAAGCAAACACATGCTTGTATTTTCTCAGCAATGTAATCAACATTCTCCTGATAGTTGGGCTTATTTTCTTTCCAATATAAACCCTTTTAGGTGCTAATTCAGCTCCCAAATTTATTTCCTCAACATCTTCTTTCTTAATAGGTGTTTGCTTCATGAGAGAACGATCATTTCCATCATACACTCTCTCCAATGCCACAAGCCCTTTGGGAAGTTTGTTAGTTTTAAGCTGCAAAAATTCCTTCCCACATACAGCTTGTTTCCCATCCACTTCTTCCACAAAAGCATTAAAATCAATCTCTTATGGCTCATACCGATCTATGCAATGAAGAAATTTCAAAAGGTCAATATCATCATTAAAAAAATTCCAGCTATATATGTTATCAAAGACAACAGGCCTTGTTTTGAATTCAACCAAAGACACTCCTACCAAAGTGATATCATCCTTCTTTAAGGCTACATTAGCCAAAAAGTTAGCCATTAAGTTTTCAGATCTATCTATCCAATCAATGAAAATGCATCTAATAGTTCCACTGTATCCCACACAACATTCCTATATTGTTTCAACCTCCTATTATTTGTAACATACTTTGATCTAACTTGTGATACAATTAGCTCATAATCTCCCAAGATAGACAACAACTTAATCTTATGCTTGACAACCATGTTCAAACCAATTAACAAGGCTTTATACTCTGCCACATTATTTGTACATTCAAAAGCCAACAAAAATGAATATTTAAAAGTTATACCTTTTGGTGATATTAAAACTATCCCAGCTCCATTACCTTCTTGAATTCATGCCCCATCAAAATACATTCTCCACACACCCTACTGATTTCTAGAGATAAGCTTATCAATTGGATGAAAATTTACTAATTCTAGCTGAGATAATTCTATTCTGAAACTCCCTAAATCCACATCGCAGAAGCAATTAAGTTGTTCCTGAGGAATATATTCAACAATCTGATTCATCCTCGATTCTCTATATAACTTGAATTTTTCACCATTGACCGATATTGTTGCATTTGATAAATCAAACTGCACATTACCTCCAACTGCTACAGTCCATTGTCTTGACAAAAGCATCCCAAACTGAGGAGGTGTATCAATCACGGTTATATCAATGTTATAAGTTGCCTATGGGTAAGTTGCTAGTTTTAATTCTACACCCTTCATAATCCCCACAACTAGGACATGCCTACTATCCATGGCGTAACACTTACCACCCTCGATATCTACCCACAAACCAAGTTGTTTCATTACCCCTATTGGCATAATATTCATTGAAGCACCTAAATCTATCATGCAATTTCTTACCAGTTTACCATTTATGAGTAGGGTAATAAAAAACGGGTCAATTTGAGGTGTATTTATCAATGCATCATTTGAGCAAAATTCTGCAACTTTTTATCTTTCCTTTCTTATCAACGATTCCAAAATTCTCATTTTGATCAAAATTTACATTTTGATTCCTCCCATTAGACATTAATTGAATAACACTTTCCCTATACTCTTTAATTTTCATCATTTCAAGTAATGGGACAAACATTTTTACCTGGGATAAAGCTTGCACAAAATCAAAAGATGCATCTTTAGCTCTATCACCTTCCTTTGTTCTGTTGATTCACCTTTATTTTCCTATTTCTCCCTCTTTGATGTCTGATCCATCTTTTGTTTGTTGTTGGAGAATTCTTTATTTTATTCTTTGGGGACATACTTTTGTTATTTTTTATTAGGGTGCTCATCATTTTTATTTTCTGATATTTCATGGGATATCTTCTTATTCTTCAAAAATATTCCTCTTGGAACACCTTCATCTTCATTTATTGTTCTATTCCTCAGCCAATACTTTCTTTTAGCCTGCTCAATTGCAACAATAGTCAATCTCTTAATTTCTTCCTTAGGCGGTCTCCTCATATTTCCCTTATTAGGCTAATATGATGTGGTACGAGGACCTTGTTCATCATCACTTTCTTCATAATCAAAATATTTTTGTTGCTTTGTGATGTGAACATTATATTTTTGATGATCAAAATCATACTCATATCCTTCTTCTTCTGAAGATGAATACCCCTGCTCTATCAAGTGAAGAATATGAGACATCAAATAGATGTTATTGTCTTCTTCATTATTATTTTCTGCCATGTCTTTTCCTGACACTGACTGAGCTACAAAACAATGTTTTGAAGAATGTGGTATGCCACATACTGAACACCGAGGACTATTATCAACCATGTATTTCCATCTCTTCTTCAAAGGATTAGGTGTCTCTTTATTTCTTGGCCTATTATCCATCATTGGCTTTCCATCTCTCGAATTCGTATTATAGGGCATATCATGTAGTTTGTGCCTTTCATTCCTATATGTGCTTTCTTGTTTATTTGGAGGAGCATATTGGGGAACCCTAGGGTTATCCCTCTTGGCCATCATCCCTGTATATTTCCTATTATTTTCAATTGTGAGCGCTATCCTTTGAGTTTCAACCAAATTTCTAGGACCTCTGTTCCTAAGCTTATATCCTGTCTTAGGATCAAAATATTTTAAATAAATGCTTAATGCAGCAGGGTCAGCTAACTTAGATCCAGGAGGTATCTTAATATGTAATTTAGAAAACCTCTGGTTGAAATCATAAGATGACTCGTTTTGATGCTTCTAAATAGTCACCAATTCATGCAATGCAAATTTTGGTGCATATTCATTCCCGTACTGCTCAAAAACTTGTTCATAAAACACATATATAGAATCAATAGAAGCTGTTGGCAGACTATTGAACCAATCTCTGGCGTCTTCAATTAGTGACATCATAAACAACCTCATTTGCACATCTTCATATTGCATATCCAAATCATGCAAAAAATAATTAAAACTCCTTAAATGTTCTTCAGCTGCAATTGCACTACTTCCTGTGAATTTTGGGACAAGACTTCTCCAACTATTGTCCATAGGATAAGGACATATTTGAAATTAAGCCAAGTCAAACTACCTGATCATGGTTGCATATTGTGGAGGAGGATTTTGGTAATACTGATGCTGGTACAATGGATTACTATTTGCCACATATTGTTGATCTTGTGGGGGTACATGTTGATAAGGAGGTGGTTGAACACCTTGATGTTGTGGTGGAGCATTTTGATGTCTATTTGGCTGATTTTGATGGACTTGTGGGGATTTTGATGGGCCTACATTATTGTTCCCTTGCCTATGAGGTGGCACATAGTTTTGCAAATTAGCCATTTGAGTATTGATCTGCACTTTCTTCAATTTCAACTCTTCAAGTTCTCTAATTTCTTGGAACCTCTGCTCATATTCTATTTTATCTCTCTCCACTTCTTGTCTCTCATGCTCCAGTCTTGCATTTATTTCATCCCTATTCATGAGTTCATAATTCTCCTCAGATGTTGCTTCATATCCAAGTCCATCTTCAAGTAGTGTTGTTTTCTGATCATATTCAAGCTGTCTCCTTTCCCTTTCAACTTCACATTCAGCCATGAACTCCTTAAATTTCTCAGGATCTATTTGGTAGAAAGGATTCCTCTTTTCCTCAAGAGTATGAGGTTCTTTGGAAGGGTTGTTTTCATTTGCTAGTGTACCATATGAATTGTGTGTCTCCAATGATTCTTTTGATGTTTTATTTTTGTGTGATGGGCCCATGTCATTAGTCACCTTCTTACCCTTATCATTCTTCTCAGTCCATTTATTTTTGTCACTAAGACCATCACCATCTTTGTACAAAGACCTTCTTCCTTGCATTTTGGGAGCAATTACGATGGAATGAACTCTAGGATGATTTCTTTTTGATATATATTTCAATTTATTATTTTCAACACATTTGTTCATTTAGAGTCGCAACTCACTTTCCAAAAGTGAGACAATCTGTAATTATTTATTCCCAGCAGAGTCTTCTACAAAATATCGACTCTATGACAAAGGCTTATTTTCAGATTATAGTCCCCAACAGAGTCACCAAACTGCTGGTTCTCAAAAATGTAGGTTTTAACCATAAGAGTTTGCCAAGTTCTTACAACACTTTTGGACAACATACAAGGCCAATTACACAATTGAATCTTCTGCTCTTTAGGTTCTACTAGACCTAGGCGGGTGAACCTATATGAGACATGCAGATTTGAACTGAATTTCCTGCTAAACAGTCTATCCACAATGGCAATTGGGAATGGATATACCAAATGATACTAAAACTACTCCTACTACACGAATGGAAGGTTTTGAAAATATTGTTTATAGTGAATTCTATCCTCTGGGATATGACAGATCAATGTCTTCTATCTATTGGGCAACAGAGTCAAAAGATATTAATAACTACATATACATCTTCCTCTCTGACATAATTCATATTGTTAGACACTTTTAGGGATGAATTTCTAATGACAGGCATGTGACTTCATCAATTTATAACTGGCATAAATAGTGTTGAGATATTTTCTTACTTAGCTCTCCTTCAACAATCCAAAAGAAATCTCACAAACACTGTGACTCATTTAAAGGTATTTGATTCTAACTTGCAAACACCAGTAAACAAAATCACACAGAGTGAAGAAATGTACCTTGATGAATTAAAATATACTTGATATTTAAACTCAAATGATCGAAAGACTTCAAAGTGGAGAGAATGAAGCAAAAACTAATAGTTATCACATCACAACAATGAAAAAATCAGAAAGGAATTTGGTCAAAAAATCATATCCATTGCATCGTTTCTAGAAGGTTTTTTACATTATTTCATTCCCAGTTTCTTTTCTAAGAAAAATCTCTCACTGCTCCAAACCCCCTATGACTAATTTTCTTCAATAATTTATCATCACAACTCAAGGGGTATCACCCTTGAATTAACTGGTAAAACCGTTTGCATTCTCTAGCGGTAACAAAATATTAATTGCATTGCCTTATCGGCAAATTAATATTTTCAACTATAGTTTTGCGTCTAATTTTAATTTTAATGCTTTTCCCACCTTTATGTTTCACTTTATGTATTGCTGCGAGGTCTTCATTTATGCTTATTGCTCTACCATGGTCAAATTGTTGACCAGGTGCGGTATCGCAGTGAGACTATCACAGTATTCTTTTCATCTACCACTATCCATGCTCTAAGCATCGATGGTCATGTCGTACCTGACACTTACTGTCTTCCTCACCGTCTACCATGTTACCGCGGTCATCATCCTAAACATTGGCGGTGCCATGGTAACCATTTGTTGACCACCACCTCAATGCTACCTCATTGTTAACTACCTGCCTCTTTCTACTGCTCAACCGCGAGCTTCATTTCAACCATCGTGGTACCGCGGTTAACAACTATTGTCACCTCCATGGTCTCATCACTGTCCACCATGCTACCGTGGGTAACAAATCTTCCTCCTGCGATTCAATGGTGACTAACATTCATTGTTACACTAACTACCTACCATGTTACGATGGTCTATGGTTTGACCGTGCACGGTACCACATTGGGTTTCTAATCGTTATCATTCACTGCTTCCTTAGCCGCTACTGTTTCCATTGCATAACTGCCAACCTGATTTTGACTGACTGTGGTAAACACTTTTTGTCCGATCCAAACTATCACCGCTATACCGTGAGCCACTTTGCAAAAGGCCGCGCTAAAGCGGTAAAGGGTGTGGCTTTAAGAAAAGCGAGAAATATATCAACACTTATAGGGTATTAGAATTTTATGAATGGCTAAAAATGAGTTTTTTAATGGAAAAGATAGCAAAAGAACGAGCTCAAATGGGCAAAGAACTTAGAATTTTAGTGGAAAATTTCTAGTTCTAACAAAGCCTTTTGTGAACTGTCTAGTTATGAGCCCATCCTTTGAATTGTGTGTCTTCTTGCAAACACCAGGTTAATTAGACATTAGAAAGGCCTTACATTTTTTGCATCATTACTAGGGACAATGATACATTAGATATTATCCTATGTATTTTCAAGCTTTCATAGTTTATATTTGTTGTTTTCAACATTAGGGTAATTAGATTTTAGCCATCAACACAAACATGCTTTGTTAACAATGTGCAGGAATTGTTGAACCAAAGAGTCATAATCATTGCATACGAAGACAATGAGACACTCTAGGAAGATTTATCCCCTCAACACATGAAGGATTAAAGGATATTGGTGGACAAAGTGAATAGAGTGAGGGTATCCCTGAAGAAGAATCATACATGATGCTATTACCCACAGGTCAGGCATAGAGGAGACTTCCCATACACACATTTAAATCATGGCTGATGTAGTATTCAAAGATCCACCAAAGCATGTCATGTTTGAGTTCCCCATTTTCAACCAGGAGAGAGCAACTGCTTTGGAGAACATACCTCCTTCATCACTACCTATATTCTATGGGTTGGTCATAGAGGATCCAAACACCTTCCTTTTTGGGTTTAATGTACTATGTAAAAGTTATGACTACACCACAAATGCACACAGGCTCAAATTTTTCCAACAACACTAAAGGATTCTACTCTAAGATGGTTCATGGGTTTTGAAAGAGATGTTCCTAATTATAATACCATGAAGACAATTTTTTTGGAAAATTAACAGGATTGTTGCAAAGAAATTGATAGGAAGAGGGATGATATATTTAGATTGACACAAAAAGAAGATGAACAATTGGAATATTGTGTAGAAATATTTCAGTTTTTCCTAAAGAAATCTCACCAGAACAAACTCTCAGATGAATCCTTACTAGTATTATTAAGGGGAGTTAATGAGGATTGCATGGATTCCCTTAACCTCATTGTATCAAGAGATATCTCATAGTTATTATTTGATGATATTTATAAATTCTAATAGAACTATTCAACGTCTTTCACCAAAAAGACTAGGGTAGACAAGACATCTCCAATCAATAGATCATCCAATGGAGTTTCTAGAGTAAAGCTAAGCAATCTTCTATCAAATATAAAGGATATCATCAACCATATAGCTACACAACTAGACACCCTTCATATAAAAAAGAAGAAAGAAGAGGAAAAATCAACTCTTACAGAATAATACCGACATTGTTGACAAAGAAAGACTAATTGCAAGTGTAAGAACTTGACAATCATTTTTGAAGATAGGCAAGGGAAACCAAACTTTCATACATCGGAAGATGAAGATGGTCAAGTGTTTTAGAACACTCAAAGGAGAAAATGATAGCTAATACAAGGCATTCCCCAAGACCCTTTGAATTATAACATGCCATTTCAAATTAACAATGCAAATTTCCCTAGTTGGAACCCTCAGCCTTGGTCCAATGCACAAAACTTACAATGGAAAAATTCTAAATCCAATTGGAATCAACAATAGAAAAACATGTGGCCACCATAGAATTACCAAGGATTTAATTACAACTCTCAGTGGCCACCCCAAAAAGATCAATGGCAACCTTAGTGGCAAAGAGGTTAGCAATGGAAAAATCAAAATCAAAATTACTAGCAACCATAACAACCCTTGCAACCTTAATAGCAAGCCATAATGCCAAACCCAACAAATATACTACCTACACCACCAAGAGCACCTCAATTGCCAGAAAAACTTGCACCTAACCCTAATAATAATCCTTTTCAATAGTCTTATGCTAAAAAAACCATCAAATACCCTACTTATGGAGTTGAGGCAAGTGATGTACACCTCATATCAAGGAATATTTTAGTTGGGCCTTCATATCCTCATATCACTAAATTAATTGATGAAGAAATCCCAATAGAGCCCATGGATAAACAATCTAAGGAACCTGAATCAAATCAAGCCAATCCTATAACCATAAGTCTAGAGCCTCCATTCCTTGAAAGATTAATAGTCCAAAAACATTAATCACAAGCTTAAAATGATCTATTGGGATACTCAAGGATGTTTGAATCAAAATACCCCTCATCCAATCTATTAAGGAAGTTCCTATTTATACTAAAACAATGAGAGAGCTATACCTCAAAAAGCCAGACAAAAAGTGAAAGGAACCTCAAAATATACATGTCTTGGGATGAATTACATACATTATGTTGTGAAACATAACTATCCCCAAATATGTAGATCTTAGGAGCCTTGTAGTGGATGCTAAAATAAATTGTAGTCTCATTAAAAACACCTTAATTGACTTAGGAGTAGATATTAATGTAATGTCCAAAGAAACCATGAAATTATTATAGCTAATGGAGCTCATACCTACACCTACTATGCTACAATTGGAAAATAGGTCAACAATCAAACTTGAGGGAATCATTGAATACTTGGTAATAACATTGGATTCATGGGAGTACCCTACAAAATTTATGGTATTGCAGCCTAAAGCTAATCTTGCAGGATATCCCCTCCTCTTAGGAATACCTTGGTTTAAAATAATAGATGCCTTCACAGGTTACAGGTATAAAAGTATGATCATTTCCAATGGAAATGTGACTAATAAACTAGTCTTTTATCCACCAACCCAACCACATACAAAATTAGAACAAATCATCTGGCCTATCCTAGATGAGGAATATCAACACTCCTTACAAAATTTGATGGCTATTAAATGAAACCTCTTGTTAGAAAACCAAGATGAAGATGAAATAATTGCAAACATCATGCAAAAAAACTATAGTAGGGATCCAAAACTTCATGATTCTCTAATATGTTTGCAAGATTGTCTACACAATATAATCCCTATCAATTCATTTGAGTTAGTTTCCCAAATTTTCCATTCTTTGTTACCATATCTTTGTATTCCAAACATAATAGGACTTGACATTTCATCTATTCAAACATCATCCTCGACTTTAGAGATTATACATGGAAAAACATTGAATGCAAACAATCAATTGATTGTTGCACAATAGACTTCACTATTGGTTGTACTGAAGGAACATGCAATAGACTTTTCATGGTATTATCATGATATAAAGGGTATAGACCTAAACTTGTGCATGAATAGTATTTACATCAATGATGGTTCCAAACTGGTTAGACAACCCTGAAGGAGAATGAGCCCTATAGCTTGAGATATAGTCAAATCAAAATTACAAAAAATATTGGATGCAAGATTTATCTATCCTATCTTTGGAAATTAGTGGGCATCACCACTAGTGATTGTTCCTAAGAAAGGATGAAAATGGAGAGTGTGAGTAGACTACCATGAGTTAAATGTTGCAACTAGGAAAGATCACTTTCTACTTCCATTCATTGACCAAGTACTTGATTCATTGGTAGGAAAGAAGTACTTTTCCTTTTTGGATGGATTTAGTGGCTATAATCAAATTAAGATAGCCTCAAAAGACCAAGATACGACACATTTCATATGCCCTTGGGGTACATATGCTTATTTTGTCTTTCCATTTGGGCTATGCAATACACCATCCACCTTCTAGAGGGCAGTATTGAGCATGTTCATAGAATTCACACATAATTCCATGGAGGTTTACATGGATGATTTCAAAACTTATGGGAATACCTATGATGAAGCACTTGGAAATTTGGAGAAGGTACTAAAGAGATGTCAAGAACATAACTTGACCCTAAGTCATGAGAAATGCTTCATAATGATGACTAAGGGAGTTGTTTTGGGAAATTTTGTGTCCAATGAAGGAATTCAAGTAGACCCCCAAAAAATTGAGGTGATATCAACACTCCCTATGCCTCAAAGATAAAAGAATGTTAGAAGTTTCCTTGGCCATACTAGATTTTACAAAAAAATTATCCAAGATTTAAGAAAAATTATAGCTCCATTATGTGTCCTATTGTCTAAATATCTACAATTTGAATGGACATCTACTTGTCAAACTTCTTTTGAAGCTCTCAAGGCAACACTAACTAATACACCTATCTTGAGAGGGCCAAATTGGAATCTTCCTTTTCATATTCATATAGATTCTTCTGATTTTTCAATAAGAGTGATGCGATTAGTTCAATTTTTTTTTCCTACTCATGGATAGCTGGACACTTATTCTACACAAGCCTAGATAAGATAATGAGAAGATGCATCCAAGAAGATGAGGTATATGATTTCCTCAAAGCATGCCATGATGAACCGTATGGGGGACACTTCATGGCAAAGAGGGAAGATCTTAAGATTCTAAATATTGTCTATTATAGGCCAAATCTTCATAAAGATGTAGTAAAATATATTGAGAGTTGTGATTGATGTCAAAGAATGGGAATGCCAAAAAAAACAAATGAAGTTCCATTGCAATCACAACTAGCAATAACACCATTTGAAAAATGGGGATTAAAATTTATTGGCCCCATATCACTAACATTAAACAACAAAGAGTATATAATATTTTGTACAAATTACCTTTAAAAATGGGTAGAGGTTAAGGCTTTATAGTTTGCAAGAGATGAGAATGTGGAAATGTTTCTCTATGAAGACATATTCATAAGATATGGAGTTCCAAGAGAAATTTTCATAGACTAAGGACCCCAATTTACATAAGATCTAATCAAAAAAATTAGTTCAAGGATATGAGATTGAGCACATAAAGTCAATACCTTATCACCCTCAAGAAAATGGGCAAGTGAAAGTCACCAATAGGAAAATTGAAAAATCCTGACAAAGGCAGTGCAACTTCATAGGAAGGATCGGGCAACCAAGTTCTCTAAGGTAATTTGGGCTTATAAAACAACTTGGAAGGCCACAATAGGATTGACACCATATGCATTGGTGTATGGTAAGAAGGTAGTACTTCCTATAGAATTTGAGTATAAAATATTGAGGACAATAGTTAGATTGAGCATGGATTTGTCCATAGCATAACAGAAGAGATTGCACAACCTGAATGCATTGGATGAAGTAAGAATGGAAGCCATCCAACATGCCAAAGTTATCCAAAATAAAAGGATCTTTTGGCATGATTAGTTTATTAAGATAAAGGAATTCAGTGCAGGTTATTAGGCTTTACTTTATGACTCTAGATACAAAGATTACAAAGGAAAGTTGCAAAATAGATGGCTTGGGCCATATGAGATAAATATAGTCTTTCCAAAATGGAGTTGTCCAGCTATAGATAATTGATGAATTATGGTTCTAATTGCTAGTCAATGGACACAAATTGAAGCTTTATAAGAAACTATTACAAAAAGATGACTTCCTTATATTACAACAACAGTTTGAACCTAACAATTTAGCAACATAAACATCCAGTTCTACAAATATATTAGTAGATGAGCTAAAAATATCATCCATTGATGTTCCACAGGTATAATTTTATCATATATTTATGTGCATGCATTGTACAAGTGACAATTGTTAATCTTTGTTTCTTTAACCAGTGAGTAGAAGCAAAAGGGACTTATAGTAACATGAACCAAAAATAGTTATCACAAAGGGACCTATTGTTATATGAATGTGTAGAATTCAAATTCCCATCATAATATAGATCCATTCATAATGCATTTATATCATCTTATTTGCACAAGTAGCAATATACATGTCCACTTTACCACATGCAACCAATTCCATCACATCAACTTTTCATCTCTACTTTACCCCGTAATAACTATCGCTTCACCTGAAGCATAATTTGCACAACCTTTTATTTTCATCCATCACTCCAACCTAACTCCCACATGTCACACATACACTACAAAATAACTACACGTAGCTCATATCCATCACAATAAGTCTTTTCAAATTTTATTGCATGGCACAATTCAACTTCTACACACGAGTTGCAAATCAATTCAAATAATAACTACCAGTAATCCCCGCCTTAACAATCATAATTATCATTTAAGATTACTGATTTTATGTATATCTATTGGTCATTCAATCATTTTAAATATAATATTTAAAATTTCCACTACTTTCCATTTAAATATCTTCCCTATATGTACGAGCTAAGCATGGGCACTTAGCAGGCTTAGTTGGGGGGAGGGTATTCAAGAATTATTCCTTAATTTTCTTTTTCCATTTCAAACTTTTTCTACTATTTTATTTTCCACCATCACCAAGATACAAATATTTTAGCAGAGATATACAAAGTATAGAGAATAATTCAGAGGTGTATTTGTTGTTATAACATATAATAGAGCACGAGCAGTGTAATTGGAGTGATACAACAAGAATAGAATAAGAGAAAAAGAGAAAAATTGTGAATTGATTGAAAAATAATAGAGAATTACAATGGGAGGTGATATAATATTGAAAGATCCAACATTACATAACCAACTATTAGATGAAAAGCATTATTTTCTTATTTTCCAACAAGTTGGCTAGTTTTCTAGAATATTTTTTGAGGCTCACAAAATTTAATGAGGTTATGACCCAAAATTTAATTTGGTGTTCATTAACCCATTCTCCTCTTTCTAGTACCACATTGGATAGGGAAGAAATGTGGGGAAGAAGAAGTAACAGAGAGCACCAAATTAGCAAAGCTCGCAAATCAAAAAGGCTATTATTTGAAACATAAAAAAGGAGTTGACATTGTAGTTGATTTTAGGGAGATAGCTCTTTAGTATAACCTCTGGTCTTAAAATTTACTTGAGGACAAGCAAATATTTTAGTTGGGGGAATGATGGGTCTAGATAATGGAAAGTTTTTCCTTCATTAGTTATTCTTTTATTGATTTATTTTATAATTTTCACAAACATTTCCAAGACTACTTACATATTTCATATTCCTTTTATGCACTTTGATAGACCTAAATATGTGGAAATATAAATATGATATATGGATATATGATTGTGTGGATGTATTAATGTTCATAAGATCTAGTATGTTTTATGGTTTATTGTGATTATTAATGATGTGAATGCCTTGGTATCAAAAATAACATCTTGCAATGAAGAAAAATATAGCTCCTAGCAACTGAATTTTTAGCCCGCAACAAAGGATTGTGGACGGTTGCAGGGGAGAGCCAAAATAATTGAAGAATGATAGTTCTAGAAGGAAACATAGGTGGTTATTTAATAGTTATCCATGAGTCGCCACAAATGCACTTTTATCCATAAAAAAGGAAACTGGGAAAATAAGTTTGTTTCAAATAGGAGTAACGCGTGATGTGTCAATTTCCAAGAAACATGTCCATGTCATGGTAATTAACTATTAGGGGAAGAGTCCTAGTTTTATTTTTCTTCCTTTATTTCATGTTTATGATTTTTTGTTTCAAAGACTTGTCCTCTTCCTATCCTTGAGGGAGAGTGGATGTATGCATTAATGTTCTATTTTTAGTCCTTGATGAATAAGACTCCTCCCAAACCTATATATCAGGATTTGTGGTTGAGGAGTAGATCTAGTAGTAATAACATTTTGATTGTTTTACCAATTAGCAGTTGTTATTTTTTCTACTATCAAGTTGTAATAGATATATACTGTTGAATGATAAATATTTTAGAGATTCTTGTTAGACTATACGAATTTCAGTTTCCATACGATGAAGGAGTTTAGTTCATTGTCATGATTTATTGATCAAGTAGTGCATATTTGAGATCTTATGTGGGCACACCAAATCTAGAAAGGGCCACTCGAGGAACTACCAACCCACCTTATTTTTTGTTACTAGATTAGATGCTACATTACTAAATTCATTTAAGATAAGTTTTTAATTGTATGCACGTGGATTTTATGAATGATACTTTGTAGCATGAATTACATTAAGTTATTCTTCAGAGAAGTTAGAGGTCGGAAGTTAGAAGTATTAGTTAGTTGGAAGTTCAAATTTAATAGCTAGTAGTTACGGTATTTAGTAGTTTGTATTACAATATAAGCAAAAAACTTATGTTAGTTCTCCTATATTGCAATTTCATGCTTTATTTCCTTTTCAAGTATTTACCATTTTCAATACATGTGTGACCACCTATGTTTCATCAATATATGGTGTAGTAGGATCCTTGAATGCACATATAGTTTCAGTACTATCAAAAGCTTACGAGCCCTAGTTGATAATTAAATGAAGCCTTTTGTGAAGGTTTGGTGAATTGTTTAGTTAGAAACCCATCCTCTGAATTGTGTGTTTTCTTGCAAACACCAAGTTAATCAGACATTAGAAAGGCCTTACAAGGAGTGTAAGTAGATAGTCAAGATTTCTTGGAATGAATGGTTAAGATAAAAAGAAATTAATTATGGATTTTTATGGTGGGGATTGAGTGATTTTTGTTAATTTTTTAAATGAGAGGAATAATGTGTATTATTTTAATTTATTTAATAAGGATTTAATTTATTATTGATAGAAGACAATCAGTGTAGTTTGAGGATAAGAAAATGAAATAAAGGGAAATAAACAAGATTAATTAATAAACCTTTACCTCAAATCAACTTTAAAATCTATGAGTGAGCTAAATAGGATGCACCAAAAGCCTATTGGTATGCTCTTAATATATGGAATGTGGTTTCTTATCAAACCAATAACATGATGGTATGATCAAGATGATTCAATAAAAAATTAGACAACATAACAGTAGCATGAGAGAAGATTGATACAAATGAGATGGAAGGCATCTCATTTATAGAGTTTCTATGAGAGAAATTAAGGGCCAAGATGCATTGGTTGATGGATGGATAGGATTGATTGAAGATTAGTGTTAGGATCAAAATTTGTAGTCATGTGACAAGAGTCACATGAGGGATAAGTGCTAGGTTTAGGATGTGCATTATGGAAACATTCTTATGTGAATGGCTAGGATTAAGAGGTGGGATATGAGATGAAGGATAAGATGGAAAGTTAGTTTGAAATTTGGCAAGTGTCTAGGTTCAATGAATCTAGATAAAGTCTTAGTTATACATGTGAGAGCAACACTTGTTAAATGATGACAAGTTTAGATTGTGATCCATGGGAAGGGAATCAATAGATAGGATTAGATGGACAAGGATAAAGGATAAAAGGGAATTAATTAAATAAATAAAATTTATTTATTTAATTAAAAGGATCATGTTAAGGGATGAATAATTAAATAAATAGTAAATATTTTTTTAATTAAAGGATTAGGATAAATATGGGGAAAGGATGGAAATTAATTAAACAAATATAAAATATTTATTTATTTAATAGCTTAGGATAGGCTAAAATGAGGTGTGGTTGGGTAAGATCAAATTTTAGGTGTCTAAATTTTGTCCCTCTTTGAGATGATGTTATGACTAAGAGAAGTAACATAATTTCAAATAACAATAAAATATAGTGGTTATGAAAGGGATAAGGACTAGAAGAATGATGCCCTATCCACTAGAAGGATGGAAGTTAGGCATGCTCTCAAAATGGATGAGATGACTAGATGATAAAGGGTAAAATGACATGGAAGAATATAAAGATATGGATGGATGAGGATGGATTATCGTCATGTTGAAATGGTACAAGCAACTTAGATTTATATTTTACTTGAAATTATGCACTAAGGTATGAGGAACTCGAGTGACAATGTGCCAAGTACGTGATCAAAAAGGTCAAGTACAAAATTATACCTTATAGCACCATGATATGGAAAACCATGAATACCTTATGGAAATAGAGTGCAAAGACCATGATAAATGAAAAAATGATAATGAAAACATGATAAAATATACAAGCAACAAGCAAGCATGCACAAAAACCCAAAAATAAACCAAGATTATGCCCTAGTCAAGCTAAAAACTAATTGATTGATTGTGTGATGATAAAGATTAAAAAAGTTAATGATAAGAACAATGCATGCCCTAATGATTGTGTTGATAATGATAAGAACAAAACATGGATTAGGAAAGATACGTACCTATGATAATAATTTGATAGTGGATCAATATATTTCAATTGATGTGGATCAAAATGATGAATTGCTTATGGATATTGAGCTAGATTTCAAGTTCGATTGCATGGATTGGGATTTATTACATTTGGATTTGAAGGAATATAAAAGATAAATTTATTGGATGATTAGGATAGATTTAGGAATGGATAGGATCCAATGATAAGGTCGAACCAAGAATTGGTATAATGATTCAAAAGGATGGATGGATTTCTTAGATAAGAGGTAGATGGATTGATTGGGTGGATAGGAGGTTATCTAGATCTATGGAATATGTTAAAAAAGAATAAGATTCCCCACACTAGATGTAGTGTAATATATTATGGAAGACTAGTAGCATGATATGGAAGGATAGTGCATAAGGGATATGGATACTAGAGGAAGCAAGGTTTGCATTGTCCAAAACACACATGGATATTTTTCCCCTAGTTTTTGATCAAGATCAAAGGAGGGAAGGGAGGATGCATTTGTATAGTATGTAAAGAGATAGTATGAGGGATATGGGATGAAGTATAATAAAGGATATGAATAAGGTATGGATGAAAGGATAACATGGAGACTCCTTATTAAGATCAAAGATGGGAAGGGTAGATAGATTTGGATAGGATGGGATGAAGGAAATAGGATGAGGGATATGATATGGAGGTTATGGATGATGGGATGAGATGTGGTAGGTAGGATAAATTATGTATGGGAATATCCTTAGCCTTGTCAAGATCAAAGAAAGGAAGGGAGAATGAACTTAGATAAGATAATGGATAGGGGATGAGGGATAGTGGAGGATATGGACATGGTGTATTATGGATGAAGCTTTCCCCAAATTTTAGAGTGAAATAGAATGGGGGATTATACATGATGCATGTTTGCTAGGTTTTCATCATGATACTTGCCTAAGGTGCCAAAAGAAGTGGTTTTCACCATTGGATGAATGATTTATCTTTTATTTTTTTATTCTTTTGGGATTTTAGAATAGTAGGGATGAAGATGTATAAGGATAAATATGTAGATAAGTGGACTTGGAAGAGAGTGTATTCATGATAAGGATATGGATGAAAGAATAAAGTCTCTAGATCTATGGATGGTATCCCTCAAATATGTGCTCCATTAGACTATGCCAATTCGAGGTATGCTTGTAGATGTTGGTAGAAGGATGGTAAGGAGGATGAAATGGATGGGAAGATAAAGAGGGGTATGTATTTATGGAAAGGCTTGGATAAGAGATATGAAAGGATGAAGGGTAGATGTTTGATTATTGGTAAGGTTTTGGAAGAATTGTGGATGGAAATTTTGAAAATATCAAGATTAGCACACACCTTGAAGGGTGGTGGATTTTTGGATGTAAAGTGGATTTTGGATTTTTGGATTTAAATGGAGGAGTGGATATGGATTTTGGGACATAAGGGACCAAAATAGATTTGGAAGATGGGGGATTTTTAGATGGAGTGGTGGATTATTTTGGAGGATTAGATTTAGATGCAAATTTTGATTTTTCTTTGGGATGAATATTTTCTATGAGTAGTTTGGGGATCCACATGGTTTTTGACTTTGATTTTTTATTCTTGGGACTTTATGGCCTTTTGGGTTTTTTGTTAAATTTTGGAACATATTTAGATTTGTTTTAGCATATATTTTTGAGGGGACATGTTGATCCTTGGATGTATGTGGATTTTTGGATTTATGTATTTGAGATTTGGTATCCAAATTGCTTGAAAGAGAAATGATATGGGTACATTAAGATAGATGACTTGGATATTTTATGGATGGATTAATGTAAGAATGATATTAGAATGGTTTCAAGGTGAACCACCAAAAAGATGATATGCTAAAAGGGAAAGAGGATTCCCCAAATAGGCCCCTAGGGTTTATCACTTAGAAGCTAGGATGGAAGAATGACTCTCTTTCACCTAATGATATTATTTTTGGGTGAGTTAATTCAAAAGGTTTAGGGGATTAAAGTGATGTGTGTGATATGAAGTGTATCTAAGTGAAATGAACTGATAAATAAACTAATTAAGAATGTAGAACCTAAGAAGCGCAACTATGTTGGAAAACACATTGTGATATGTAAATGACCTAAGAAATGTACATTAAGCTAAAATAAAAGGTTGGAGATGAAAGGGGTGTGCACCTGGAAACTTGAAAAAGTTGGAAATATTGTTGATGCTGAAATTTAAGCCTATTGAGACATTTATGCCATTCTGGGTGACCTAGTCCTTGATTAGGAAAATTGCATCGGACCCCATTTCGGCCAAAAGGGTATCCAGATCTACCAAAATATTTGAAAAATGGGTTCAATGGGACTAGGTCACCATTGTTGGTGATTTAGTCCACTTTTGAATTTCTAAAGATTAGAAAGTGGAATCTAAAACCCTCGGTCTACACTTTTTGCTTCTCTAGGTATCTAATCCCGAAAGTGAACAATCTAGTCTATAGGTGTTCTCCAAGTCTTAACTAGTGTTTTTCCAACCTTGAAGAGCCTTGAAAAATTGATGAATATCTTTCCACCTCGGTTCTTTTCCAAATCTGCATACAAGACTTGCAAATCACACTAAGAGGGAAAACTTGTTGATTTTTAGGGCATGGGGGTTTGCCTTGGTCAAACCTCTTTTGAGTAATCAAACCAAAATAGAGAAATGATGTAAAAAAGAATGAAATAACAGAGTTTACCTTGCCATGATGATTGATCTTGAGTTTCAACAATGGAGGATTCAACCCTTCGATGCTTCTTGAGAGATGTCTTGGTGACTTGGAATACTCAAACCCTAGCTTGCTTGAGAAGAGTTATGAGTAGATGAATGAGATAGGAAAAAAATGAGATAGAAGAAGTGAAAAATGAGGGGAAAAACCTTATTTATAGAAGTTATGCCCTATTTTTCTTGAAATAACACCATACAGGCTGACCTTAGGGTTTTAGAGACAAAATCCTGAAAGAATTATGTTTAAATTTAAATTTTATGCCACATGGGACTAGGTCGCCCAAGCTGGCGGCCTAGTCCACTTGGGCATTTTTCATTGGTTTTCGGGGATTAAGAAGTGGTTATTAATGTTTGTTGGGATTTTCTCACAAAACATACTAAGTTAAGGCATGCATGTGCATTAAGGGGTCAATACAACATAAGAAATGGTTGATTAAGTGATGAAAAGCCTAGGAAAGTGTGAAAATGTATTACAACACCTTACAACACTTTGGCACAAGGCTTGGAAAGAGGTAAAAAAAGGCTGAAAAAGGTCCAAAATCTATAGGCAAGGGCCCAAATGAGTGAAAAGTGTCAAAGGCTACACTTTTTGGCGATGTATTTAGCCCCCACTTTAGTGAGAGGATGAACTTGCTTCAAGCTCACACTAAAGTATCCCAATGGAGATTGTGAAGAATGACAAAGAAGAAGGAGGTGGTCAAGCCCCCAAGATTCAAGATTCTAAGCCAAAAATGCATCAATGCAAAAGACACAATCAAGGGTGAATGATTTGCAAAAAAACACGATACATGATCATGCAATGATGATGATTAGAGTGAAGAAAGGTGAAAAGGTGAAAAGTTGTATCAAGCTTTGATCATTTGTCCAAAAGATGATGATGTGTACTCACTCTAGGGTGATGAGACTTTTGGTTGTCCGTCAGGTGAGAAGTCCTAAAAGGTGGCTATGGGGAAAGTTATGCCACTGGTTGGGCTTCCCACTCAAACCATATCAAAGTTATACCTCCTGATAACTTTAATAAGGTGCCACAAAAGGAAATGTTTTCAAATGATGTAAGGAATGTTCAAAGGGATTTTACTTTTGTTTATGTGATGTCTCAACCTAGGGAACATCATGTGTAATGTCACCAAGAGAGGAAAAATGCAAATGGGCTCATCTTGTATCCAAGAGAGGAAAGACTCATCTTGTATGTAATAGAGGAAAGATGTAGATGTCTCATCCTGAGCAACATTGTATGTAATGTTTCCAAGAGAGGGAATCACAAGAAAAGGAAAATCGCACAATGAAATGTGAGTGTCAATGTATGCCCCCACTTTAAAGTGGTTTCTAACACCATTATTGTGAGCAATTTCTTTAAATTAGAAGAGGAAGAGGACATGGGAGCTTGTTCATAAAGCCCTATGCCAAGTCATATGTTTTCGATAAGCTATGTCATGAGAGGGGTAGTATGTGACATGTGATTCAACTTAAGACATGTCATCCACATCCCAAGCTTGCTCTTATATCTTCATGAAAGGTTAATGATAAGTCAAAAGAGACAATGACAAGTGACATATGAGGGAAAAAGGATAACAAATCCCTTGCCCCCACTTAGTGTAGGACAAGAGTGAGCCAAAAGGATTGGGGAAATGTAAGGTAGAGTTAAAATTAGTATTGATTAGAGAAGGTAGGTGCCCCCACATAAGGGAGAGCACCAATCTCCTTAGGATGTTAGATTTTACTACTCAAGGCCTTACACTCATTAGTGGAATGACCATGAACTCAGTAGTAGGCACAAAAGGAATGTTTGTGGTAACATTTCTTTCAAGTTCTGGGAGGGAAAGAGATCAAGTGATCTTGAAGGAGTCTCAACAAGATACCTTCTTGATCAAGGGTAGAAGGTGCTCCTTTGGTTTTCCACAAAGAAGTGTATGGCTTAGTATAGTATGTATTACCTACGCAAGGAGCTTTAGATTGTGAGATTTTGTATACTCCTTTGGAGGAGTGTGTAAAATATGAATTAGTAGTGGGTTGCGAGATGACATTGTCATTAAGAAAAGAGTCATTTGTTGGTTTCAAAGGATCACTTTATAAGGTTGGGTTAGAAGGGTGGTTTGAGATGGGGTTGGTGTTGGATGAATATTTGATGATTTTGATGAAAGGACAAAATCAAAGACCATGGTTTGTTGTCTGCATGGGAGGCTTGATAGGTTTGTGGATACCTTGTTCATTAGCACCACATACTTTTCCACTATAGCCAAGTTGTTTCATGAGCTCATAACCTTTTCCATAAATATTTTTCAACACTTTTGGTTCGGGTGAGGGGTCATTGTTGGCTTCTTTGTCTAAAGTAGATGAGGTGGATGCTTTCAAAGGATTGGATGAGTCTTGTGTTTACAAGACTATGTTTACATTTTCAGAGTCTTTGTTGGTGATCTTGGATTCTCCCATTAAAGGAGGTGTGAAGTCTAGGGAACCCAAATCATCATCTAAGAGCTTGGTGATTTGCTCAAGATGTTTTTATTTCGTTGTTTGTTGTGTGGGCTCCACTTGGGTGGTGGGTGTTGAAGTGGTGAAGGGTTTGGATTTTTTTGCTCAAGGTGTAAGACACTGTAAGGTTTAGGATCAACGTCAAACGTGTACACTTTTTTATTGTAGATGTACTTCATCTTGTGATGAAGAGTGGAAGGCACTCCATCCATTGCATGAATCCACGGCCTTCCTAAAATGAGGTTAGATGAAACATCATTGAGAATAACGTGGATTAGTGTGTCTAATGCAGCCATTCCAACTGTAAGAGGAAAAGTGATCACACCAAGTGACTTTTGGCCTTTATTGTCAAATCCATTGATAGATAAAGATGTAGGTTGAATGTTTGATTTATCAATATGGAGCCTATCCAAGAGATGGACACTACACACATTAATAGCAAAGCCATTATCAACCAGGGTTGTCTTGATCTCTATGTGTTTGTATTGAGATATGATCATGAAAGCTTCAACTTGTTTTTGCACTGCCAAAGGAGGGAGCTCACTTTGGTGGAAAAAAATTTAAGCATTTAAGCCTTGAATCATAGCTGCAATGTCATTTTTTTGCGCATTAGATGGGACATGAATTTTTTGTAAGACATCCTGCATCATGTTGTGATAGTGAGGGGTGACTTAAATAAGATCCCATAAAGATATCTTGGCAGGAGTATTCCCTAGTTGGTCAACAAGGTCATACTCCCTAATGAGTGAATTTAAATGAGGGGAAGTAGATAAGATGGGAGGAGATGAAGGTAAGGGTGTTAAGGTTGGTTATTGTGAGTGCAAGTTGTTTCTTGTGTAATGTGTATGAGCAACAGCATTATAACTCGATTGCTGCGATATATTATGCTCAGTGGGTAGAGAATGAATTCGGATTTAGGTTTGTTGAAAGGAGGGAGATAAAATATGAGTTGAGGTTGGATAATATTAACATACCTTAGGGAAGGAGATTCTAACATAGGCTTTGTAGTTTCTTGAAAGGACATAATATTATCAATTGGATGAGCAAGGATGAGATGACTAGGAGAGGGTTCTATTTGACTGTCTTGTTGTTGTAAGGTATCTTTCTCTTGTTCCATACTATCTAACCTAGTATGAGAGCTTGGAAGAGATTCATCACATGCTTCATCACAAGGGCAGGAGGCATCAAGAGAAGGACCACTATGGTTGTCAAATATATTGTCCCAAAGGGTGGGAGCATGAGGGAAGGGAGGGCCAAGAGTCTCATGATTTGGAATAGGTATATCTTCTAACACCAACCTATCCTCTTTGCATCGAGGACGGATATTAAGAGATGGATAATTTGGATGGTCATGGGTAGGGAGACTAGGTAAGGATATTTCAAGAAATATTTGTATCATTTCGTCTTCTTGTTGTTTAGTGGTTGGAAAAGGGGGATGAGGAGAGGGACAATCAAGACCCTCAAAGCTTATGTATTCTTGTACCAAAATACCTTCATCACTAATAGGAGAGGTATAGGGAGAAGCATAAGTATGATTTTTATGATTGTCAACACTAGCATCCTCATCGAGGGGTAATGCAATGTTAAGAATAGTGTCAATGGTTTAGTTATTAATTTGTTCTTTAATGAGATCATTATTATAATCTACATTGAACTCATAAGAAGGAATGATGTATTTATGCAATCCATTTGAGACCAAATCAAATTCACATCTTTTAAAAGAAAACATGGTGTGAAGAGAAAGGAAAAAAAGTGTAATGTAATAATTTAAAGTAAAATATTGAAATGAAATTTTTAGACGGGAAACAAGGTAATTTTCTGATTACACTATACAACAATCTAAAAAAGAAATGTAGTATATGAAAAATTAAAACTAAGAAATACATGAAATGAGCTAATTTAAGCTAGTTCTAATAAAATACCTATAACAAAAACACAACCAGTTGATATAGATAGATACTGACACAAAACAAAATCTTTAAAATAGGGTTTTCAGCTCTATAAAAGGTAGTTTCAGAAGCCTGAAGGGACTAGGTCGCCCATGGTGGCGACCTAGTCCTCTTGGTGATTTTTTGAGATTTTGTAGAAAATTTTGATGGATTTAGGTGGTTTCTGTGTTATATGATACATATCTAAGCTAAAAATTCAAAATTTCAGAAATGTGTAATGTTCTAAGATGCAAAAATGCAACCTATTATGCACTTTCACTAATGCAAAAGATAAACTCTGGAATGCAACTTAACTAATGCTAAAGTCAATGCAAGTTAATTCTAGGATGAGAAAGGACTCTGAATCATAAAGTAAGGGGGTAGGAATATCGGGTTAACCAAAATGAACCACCAGAAAGATGATATGCTAAAAGGGAAAGAGGATTCCCCAAATAGGCCCCTAGGGTTTATCACCTAGAAGCTAGGTTGGAAGAATGACTCTCTTTCACCTAATGATATGCTTTTTGGGTGAGTTCATTCAAAAGGGTTAGGGGCTTAAAGAGATACATGTGTGATATGAAGTGTATCTAAGTGCAATGAACTAATAAATAAACTAATTAAGAATGTAAAACCTAGGAAATGCAACTATGTTGGACAACACATTGTGATATGTAAATGACCTAAGAAATGTACATTAAGTTAAAACAGAAGGTTGGAGGTGAAAGGGGTGTGCACCTGGAAACTTGAAAAAGCTGGAAATGTTGTTGATGCTGAAATTTAAGCCTGTTGGGGCATTTACGCCATTCTGAGTGACTTAGTCCTCGATCAAGAAAACTACATTGGAGCTTGTTTCGGCTGAAAGGGTATCCAAATCTACCAAAATATCTGAAAAACAAGTTCATTGGGAATAGGTTTCCATTGTTGGTGACTTAGTCCTCTTTTTAATTTCTAAAGATTAGAAAGTGGAATCTAAAGCCATCGGTCTGCACTTTATGCTTCTATAAGTATCCGGTCCCAAAAGTGAAGAATCTGGTCTATAGGTGTTCTCCAAGCCTCAACTAGGGTTTCTCCAACCTTCAAGAGCCTTGAAAAATTGATGAAGATCTTTTCACCCTTTTTCTTTTCCAAAATTGCATACAAGACTTGCAAATCACACTAAGAAGGAAAAAATATTGATTGTTAGGGCATGGGGGTTTTCCTTGGTCAAACCCTTTTGAGTAATCAAACCAAAATAGAGAAATTATGTAAATAAGCATGAAATAATGGAGTTTACCTTGCCATGATGATTGATCTTGAGTTGCAGCAATGAAGGATTCAACCCTTGGACGCTTCTTGAGAGATGTCTTGGTGACTTATAATACTCAAAACCTATCTTTCTTGAGAAGAGTGATGAGTGGAAGAATGAGATAGGAAAGGAATGAGATAGAAGAAGTGAAAAATGAGGGGAAAACCATTATTTATAGAAGCTATGCCCTAATTTTCTTGAGATAACACCATATAGACTGACCTTAGGGTTTTAGAGATAAAATCCTGAAAGAATTATGTTTTAATTTAAATTTTATGCCACATGGGACTAGGTCGCCCAAGGTGGTGACCTAGTCCACTTGGGAATTTTTTATTGGTTGTCGGGGATTAAGAATTGGTTATTAATGTTTGTTGGGATTGTCTCTAAAACCACACTAAAGTAAGGCATATATGTGCAATAAGGGGTCATTATAGCATAAGAAAGGGTTGATTAAGTGATGGAAAGCTTAGAAAAGTGTGAAAATGTATTTCAACACCTTACAACACTTTGGAACAAGGCTTGGAAAGAGGTAAAAAGAGGCTGAAAAAGGTCCAAAATCCATAGGCAAGGGCCCAAATGAGTGAAAAGTGTCAAAGGCTGCACTTTTTGGTGACACACAAGGATGTATGTTTTTGTTGATCTTTATTTGGAATGTGAGTGATAGATAAATAGGATGAAGTGATTTTGAGAGGAGTGATGGGTGGTGGAATTTAAGGCCCAAAGATAGATGAAATACATAAAGGAATTAGGTTTAAGACATAGGGACCCAAAATAGATGGAAGGGGTGAAGGCTTGGGCTTTGGAATATAAGGAACCAATATGGATTTGGAGGATGGATGACATGAATGTTTGGACTTAAATGGAGGGATGTGGGTTTTGGGAGGAGTATCGACATCTTGAGTATGAGATTGGTAGCCAAGGCCATGATTATTTATATTTTCTTTGATTTGGATAGGTTCCAATATGGCTTGCTCATGGAGGCCTAATCCTTTTCCTTGATATTTCATATTTAAAAAAATCCTTTTTCCAATGGGATACTTGTTGTTGTGGAAACAATATATGATTCCATTTAGAGGGGATGTGATATGGAAGGAATAATAGGTTCTTGGAGAAAAATAGATTGGATAAAAGTGGAGGAACCCATTTGATAGGTTTGGGGTTCATGGGTAGATTGGATAGGGGTGATGGGTGTTGATCACACTCAAAGACTAAGAGGGAGGTGAATTAGTCTTTTCAAAACATAAACCCTTCAGCAAACTCAAACTTCTTTAATAGATCAAAAAAACCTCGAATAGATCAACATCAACGAAAGATTTAACAATTTAGTTCCTTAATAAGGTTAGCAACCATCAACAATGAAGGATGTGAAAATTCAACCCTAACCAAATAAAAAATAGTGAGAAATGAAATAAAGAACACACATGCACAAGATAACACCAGATTTACGTGGAAAATGAGAAATGAGGGAAAACCACAGTGAGAGTTAACTCACAACTTAGAAGCTCACTACATACAAAATTACAATTAGGATCACTGCTAAGGACTTGCAAGCTAAGGCACACAACCTTAGGGCAAGATACAAGGACCTAACAAGACTCACTATCTTAGAGTAGGATAAAAGAAGTTTATAGAAAGTATAACATTTGTCAACACAACACTCTATTGTATGAGGCATTAAAGAAAATATGATCTATCTTTCACACACTTTCACACTACTTCTATGTGATATTCAATACATTCCACACTCTTACTCACACACAATTTACAACTGATTTTATCTTCCATTTATATCCTCTGCAAGATCACAAAACAACAATTAGGTCATCCAAGAAGAAGAAAATAATCATTCCAACAAGTCGGCCTCAAAAACATATTGTGGTCCTATCTAGAAGATATAGAGGACCAAAAAAAATCTTATTAAATATTCCAATGTGATCCCAAATAACTCACATGGTGGCACACACCAACTCAAATTGGAAACAAGGAAACACATAGCACATAACCAATCAGCCTAAAAAACATACTTCTAATTGAATTAACTCAATGCAGTCCCCAACAAGATAGGTTAAGACACAAATCCACCATAACAAAACTTAAATTGTTGGCATAGACCTCCAAGCTCATAACATAAGCAAGACAACAAGCCCTATCGACCAGACATCCAAAAATTACTTAAAAAGCCAACTCAACACAATATGCGGTAGCAAAGAGATTAACCACGGACATGCAAATCACAAATATATGTTCCATAAAATTCCAACAACACTAGAAAAAAATTATTCTATACAGTCATTCCACCAACAACCACCATAGACCAAACATAAATAAAATAATTCATCTTGTAAGCATAAAATGTATAACCAAGAGATATAACCTTAATAGACCAACTTGTGGACCAATTCAACACATGAAAATTGAATTGAGACACTGCATAGACACTGAGAGCACAATCACCTAGCCACAGGAGTAGAGACATCAATGTAGATATCTGTAGATCATTTTTCGGACCAACCCAAATAACCAACAAAATTTCCAACCTCTTGCAATTAACAAGAACCTCCTTGGCAACACTAGTGACCTAAAAAGATAGGAGTGCAACATCCACAGGGAACAAACACTTAATACCTTGAAACCACAAGATCATATCTTCAACAATGGAGGAATGTGGAACGTTCTCCCAAATATTATTTAAAGAAACTTTCTAAATCATACACTTTCTACCAACTTACAGATGCCAAAACTAACTTGCAACAACACATACGTCTCTAGTAACAAAATAAGAGAGTATATAACATACTATAGATCATCAACAACATCTCTCCACCATAAAAATTACATATAATCCTTATCTTAATGCTTCTAATCATCATCTTAAGATATATGTAATGGCATGAATTTACACCCCCTTACAAATTCCCCATTTACGCTACCTCCTACCTTAGAGAATTGAGTCTGCTAATGCAATTCATATTTCTGCCACCTTCCCCTATCCACTTGGTAGTTGTTTTATGCATCAGTGGGGGATATTTTGTCAAGCATGCTAGCACAACATGAAGTGGAATCAATAGAGGTGTTACAATCCTCCATTAGACATGAAGTGTAACATCTCCTACCCATCAAACTAACTTCAAACGAATCCTTTGCCTCCTTTTTTGATTTCAAATGTCTATCTTCTCCATTTAACTCATCTTCTTCACATTCTTCTGGATCATCTTCACAATTTGGGAAACTCTTCCTTTTTTCTAAACTCACTTTTAGCTCCTTCAAACTCTACCACCTCCAATGTAGCTACAAGTTACTACTTTGTTGGTTCACTCTCTTTGTTGTTGTGACAACATTGGTCTTTGAAAGCTTATGAACTCGCTCCTTCTCCCATTTCCCTTGAGTGCATATGGTTGAGGTGATATCAATCCATCTTCCTTTCACTTTGCATTATCATTTTAATATTGTAGCATATCGTTGTTCACCATATTTCTTGGTATTTCCATTTCAATAGCTTTCTTTATCATCTTTCTCCAATCATTGCTATTTGGCTATCTATGGAGGTGGAAACACCAAAGCGAGGGATTGACTGTGACAGTCATCTAAACACAACCCCAACATTTTTCCATTTTATATGTGCAGGTTCTCCTTGAGGTGGAGATCTTGAAGATATCAACTTGTGGGTAGGGAGGTGCGCTTTCCTCACCCCTCTTTGTCATTTTGTAATTAGATTAGTTATAGTGTTTTTCTTGATTATTCTATCTTTTTTATATTCTCAATTTTTGTTATTCCATCAAACTACATTCATTAGGTCATTAGTAGGTTTTCCTTAGTTTTTGACTAAACTTTACACTTTCTATCCATATGAGTGCTAGCACACCTCTAAGATGCCAACATGACATACTGTCATTTGTGTCCCACGCTATAGTCCTCTGGCAGTGAGTTGTCTAAGTCATAGGTTAGACTCTAGAAACTTGCTCACTTGACTTCTTGAAACATTCAGGCTTGTAGAAGGATAGAAACAACCTATTTTATCTTCCTTTTAGCTTTTAAATTTTGAACTCTCCCAAAAAATTCCATTAGCTTGAGGTAGATCAGGACAACCTATTGTTCTAGACCCTCCCATGATCTGGGGTCTTGAGTAGTTGGTTCCCCTCTACATTTTGGTGAGCTTGATGTGAAATTTTTTGGTTCTATTTTATAGTGTTGAAGGAGTATTCTTTTGTGTTCTAGGATGTTGTAGGTGTGTGTGTTGCAAGGAACATAGCCTTGCAACCCAACCTACAACCCCTAGTGGTGTATTCATAAGGGTCCCTAAACATTATGAGGTGAAATCTAGATAGGTCACTATCTAATTGTCAAAACTTTGGGGTATCTTGAGGAAGTCTTTTAGAGTACATAAAAGTTAGAATCTTTCATGCATCTTCCCATTCCTTGTGCACAAACTAAAAATGGATCACCTGCTATAACTATTACATCATAAGACCTTCCCATGAATGTGAATAGAGAACTCTCTCCTTTGTACATTCCCACTCGTATCAATGAGAATACTATGAGTGGTGTCCTCATTGATTCTATGTGTCGATTTAATATTATTACAGAGGAGATTATGCTAATAAAATTTCTACATAAGAATGGGTATGATGAATCTAAGAGCATGATACAACACATGATGGGATTTCTATCCCTCCCATTGGTTCCATCATCCTTTTAGTCCTTGTAGGGCCCAAGACTATGAATGCCCTTTCTGATATCATTATGGAGTTTGACTTGTTCCGAGTGAAGCTAGGAATTCCATGGCTAGTTTCCATGAATGCAGTCCCGTTAGTGATCCATAAATTTTTAAAATTATCTCATGAGGGCTCAGTGCACATTATGCACAATACCAGGTATAAAACCCTTGTTTTGCATGGGGCATATTCATCATAATACTTTTGGCCTACCCCTATTGTTCCGCTTCCTCCAAGGATAGATCTATTATATAATACTTATGTTGAATACAAGAATGGATGCATAGCGTCAAAGGTGACCTACCCTCCTTGTCCCTATGCTATTTTGATTAAGGATTTTTTGATCGTGCAATAGCAAGCTGCCTCTTCCTCCTCTCAAAAGGGGAAGGGGAAGTCTACTTTCACTTAAGAGCCTTCCTCTTCTTCTACTAATCCATCCACTTCTATCTCTCACCCTACTGTGAAGCCTTCGACTTTCACCTCGATGCGTCTCATGGGGAGTTCAATGGCGCTCGCTTGGAAAAAGGCCAAGCATCAAGTGTTTGAACTTCCTATCTTACCCATGGTGCCTCGAACCATTGTTTATGGAAAGGGGAACAGGCTTTCCACTAACGTGCTTGAGTCTAATTCTCTGCCAATTTTTGTTTTTGTTCCTACCTCTCTTCCTCTTATTTTTGTCTAGGAGTCACTCCCTCCATTGATGAATATGATGGAAACTTCCATGGTAGAACAAGAGATTTTTTCTCCTCCTGAAGTTAAAACTTCTAGCTCTCAAATTTCAAGAAACTGCCTTGTGCATGAGCGTAAGTGTTAGAGGAAGGCTCTAGCTACTGAGCAAGATACCTTGCAAAAGGTAGAAGAAGAGTTGATAGCTCCTATTTTAGAATCTCCTACCATGCCCTCCTCTTCTGTTCCTTCTACCCCTTCTGCCCCTTCTACCCCTTCTAATTTGGTTATGATCACCTCTATCTTTCTTTCAACTTCCCCATGAGTGTGAATGACCCCCAACTTGAAAGGGTGCAAGTGTTCATCACTCCCTAGGTTGAGCCTCCTCTCTTGATGTCACTTCCGGACATCCAACCTTTTTCTAAGCTTTTGGATATGCCAAACATTTCAATGACTTCCACTTCAGTTATGTCCTCTTCTTCCTTACCTTCCACTTCTTTTGTGGGGATCTCACATTTCCTGACGAAGCACAATTTGGAGGATGAACCTACTTTTAAAGGGGGTTAGAAGAAAGTATCACACTCTTTAAGAGAGGGTTTTTCTTTGGCTTGTGCCATCCTAGTGATGGAGGCAACCTTGGTGTCCCTCAAGATTGTCACTGGCCCTGAGTCTTTCAGTGAGATCTACAGTGGATCTCAAACACCTCCTTCTTTTATCACCTAGTTGACACATGACAGTCCCATCAAGTGTGTGTTCAACTCAATGGACGATGTCTCGGCTCTATCTGTGATCTTCGCAAGATCAATGGTGTTTAGCTCACAGGAATTGAGTGAAGAAGACCTCAAAGGGGCCTCTTCCTTAGCTCTTATCATAGGAGAGTATGAGGGTGCTCCCCTTTCTATCCTACCCTTAAAGGATCCTTCACCCTACCCTTATAATGATCTAGATTTGGAGAACTATGACCTCCTAGTTGATGAGGACTAGGAGAGAACCTCCTATTTATTTGTAGATTAGATTTGTGTGTTTGTTGTGTTTACCTTGTGATTTTTTTATGTGTTCCTAGAGGACCCTTGTCACCCTTGTAGGTGCTAAGATACATGAATGTTTTGTATCATGAACTTCTATATTTAGATTAGGAGAATGATGACCTCCTAGTTGATGAGGACTAGGAGAGAACCTCCTCTTTATTTGTAGATTATATTTGTATGTGTGTTGTGTTTCCCCTACACTTGTTTTATGTGTTCTTGGAGGATCCTTGTCACCCTTGTAGGTGCTTAGATACATGATTTTTTTGTGTCATGAACTTCTTCTATTTTTTGCATCATTCTTCTATTTGTTGTGCCTTGATTTTTGACAATTAGGGATGGTGTAAAGTGTTGGGGAATTCAGGCCTCCGTTCCATGTTGACCCAATTTCAATTTCTATTTTGTTTGCATGTACCCTTCTTCATGATCTGATATAGTAGGGGATTAATAGTAGCTCATACATATATTATATCTATCTATCTATCTATATCTATGAGTAGTTCTGACCCCAAATTATTAGATCCCCTTATCTCTTGATCTCTATGTCCTTGCTTTTCCTTTTTGATTCTTTCTCTCTTCTTTGCTTAAATCTTGATGTTGTGGTGCCTATGTGTTGTTCCTCACATGTGTGATAAAATTTCCACGTTTACATCTCGTCATGTGTCATGGGCCATGATGCCTCTACATGTTCTTCCCATCCTTAGGATGCCACTTGCTCCTTCATTTCACACACACCATCCTAAGGGGGAGCCTACCTCTCTGATTTTAAATAAGGTGTATTGAGTGGCCAACAAATCCCTTGCTGAAAATATCTACATTTTTCAAAAATAAAATCCTTCAAAAAGGATCCCCTTAGCAATATTTTCTTTTGAAATCAAATTCGTAGCAAAAAGAACTAAGAATTTTCCTTCAGGGAGGCCATTATTATTTTTTTTTGGATTCCTTGATGAAAGATAATATTTCAAAAGGATTCCTTGATGATAAGATCATTTGCAAAAATTTAATATCTTTTCAAACAGAGCGTCCATTAACTAGACCCCTCTTTCTTTTGAAGGGTTCCTAAGGGAACCCTTTGAAAGCTTCTCCTTCAATTGCTTGTTCCAAGATATGACTGCATGTCTATTTGTTTGACTTTATTCTTGCATAACATTTTTTTCTACATATTAACATGTTTCCTTGTAGGATCGAGCACCTATGAGAGTCAATCAAACTCTGTGGAGCCTTTCACATCTAGCCTTCCTCAGGACCGAGCACCTGTGGCACCTCCTTTACAAGATCAAGCACCTATAGAACCTTTTTTTTGTCTTCTTCAGAATTGAGCACTCATGGAACCAATTCTATTGGATTGAGCACCTACAAATCCCTTTTTTCACCTTCAGTAGGACTGAGCACCTGCGACACTTTTGTTCAAATTTACAAAGGACCAAGTACCTATGGATCCATCTCTCTCTCTCTCTTGCACCCAAGTTCACCAGATTGCAATCTACTTCCTCGACGGTTCAGGTATACATTCCTCAAATTTCTCTCTACTTTACTGTGCATTTTATGACACTTATGCTCGCTAAAGTGGGGAAAAATGTAATGGCATGAATTTACACCCCCTTGAAAATTCCCTATTTATGCTACATCTTACCTTAGAGAATTGAGTCTGATAATGCAATTCATTTTTTTTCCACCTTCCCCTATCCATTTGGTAGCTATTTTACATGTCGATGGTGGGTATTCTGTCGAGGATGCTAGCACAACATGTGAACACCTACGCAGTGCAATGCCGTCCTGACAAGATTCTCACCTCTAGAATCAATGGAGCCATTACACTCCTCCATTGGATGTGAAGTGTAACATCTCCTACCCTTCTAACTAAATTTGAACAAATCCTTTGCCTCCATTTTTGCTTTCAAATGGCTATTTTCTCCATTCAAGTCATCTTATTTGCATTCTTCAATATCATCTTCACTTTTTTCACAATTCTCTTCATTTTTTCTACACTCACTTTCAACTCCTTCAAGCTCTACCACCTCCATTGAAACAGAAAGTTACTACTTCATTGGTTCACTCTCTTTGTTGTTGCAACAATGTTGGTATTTGAAATCTTGCAAGCTTACTCCTTCTCCCATTTGCCTTGAGTGCATGTGGTTGAAGGTGATATCAATCCATCTCCCTTTCACTTTGCATTACCATTTTAATATCATAACACATTTTTGTTCAGTTTATTTCTTGGTATTTCAATTTCAATAAATTTCTTTATCATCTTTCTCCAATCGTTACTATTTGGTTATCTGTGGAGGTGGAAACACCAAAGCAGAGGACTGATTGTGACATTCCTCTAAACACAACCATAATTTTTTTCCATTTTCTAGGTGTAGGTTCTCCTTGAAGTGAAGATCTTAAACATATCAACTCATGGGTAGGGAGGTGTTCTTTCCTCACCGCTCTTTTCCATTTCTTAATTCGATTAGTTATAGTGTTTTTCTTGATTATTTTTTCATTTTTCTATTCTTTGTTTCTGTTATCCCATTAAACTGTATCTATTAGGTTGCTAGTATATTTTCCTTAGTTTTTGACTATAATTTATGTTTTTTGTTCATACAGATGCTAACACACCTTCGAGATGCCAGTGTATCACACTATCGTCTATGTCCCACTATGTATTCCTTTGGTAGTGAGTTGTCTAAGTCACAGTTCCGACTCTAGAAACTTACTCACATGAATTCCTGAAATATTTGGGCTTGTTAAGGATAGTAGCAACCTAGTTGCTCTTCCTTTCAACTTTTAAAGATTGAACGCTCCCAAAAAAATTTGTAAGCTTGAGGTAGATTAGGACAGTCTATTGTTCTAGACCCTCCCGTGACTTGGAGTCCTGAGCAGTCGATCCGCCTCATCTAAAATATCATCATGAAGTTATGTCTTCTGATAGAAACCATACTCAATACAACAAGTTTCATTATTATCACACAAGGCATTACACCCAACCATGAAAATCAACAAACAAATCATCATACATAAATGACAACCCAAATTGAATGTTGTCAACAATGACAACCAATACCAAAAAATAATATAACAATCTTCCCAAGTGTTGAAAACCAATTCCAACAACACAACCAAGTGTTGACATTATAACATTCGTCAAGTGTTGATAGCCAATGCCAAAAATACAACCAATGCAACAATATCACCAAGTGTTCACATTAATTAAAACCAATGCCAACAATGGGATCTTGTGGAGGATTAGGATCATGACATGGAGATGAAGGGATTATTTGATCTTGACTTGTGGTAGGATCATGGGATGGAGGAGGATTATAATATGGAGTGGAAAGGATGGGATCATGAGAGGGGGATGAAGGGGAACTTTTCTCTTAGGATGGAAGGGTATCATGAGGGGGGATATCTTTCTCTTGAGATGGAAAGGTAATATTCAATGGGATGGAAAGAGAATCTTGATCATATTTTAGAGGGGGACCATGCAATGGAGTAGAAGGGGTTACTTGATCTTGATATGTAGGGGAATCTATGTTAGCATGATTTGGATTAGGGGATTTAAATAGTTCATGTGGTGTATATTGTGTGATGGAGGAGTAGGTTGAATAAATTTATCAAATTAAGTAGATGGAGGGATAGGAGATTCATGAGGTTTAGGAGATTGGGGTTTATCTTGATTTGGAGGGGATGAAGGTGGATGAATGACATTAGGAGATTGCAAAAAAATATTTTTAGATGGGGGTTTCTAAGCCACCTTTTCTAATAGTAATCAAAGACAATCATGAGAAACATGAAATGATGTAGATTTGTAAGATTGGGATGATGATTATTGTAAGGATGTGGGAGATGATAAAGTGGAATAAGAAGATGAAGCTTCCATGGAGTGGTAAATTGAGGATGAGGATGTGAATCTTGAAAATGACTTGGAGTTAGGAATTTGGGATGTGGATGAGGTTAGAGGGGAATTTTGGATAGATTAAGCTTGGTTTTCATTTAAAAAGGGGAAGGATAAGCAATGGGATATGGATTGAGATTGAATGGAGGTGGGGAGGATGAAAATTTAGCACCAATGCTATAAAGGTATCTAGGTATGGAATATTTATCATTATTGAAGTAGTAGGTGAGGATGAAATAAATAGTGGTGGATGGGGATGATGTGGATTATAAGTATGTGGTGAGACTTTGGATGGGGTATGTGGTTGATAATTTGTATGGGAGTTTGATTTTCCTTTTCAAAGGAAGAGGATGGATAAGAAATAGGAGATATATTAAGAGTGGATATAGTTTGTTGAGGTGGAATGTATTGTTGTCACATAAAATTGCACCTTGTTGAACAAGGAGTTCAATGTTCTAATGAAACCATGAAAATGACCTCAAGGTGTGAGACCTTGCACAAGATGAGGTCAAGTCTCTAGAGAAGGCTAAATTCCTCTTTTAATCTAAGTGCAAATGTGTTGGTCCAACCCAACACATGAAACCCTATCAATACTCTTATTTTGACAACTCACAAGGGAAAATGGGAAGAAGGAATGCATTAAAGGGAAAAAGGGGTGATGCGCCAAGATAGGAATTTGTTTCTTCCTTACTTTAGATTGTACAATACATAAAAAAAAGTCAACTAGAACACATATTTAGACATGAAGGTAAAGGAATTTACATAACCATAAAAGAAATAGTATTATAATAATAAGATTTTATTAATATAAAGCATAAAAGCCAAAATTTACAATGAAAAAGTGCAAAAATGTAGTGTCTACTATAGAAAATTGTGAGATGTACCCAAATGAAGAACTCTTAGAATGAATACAAGTGTTTCTTTTATAGATCAAGCATAACTTGGATGGTTACAAACTAAACCCCAAATCATCTGGGTTTACAAGATTTGAAGTTTGATCAAGGAAAGATATGTTCATGAAATCCATTCCCAAGGAAAGATTGGTTGCCAAAAAATATGTGCATGTTATAATTTTTCAAAGAAGTTTGTTCAAAATTACATCCAAAATCCTCCATGAAATCAATAATTTAGGGCATGGGATGCGTTAGAATGGACAAAAATAATAATAAAGAGGTATGGGCACCAAAAAATCCACTTATAGAAGTCAGGAGGTGTAAAAAATATCATCCTTTAAACCCAAAACTTGAAGTAGGTAGTTGAAATAAACACGACAAATCCATGAAACTATTGAGCATTTGGGCCCACAAGAATCCATTGGTTATGAATTAAATGGTTAAATTTTTATTTTATCTTCATCAGATGTCAAGCATCGGGCCTACTTTTTACCTCAAGTTTCATTGGCATCAGTTCGTTAGTTATTTGGCATCAGGCAATTGGAATACCACTTGTTGAAGAAGGAAAGAAAGAAAATTGAAGCTGCAAGATTTGAAGTTTGAAAGGTCACCCTTGTTAAGTGTCAGGCAAGAAGCTCTACCCCTTACCACAAAAATGTAAGAGGCAGGGGAGAAGTTCAACCCTTGAAAGCCAAAAAAATATGACACTGAAATTTTTGAAGGGAGACTTCAAAGAGAAGGAAGGAAGGTGAAATACCAAAATCCCAATGCTCAAAAGCTAAAGAGAGATTTTGGAGATCGGGAGTCGAGAGGAAGGATTAACACTTGAGAAGAACAAAGGGTAAGGATTAGAGGGAAAGGATGATCCTTGAAATAAGATAATTCAAGACTTAAAAAAATCTTGAAAAGCCTTTTGGGACTTTGGTGATTAGAGGAAAGACCTAAGGCCTACCAAGAGGAAACAATAAGAGTTAGAGGTTAATGCTTATGGCCAAAAACTAAAACCCTTAGGAAAAAGATGGAAGGAAAATCAGAAGAGATGAAGGATTGGGAGCGATGGGGAAGGCATGTGAAATGAGAGGTAAGAAAAAGCCCAAAAACTTAGGACTTAGTCATTTTTGGGACCACTTCAAGGAAGATTCATGTACTATGACCCATGTATGAACTCTTTGATTGATTTTCAATAATGGGTCATAAGGGTGTCATGAAATGTCAACACGTACATGTCGAGAGCTCATCTCAGTCAACAAGGTTATCCTGATCATCAACATCAATGTAATTGGGCTCGACCTTGAGTGTGATATTTGGTCTTGTTGGGTTAGGGTATGGGTTCATGAAGTTGTATTGGGTTGGAATGGACTAGGTTGGATTAGAATATATTAGGTAGGATGGAGGATAGAGTAGATGGTGGACATGGTAAGGATTGATTGCAAGAGGAATTTTTGGGAATGATTTTGGATAAGAGTGGAAATTAGGATGATGAATTAGAAATGGATTGGGGATGAGAAGAATATGACCTAAGGATGAAGATGGAGGATGAGATTATATTTTGGGATAAAATTTCAAGACCTTAAAATAGATTTATTTGAGGAAGGATTATTCTCTATACTTAATATAGACTAACATTATTAACTAATATTTGATTCTACTTAAGATAAAAAAAATTATTCAGTAGGAATTGATGGGATTTAATGACTATACTTAAGATAGAATAATGTTCTTAAGAAAGTTTGGATTAATGATGGGATAAAAATAAGGTCTTGATTTTTTATTAGGAGATTAGATTTGAAATATATGGTAGTGGATTAAGGATAAAATCCTTGGGTGAAATATTTTGAAGATGGAGGGATTTCGAATATAAAGAAGATTAAGTCCTTAACCAAGTTTTGATGTTCAAAGGATGATTTTGATTAAGGATTGGGGATTGGATGCTTGGTTGAGATATATGGATAATAGATGTTTAGATTTTAGATTAGGGGTAGACATATTAGATTAGGATTTGGTTGGAATTGGATGAAGATTAAAAGGGGATTGGGATAAGATGATGATGAAGGATGTGGTTTAAGGATGATAATGGATAGAAGACAATTAGGACAATATGAATGATGAAAATAAACTAAGAATAATGGCTATTAATGTGTATTAAGAAGATGAAATGAATGGAGAATGATTAGGATAATGACTAGGAACTTGATTGGATAAGGAAAATTAAGTAGGATTAGGTTCCTAAATGAAGGATTATAGATGTATTGGAGATAGATTGGATTGATTAGGGAAATATGGAGGATTAAAGATGTATTGGATTGGAGATATATTTATATTTAAATGGGCCTTGGACAAAATTTTGAAGAAATAAGGAGAAAATAAATAAATAAATTTGAATTTTGGGGCCCAAATTAGGTTGGCTAGATTGGAAGGAAAGGGGAAATTTGATATAAATATAAGATCATTTGAAGGCATTTCAATCATCAATGAAATTATCTCTGCTTTTTTGATATGCAATTTGGTAAAAAATATAAGGATGAAAACCCTTAAGAATATAGGAGAAGTTGGATGAAACCCTAGCTTCTTCAATTGAGGACTTCGCGACAAAGGTTCACATGGGATTCAATGGTGATTCTTGTTAGGATCACATTGATATTTCTACATCATAATTTAGGCATCTAGTTGAAGGGGTGAATTGTGTAAGTTGGAGATTATTCTTTAGATTTCTAGGGTTTAAAACCCTATCAATAGACTAGTAGGCCAGTACACCCCTTTGGTAGGGTTTTAGAGTTGTTTCTTTATCAAACAGTTGTATTTTTCGATTGGAGAAATTTTTCCTAGCTAGGGTTAGATTAGGAGGAAATTTCATTGCATAAATTGGGGCTAATTAATATCAACAAACTCCCATATGTTTTTTGGCATGTTTGGAGCCCATTGCATTATGTATTTGCATCATTAGTTAGACCTAAGTTGTTGCAAAAAATTGGATGTCCTAATATCAAAATTTTGGTTCATATTGGTGGAAGCTTGGTAGACTATATTATTGGTTTCATGTTGTTTATGATATGCTATGAGTTTGGCTATTATTTGGATGAATGTATACTTATGTTCATGCATAAATTTACTCAAAAAATTATATCAACAAACTAGGGTTTGAGTAGAAGTTAAAAATAAAAAATATAGGGAATCTTTCTTATGTCATAAAAATTAGAAAATTACACAAATTTTGGTTAGGATATTTCATTGGTATAAGAGCCTCGATCTTGCTAGCATATTGGGTATGTAAATTTTGGAGTAATGGTAACACCTAAGATTAGAAATGATCTATCCTTTGGTTTCTATATGGAGCATTGGATGGAGTATAGCAAGCAAAAAGGGAAATAAAAAAAGAGCACACAACCAAGTCTTGAGGACATCATGAAAGAGTTTATGCTAACAAAATAGATATTTTATCATATCTTGTAGCAACATAAAGAATCCCTATCAAGACAATTTAGGCACTATAGAAACTCACCCACATATACCAAGGAAATATCCAAAAATATCTATGAGGAATTTGATAAGGGTTCTAAACTAGAATCCATTAATTAGACCATAGGTAAACAAGGTTCTAGAACAATCACCAAAGAAGATCATGTTGAGATTGTCCAAGTGATAAAAGAAGATATTTTTAAAATTTCACTTCAATCCTATGAGAACAAGGACAAAGGAGATTCACTTATTGCAGCAACAAATCAAGAGCACATGAAGATTGACGAAGATACCGCCATCAAGGCTATCAAACCAACCATGTTAGAATAGCTACATGAAGGTATGGGTTCTTGTGATGCTTCATTAATTGAGTATAGCCTTGCTTTATTACCTTTAAATAATTTTGGAAATGAATCAAATTATGATTTGGGTGTCGTTGAGATGGATGTTTTTCATATGATGACAATTCAAGAATTTTAGTATGTAGTGAACAAAGTGAATCAGATAAGATTGATTTAAAATTTTAAGATATGGACGATAAATTTGAGCTTAAGGAGGTTATAGCTATACATACACTTTCTAGATCATCCCTTGATGAATAGCATGATGTAGAAGATTCTACTCACTACCTGAATGGAGACCCTTTGGTGGAGCATGATGATGACCTAGTTTTTACACATGGATGTGTTGAAGAAGAGGCCATGAAGGAAATAATATTTGGGAGTGAAATCATACCAACACTTAATGATAGGCATTCAAAAAAGGATGAATATTTTCTTGATCTCCTTTAAGAAGCTACAAAGAGATATGATGAAAATGTAGATTTTTTATTCGATAGCACAGTCCTATTTCCTTACATATTCATGAGATAACTACTTCTCATGGGGAAAATGAGGTGAGAGAGTCTCCTATTGTTGGAACTCATGATATGGGTATTAGGCATGAGAAATATGTTGAAAATTAAAGCCACAACACATTTGATTTTGTGTATCATACCATGGAAGATCTCAAGAGAACTCATGTCTTGTGTGACAATTAGTTACAAAGAGCAAAGGATGCTAAGATGTTGGCTGCCCAAATAAAATGACACTTGCAAATGGTTAAAGAATTATGTAATCATCTAGATCAATCCAAGAGAGAAAGGGGGTCACACACTAGATCTCTATTTATTCCAAGAGAGGAAAGAATGAAAATGAAGCAAACAAAGGGAAGGTATCTTGAAGAAAGCAAACAAGAAGAGTATGTAAAATTGGGTGGACAAGAAAAAAGGTATGAGTTAGATTTTTTTTTTCTTGTACCTGATTTGCATCATGAGTTGCCTTTTTTTGAGGGCCCCTTGGAGGCCCAAACCTTAGAGGAGACTAGAGTAGCTGAGAATACACTTAGTGGATCAACCACTATTGTCAAATGCTCACATGAAGAGGGAGTCAAAAGTATTTCAGTTTGTGGTGATACATTGGTCCTACTTGAAGATGTAGACATGGTCAATAATGGAATATAATCCTATCATATTATTGATTCCTTGGTTGCATTGGAGGTTTCACTATTTCAGATATTTGTGATGCATTACATAGAGGCCCCTTGCCTTTGCTAGGAATACTTGGGAGATGAAATTGAATCTTGACACAAGGTATGGAGGTATTTCTATAATATTTGGTTTTGAGTTATTAATGCTTGTAGTCCAACTAGATTATGTCATAGGGATTGAAAGAAAACATGAGAATATTGGCCTTCTTTCCCTAGTTCATGAAGATCCACTTCATAATTTGATATGGGATGGCTGCTCTACCCTATTGTACAAGGATATACTATAGGATACTTGGAGGAAAAAAATTGTTTGGATGTTTTGGAGAGGTTGGGATCATCACTTCATCATGGGTGGATGGCATATGGATGGTACTCTATCATAATATGACATTGGCGATGATATTCACACTCACTTGGGTCTTATTTTCAGTTGGAAGGTTATTTTTTATTTATTTATATCAGCAACATAGGTGGGGTTGCTATGTTCTTCTATGCACCTATGAGGGGTATCTCTCACATTCACGAGGAATCTTTCAAAGTTAGAGAGTTGGTGGGTATTGATAGATCCTTGAGGTACATCTATCTCCTCAATTTTTATACATATGATAGTATGATGATATGGGATCTAGGTGGTGGTGGGATTTTCATTGCTTGATAACAAGCAATTTCAAGAAGGGAGGACTATAATGTCCCTTCTCAAAGAAAAAACAATATTTTATTATTTTTGAGTCTTGACGCTTAAAAGAAGGAAAAGTAATATTTAATTTTTGAATATTTTGTGCTACAAATATATTTTATATTTAAATGGGGCTTGGGTGGCCTTTTTAAGAAATAAGGAGATTTAAATATTTTTTTTTCAAAATTTGGGGCCCAAATTAGGTTAGCCAAATTGGAGGGAAAATGGAAAGTTTGAAATAAATATAAGGTCTTTTGAAGGCATTTCAATCATCAATTAATTTATCTCTACTTTTTTGATTTGCACTTTTGTGAATATTCTAAGGACGAAAACCCTTATGAATATAGGATAAGTTGAATGAAACCCTAGCTTCTTCAATGGAGGACTTCATGATGGAGGTTCACATGGGCTTCAATGGTGATTCTTGCTATGATCACATTGAGATTTTTGCATCAGCATTTAGGCATTTAGTTGAAGGGGTGAATTGTGCAAATTGGAGGTCATTGTTAAAATGTATATGGTTACAAACCCTATTAGTAGACCAACACACCCCTTTGGTAGGGTTTTAGAGTTATTTCTTCATCAAATAGTTGCATTTTGTGGCTAGAGCAATTTCACCCAACTAGGGTTAGAGTAGGAGGAAATTTCATTGTATAAATTGGGTCTACTTCAAATCAATAGAGTCCCATATGTTTTTGGGCATGTTTGGTACCCATTGCATTATGTATTTGCATCATTAGTTAGATTTGAGTTGTAGTAGCGAATTGGATATCTTAATATTAGAATTTTGGTCCACATCGGTGGAAGTTTGGTAGACTATGTTATTGGTTTCATGTTTTTTATGATCAACTATGAGTTTGGATATTATTTGGATGCATGTATACTTTTGTTCATGCATAGATTTACTAAAAAAATAAATCAACAAACTAGGGTTTGAGTAGAAGTTAAATATTAGAAAATTAGGGCATCTATCTTATGTCATAAAAATTAGAAAATTGCACAAATTTTGTTTGGGATATTTTAGAGATTAGAATGATTGGGAATTATTAGGATGTGATGATTAGGATGAAAATGGATGATTAGGATTTGAAGGGATGATTGAGATGAGAAATCATTCAATCAAGATGAGAACACATGATTAAGATGGAAAGGGATGAATATGATGAGAAGGGGGATAATTAGAATGATTATGGATGATTATCATGAGGTTATTATGATGATTAGGATATGATTATTGGGATGAAATGGGATGATTTGAAGATGATATGAAAGTTCTACTTGGAGGACACCTAGACCTAAAAAAAATAAAGAAAAGATTTGTTTGGTTTTTGGAATATTTTTTTTTTTTGTGTTTTTGATTATTTTGATTATTTTGATTTTTTTGGCTTTTTTATTTTTCTACTTTTTTAGATTTTATGATTAATAATAAAAATTCATAAGGAAATAATACAAAAAGATAAACTCTTATGATTTAATCTGGATAAGTGTCCACTTTTAGTTTCGAGTGGGGAAAGTGTTATAAACATTCAAGAACATAAGGCACATGAACAAGCCTAACTCAAGTGGGATTATCAATATTTATAGGCATAAGGAACCGTAAGAAAATAAGGCCAACAAAGTCTCAATTAGGCTTTACAAGCTCAACCAAGGGTATCCTCTATATACCACAAGGGCATATGAGACCAAATTCATAGATGAAAGAGAATATTTCCAAATAGTTGGGAGGAGTTGGGAGGAGATGGTAACCCACTCTCCACCTTAACTTCTCTAAGGTATAAATTTCTTAGAGGCTTAGCCAATATTGACAATATTCTACTTCCAAGAGGTGTGCCTTTTGATTCACCCCTTTCTCTTTATACCTTTCTGGAAAATGAGAGTTGAGGTCGTCCCTTAGGGTGATGAAATCTATATGCATGCCCCCTAAAAAATATAATACTCACTTATTTCTAATTCTCAAGATCACACTAGGATACAAGAGAAAATCATATGTAAGTGAGTCTTAGGGATTAAAAACACTTGTTTATTTTAGATTCCAAATCGAAATATGAATAGTAAATTTTAAGCCCAATTTTAAATGTGAGGAAAACATGCCAAAAATAACATTTAAAAGGAAAAAATAATTGTACTAATAGATTCCTTATGGTATTTTTATATATTTAAGAGAATCACTCAAAAATGATTTCATGTGAAGAAGTTATGAGCATTTAAATATTGAAAAGAAAGGCTGAATTTAAATGAGTGTACCTGATTTTTGGAGTGAAATATGAAAAGTATACTTGCACCACAACAAAGATATTTGAACCAAATTTCCAAAAACTTAAATTGAATTTTAAAAATCTAATTTGTGATGAAAAAGTTATACCCATTTTTGTAAAACTTATCCTTTAGGGTTTGCATAGGAAACAACTTTGAACAACACATGTGCCATTTTGAGCAACACTGGCAATTTTTTATGAAACACAGGCATGGTTTTGTGAAATAAAAGTGCAAAGTATAAGTGGATAGTCAATATTTATTGGAATGAATGGTTAAGATAAAAAAGTCATCTTTTGGCTTTTAATGGCGAGACGTGAGCGATTTTTGTTAATTTTTTAAATCGAAGGAAGAATGCGTATTAGTGATAGAAGAAGGTTAGTGTAGTATGAGGATAATAAATGAAATGAAGTTAAAGAAACAAGATACATGCATAAACACATAAAACTTTACCTCAAATCACCTTCAAAATCCATGATTGAGCTAAATAGGATGCACCCAAAGCTTATTGATATACTCTTAATAGATGGAATGTGGTTTCTTATCAAACCAACAACATGATAGTATGATCAAGACGATTCAATAGAAATTTGGATGGAATAATAGTATCATGAGAGAATATTGACAAAAATGGGATGGAATGTCTCTCATTTACAAAATTTCCATGAGAAAAATTAAGGGCCAAGATGCATTAGTTGATGGATGACTAACTTATTGATTGAGGATTAGGGTTAGGATCAAAAGCTATAGTCATGTGACAAGTGTCACATGAAGGATAAAAACCATGGTTAGGATTCACATTAGGGAAACATCCTTATGTGAATGGCTAGGATCAAGAGGAGGGATATGAGATGAATAGATAAGATGGAAATTTAGTTTGACATTTGACAAGTGTCTAGGTTCAATGAATCTAGACAAGGCCTTAGTTAGACATGTGAGAGGGACATTTTCACATGATAAAAAATTTAGATTGCAATCAATGTGAATGGAATCAATGGATAGGATTAAATAGGAAAGGATAAAGGATAAAAGAGAATTAACTAAATAAATAAAATATTTATTTCATTAAATAGATCATGTGAAAGGATAGATAATTATAAATAGTAAATATTTATTTAATTAAAGGATTGGGATAAAGATGGGAAAGTATGGAAATTATTAACTAACCATGTTCAATGATGCCCACATATGGGTGAATAATTGTAAGAAATATGCTTTCTTTTTGAAAAGAAAAGGCTAGATATTGTTTCTCTCCATCTCATTCAAATAGACCAACCCTTTGCTCATTGGGGCTTAGCTTTTATTGGAAAATTAAATCCACATTCTAGTGCTATCGATAGGTGGTTTTGAATAGCTACATATTATTTTACAAGGTGGATAGAGGGTGAACTCACAATAGTGAGTCCTAATTGTGTGCCACACATTTTTGAATTCGGGTGGAGTTGAAAAGTGAAAAACACTTTTGTTTGAAGGTATTCATTCAAATATGAGTCAAAAATTACATTTTTTCAAAGGTAGTCTTTAATTTGAAGGTGTAAAACCTTCACATGAAGGTAATTTCTAAAATGGAAAAAGGACCTTTGAATGAAGGTCCTCTTTTTTCTATTTTTGAAAATCACCTTCATTTGAAGGGTTTTTAATTTTTTTTTTAAATGAACACATTTGAATGAAGTTCCTTTAATTCCTTCAAATGAAGGCCCTAAAAGTGACCTTTCCACTTTAGATCTAAGATTTTCCTAAAAAAAAATTGTTTCCAACCTTGTGTTGGACTAGCAAATGGAATGAATATGACAAGATAATTTGGTAGGTTCGTGCACTTGAAGTAAGTTACGTTCTAGTGTGTATAATATTAAATGTGTTTATTTATTTTTTAAATAAAAGGGGAAAAAACTAAATATTGAAATGAAGAAGTTAATAGAACATAAAGATTGGGGATCCAGTAGGCTCCTAAGAAAAGAAAGCACAAAAACACCTAGCCAAGATAAAACCTCTACCCACACAACAACAAACACCTTAGCCAGCCAAATCATCAGAAATAACCCTCTCTAAATCATGACAATAATTAGGGGATAACTTCCCCTAAATATCAATATTCCAATCATCATCATGCTATGAAGCCCACTTGGCCAAACAATCAACAACCCTATTCCATTTGTGTGGGATGTGGGTACAAGAAACCACCTCTAGCATAGAGCATATCTACAGAATTTGATGAAAAAATAGGGCAAGTTGCCAATTAACATCAATCAAATTTTGTTCATTCCAAAAATTAACAATAATTTGTGAGTCAAATTCATAGACAATCTTATGCCAACCCAAAACACAAGCATGCTCGATATCCCAAAGAATCGCCAACCCTTCCATAAAGTTATTAGAGTGTTGCTCTTTGTGAATGAAGAACAATAAAATAACTGAACCAAAACAGTCTCTTCCAACTCTACCAATCCTAGAAGGCCCAGGATTACCCCTAGAGGAACCATCGATATTGATATTTAAGATATCCACAGGAGGAGGCAACCATCTCCCCACCCTTTGAACTTTATTTTTAGCCCGCCTACCTCTTTTGACACAAGAATAGTCAAAATTCAAACCTTGTAAGCCCAATATATTCACAATCTCATCACCACTCCTTACCAAAGGATACACCACATCACATTTCACTTCCACTATCTCCTGGATCATACCAACAATTCTATTTCAAACCTGTTGAACCAATAGCCTATCCCCATGAAAAATCATATGATTCCTTTCCAACCAAATTTTCCAAAGGATGAAGGTAGGACCAATGCACCAAACAATCTAGAGGAAAGAGGCATGAGTAGGAGGTCTTCGACTACTCCAAAAATCAACAAGGGAAGAAGCATGAATGCAAGGATGTTTCAAAAAACCCCACCAAAAATGCCAAAGTATCATAGAAAAATAATAATGGAAAAACAAGTGGGAAGAATCCTCCTCATTGCAATTGCACAAAACACAAACAAAAGGGCCTTGAAATCCATGCTTCTGAAGATTATCCCAAGTCAAACATCTATATCAAGCTAGAGTCTAAACAAATAAATTAAAATTTGGCCATGAGAACTTGTTCCACGCATATCTCCACCAAGGAACCTCCACCCCACCAAAATTTTAAGCCAACAACTCTTGATACCTACTAGCTATAGTGAAAGCACCCTTAGGATCCAGACTCCAAGAAAGAATATCCTTATCCTGAAGAGAGCTGCAATGTCTACCAGCCAAAATATTTTGAAGCTCAACATAGTCCTCCTCTGAACCAACAACATGCCAATCACAAGGATCCTTCCACCTGGCCACCTTCATCTACCCACAGGGATAATAAGTCTTAAAATCAATCACCCTTGACCAACCAACCTCCAAGAAGTGTTGGAAGAGGCTCAAAAATTTAGGATACTGGTGCAAAATGGGGGGAAACCATCCCAAGAATTTGACCAAAAGAGAGCCCCAACCCCCCTATTACATATCTAGAACAAGCCCTCCTTGTTCAATGCAACCCCTTTCTTAAGAATTCCTCAAATCACAAAACCTTTCCCCATCAGAGGATAATGGGGAATATCCTCCTTCAGAACCCCCAAAGGTACTTATGAGATAAAATCCTGACCTAGATATGATCCTATTCCAAACACCACCCCCAATAAAGCTTTGCAACCAATGCCAACCCAGTAAGAGTCGACTGCCACAATCGAAGACCCCCAAACTGATTTTGACTACACATAATATCCCACTTCACAAGGCTCCAATTAGAGGAAGACAAGTTTTATTCCCATAAAAATTGTCTAGCCAACAAATATAAATCCTTAACAAATCAAACCAGAGCCACTTGGAGCATACATCTATAAAGGGGAAGTGCCCACACTACTAATTTAAGTAGCTAAACCCACCCAATAAAGGATAGCCATCTATGAGTCCAATGATTAACCTTCACATGTAACTTATCAAGAATGTTTTGCCAAGACTCCCTAAGAAGACTACCAGAAGAGATAGGGATGCCAAGATAGGTTAAAGGCAGAGACCCAATCCGAAACCTCAAAATATGAGAAATCCTTTGCTGAATGAGCCGTAGAATATTGAAGAATAAAATGGAAGATTTATCTTCATTAATCATTTGACCTGAAGCCACAAGATAAATATCCAAAGCCTTGCACAAATTAATAGGTTCTCTGACCTTATCCATACCCATCAAAGCAATATAATCCACAAATTGTAGGCGAGACTAAGGAGGAAAACCATTTTACACACCCAACTCTACATTATTATTCAACATTCTCCCCAAAACTTTAGCAAAGAGAATAACTAAATAAGGAGAGAGAGGATCCCATTTATGAAGGCCTCTGGAAGAGCCAAATAGAGAAGAAGGATCACCATTTATCAACACCAAAAACGAAGTGGAAGTAACGCAACACATAACCCACTAGACCGACTCCTTAGGAAAACCAAAGGCAATAAGAACTTTACGCAAGAAAGACCACTTAACTCTACCATAGGCCTTTGCCATATCCAGCTTGATGAACATAGCCTTTTCTTTGGAGGATGCCATAGAGTGAATAGTTTCAATAGCAATGACCACCCCATCCAAGATTTGTTGATCCACCACAAAACCACTCCGTTCCTTAAAGATAAGCCATCTAAACCATCATTTCAACCTGTCAACAATCAACTTGGAAATGATTTTATACACCACATTACAAAGGGATATAGTTCAAAATTGACTTAGCTAATCCACCCCCTCACATTTGGGAATGAGGGAAATGAAGGTAGAGTTTAAATCCCTCAACATCTACTTATTCCTTTGAGACTCACAAACCAACTCCAATAAGTCCAACTTAATGATATCCTAACTTTTTTGAAAGAATTCAACCAGAAAGCAATTAGGGCCCAAGGCTTTCCCTTTCTTCATCTAAAAGACAATAGTATCTAATTATTCTAGTGAAATGTATCCCAATAGGTGCTCATTCATCTACATAGTAACCAAGGAGGGGATACAAGATAAAACATGGTTTTCTTCCACCAAAACATCTTGAGAATCCTCTCTATATAATGAAGAAAATAAGTGTGAAGCTTCTCTCAATATATCATGCAGAGAAGATAAATGATCACCCCTGTCATTCAAAAGAATAGGAATAGAATTACCATGCCTCTTGGATTTCACCAAATTGAAGAAGAATGCAATGTTTTTGTCCCCCTCAAGGACTGCAACCACTCAACACAAGCCATTTGTTTCCAATAAATCTCCTCACACAACTCATACTCTTCTAGAGCTTTCAAAGCCCTCGCTTCCTCCCTGAGTAAATCCTCTAAAAGGATCAACTCCCTTATCTCCCGAGTAATTACATCCAAGTAGGCTTGAGTAGCAATTTGAGCATGAAAAATGTTTCCAAAACACTGCTTGTTCCACCACCAATCAACCACATACTCCTACAAAGAATGATCTCTTAACAACATACATTGGAACTTGAAAGAGGGGGACCAAGCAAACCGAGCTGAAGTAGCAAATAATTTAATAGGCCAATGATCTGAGCCCCTCCAATCTAGGATCTTAGACCAAGTAGACCACAATCCTTCAATCCAAAAATAGGAGACCAAGAAATGATCAAGTATATCAGCAATACACTTCTCCCCCAACCTCCTATTGTTCCAAGTAAACTGACCATTTTGAGGCTTGATGTCAACCAGTTTCAAGGTAGAAAAGTTATCACGAAATAGGAAATTACAGGGATCCGGCCTCACAATTCCACACTTTTTATCATCTAACTCAATAATGGCATTGAAATCACCAATAATAATACAAGGTAAAAGAGGAGAAAGGATCTGAATAAAATTGATATGAGACCACAAGTGTTGGAATGATGGATGCATAGGTGGACCTTTGCCAGGAAGAAATATTCAACCACAAAGAAAGTATGATAATGCCATGCAAATATAAATTCTATTATTATCTATCAGATTGATAGATAGATGGATATTTTACAAAGAGTACATATGCCTGATTATATAGGCAAGTGCTAAACCTAGAATGAAAAGGATGTTGCCAAGTGTTCAAATCACACTTCATGTGACAACAAGAAACCCTAACCAACTACCTAGGGAATGATAACAAGATGGATATAAGTTCTAGAAAAGACAACTCATCTTCTAGAAGGTAATCTTATCTCAAAAACTTTATTAAATGATTAAATCAACTTAGGACTAATATGATTAATTAAAACCTAAGTTAACTTATGCTAGTGTAATAATTAATTAATTACACTAACACCCCCCATAACTGCAACTTAGGGAGACTAGATAAGCATGCACCTAAAACTAAAATGAATGCAAGAAAGCATGAATGGGTCCCGACAACAAGGCCTGGTCAGGTACCCATGTACAAATGCAATAATGAGGTAGAGAAGGAAAACCCAGTGGGACAACCCCCCCATACAACGAGATGACTGCAACAAAGAAGCACTAGAAGAACACTGTGGAGTAACACTGGAACCACAATCCGACAAGCAAGGAAAGATACTTCTATTTACAAGAAACCATATCAAAATCATAATAATGCAACAACAGACTTGATGCCACAGAACACTTAAAAACACCAAACTAGAACAACCTTGGAATCCATAAAGCAACAGTAGATGAAAAGATGATGACATAATCTGGAAGCCGTGAATCTCGATGCCGATGTCAAAATTGAGACTAAATTTTTTCCATGAGAACAAGTACCATAAAGACTTAGGAACATTAACCACAAATTTAGTGGCCCTCAAACTGAGATGGATCCGAAATTAATCTGATATCTGTCAAGCTAAGACAAAAAAGTGGCCAAAAGAAACTAAGAAACCAAATTACAACCCATGCGAGTTGTCATCAAAACACAATGAAGATCAAAGTGCATGCACACTCTAATCAGATTATTATGCAAGAAACCCCCCTGATGGAACTTTATATCAGTTCATTTATTACAATACCCAATGATTGCAAAAGGAGAGAATGCCTAAATATGCATAAACAAAAAATTAAAAAGAGTGCATGCACAAACCAATGTTCACATCTGTTTCCATGATGAAAAATAACCTCAAATTTGTGTAGATGACCAAATCTGAAAAAATGGCCTACACCACTATGAAGTGCTCGAAACAAGCTTTCCGTCAATATCTCGTTTGCCAAAAATGGACATCGTGGCCAAAAGTTATGAATTTTTGAAAAAAACTAAATTTAGCCTGCAAGAAACGGGTTTTCTAGCAAAAATGTTTATTTCTAATTTGATTTCTGGAAAATCTACTCACCTTTTGTAGACAAAAATAAAACCCAAAAATATTTTGATGCTAGAAATAAAATCCAGAAATCGTTTCTTGATCCAACAAGCAGAAGATGAAAAATTGATTTTTTTTACCATTTAGCCAGGAGAAAAATGATGCCCAATGCTTTTTAGATTGTGATTTTCTCTAGATTTGTGCAAGATATGTAAAATCTAAAAGATACCCAGTTCAAATTTCGACACTGACTACAAAACCCAGAAATTGTTTTTCTTGTAAATGAGTGAAAACTGGATTTTTGAAGCAAATATGATGATGACTCCAATAAAAAATGGCTTGCAACAAACCCTTGCTTACCAAAGAATCTCACTAGCCAAACTTTCTTGATCTTGGGATGAACCTTCACTGGAGTAGCTCTGATACCATGTTGGAATGATGGATGCACAGGTGGACCTTTGCCAAGAAGAAATATTCAACCACAAAGAAAGTATGATAATGACATGCAAATATAGATTATATTATGATCTATCAGATTGACAGATAGATGGATATTTTACAAAGAGTACATATGTCTGATTATATAGGCAAGTGCTAAACCTAGAATGAAAAGGATGTTTCCAAGTGTTCAAATCACATTTCATGTGACAACAAGAAACCCTAACCAACTACCTAGGGAATGATAACAAGATGGAGATAAGTTCTAGAAAAGACAACTCATCTTCTAGAAGGGAATCTTATCTCAACAACTTTATTAAATGATTAAATGCAACTTAGGACTAATATGATTAATTAAAACCTAAGTTAACTTATGCTTGTGTAATAATTAATTAATTACACTAACAACAAGTACTACATACCGGTAAAATCAGTAGGCACATAGATGTTTGACAAAAGAATAGTTTCCCCTATCTCCAGGTTTGAAGCAATTATAGAAATAGAAGACTTATAAGACATCCACCAAAGGGGACAAAACTTCAAAGGGTTCCATAATAAAGCCACGACCCCAACATTACCATGAGCCCCAATACACTAGAATTCACACCGGCCCCACAACTTTGGTAACAAACCAACCATACTCTCAACAAATAACTTAGTCTCTTGTAAAAAAAGAAAATTAGGACATTGATACATTTGACTCCAAATTTTGACGAAAGTTTTTCGTCGATTTTCCGATGAACTTTGAAACGTCAAAATTCTGACCCAACCAACGATGCTGGGTCAGAATTTCGACATTTCAAAGTTCGTCAAAAAATTGATGAAATAATTCCAATGAAAGTTAGTCGAAATTCTAGCGAACTTTCGTTGGAATTTGGAGTCAAATTTATCAGTGGGAGCATGAATTCTCACCAAATCACAAACAATTTTTTGTTGAGGGCCATTGTTTAAGCCCCTTACATTCCAAGAGAGGATGATCATTTTAGAGGGTTAGAAAAATAAGAGTTCAGAGTCTTAATAGATCCTGACTCCACCCAATTATCCCCCATCATCTTGATTTTCTCTAAGTTCTTCTTTCTCCCAACCTTGGAAGACTTTTCAATAACCACTTTTTTTGGGTCTTTTGGAAGAAGTCTCAACGAAGGAGAAGCCTTGCTTCCTTTTATCGAATCAAACCCCAATTTCATCAGTGCATTAGAGATATCTCCCTCCCCCATATTCATATTTGTAAGTCTCAGATCTCCCATAAACTAAGATCATCCAGAACCTCAAATATGTTAAAGGGATCACCTTCTTGTTGCTCCTTAAAAATCCTCTTTTGTCTAGGATTCCTATTACGAGCCTTAGTAGGAATAAAATCCTCTGCACCTACAGCCTCACCAGGAATTGGAGCTTTTCCTTTGTCAAACATAGGGGGGTTGTGAGGAGGCTGAGTATTCTGAGACTCAAAAGGTTTAGACCTCATGCATCTTCACTACAAATGACCATATTCATGACATAGGTGACAATGAAAGGGCAATGTCTCATAATCTAGCTATTGCACCCAAGAATATGAACTGACACGAATTTCCAAAGAATATAAAAGAAGGTTACTTAAATATATCTCAACACAAATAATATCAAATTTCATTACCTTTTTATCTTGAATTTGCTGAGAAGGACCAACTGGTTTCCCCAAAAGTGAAGCAAACCTATGCAAGATGTCATTGGACCAAAATTCAACTAGAAATCTAGTGAGACACAGCCACATCAAAACCCGATGCAGGAACTCCTCTGAAGGATTGAACCCCAAATGCTAGGGTTTAATAAATAAACCAATTTGGTTATGCAAATAAGGTCCACCCTTGAAAACTCTATTACGATCTGCCATGCAATTAAATACCACCATGGAGTAACTATTCACTAGAAACATTATTTCCATCTCACCTTAAGGAGACCAAGTCTGTTTAGCCCACAACTCCAAAAATTGGAGTGATACCCTCATTCCCATGAATTTGAAAATCAAGGCATGCTTCGAGAAATATTCAATATCCTTTGCATTCGATTCTAGTTGAATGACCAACATCGACCTATCTTTGGAACGTTCCAAGCATCCATTTATATTTGATATACAAGAACCACCAGACGAAATAAATCCACCATTGATTGAATCATTTGAAAATAAATTATTATCAAAAATCCTCGTTGAATGATTTGGAGAGGATACTCCAAATGCAACACAAAAATCTGAAGGGGATTTGACCTCTGATGCCTCCCCTAGAGCCATACTAACAAAAAAAAAAAGACCTTGCTAGGTCGATCAGGAATAAAAACCATCACAACATAGGACCAACAAAGGACAAAACAAAAGAGGTCGATACTATACCCAAAAGAATAAGCAAAGGCAACAATCGTTTGCAGAAACACATGCAAAAGAGAAAGGATTTAAAAAAAACACTCCTCCACATCGGTGAAACCCCACTCACTAGAAGGAAGAAGCACACAGTAAGAAAACAAACCCTCAAAACACAAATACTTCCCACCTAATAGGTAAATGCATCCAATGAAGTCGTAGGATAGAGAAAGAATGAAATGCAATGAGGGGATGGCCCTCATGCAGGCCACACAACAACAAATAGACTCAAACCAAAGAGCGCCATTAACTGAGCCTCCAATAATTCATTAACCCTTCATATATTTAAAATGTATTTAATATATTTAATGTATTTATTATATTTATTTTCTATTTTCTATTGATGGTAGGTTTTTCAGCAATTGTGAAGGTCTCTGTTTGGAACACATGGAAAAATAGTAATATAGATTATTAGGTTTTTGAAAAATACCTATGCACTAGGTAAATTTGATGTTCTTATTTCAAAAAAGAAAGAAAAAATAATTCATATAAATAAAAAAATTTATGCATTACCAAAGTGACACATTTTGGATTATAATTAATCTCACTTAAATTTTCTATAAAACAATAATTATGCAACATAAAATTATGAAAAAATATCTATGTACTAGATATTGGTGTTATGAATCTATGTTTGAAAATTTATAATTTTGTACTTTTTACAAATAAAGTTATTCTTTACCAAAGTGACATCACTTTTAAAAGTAATATTAACTATAAATAAAGAAGTTATTAAAAGATACATAAAAAATCTCAAATTGTTTGTTAATTTTTTGGAAAAATATATTTCTAATCTACAAACACAATCTCAAAAATTACTAGTTCATGTTATCTTCATATTCTTAAAATGATTTGGTTACTATAGGTGTGAGGAAGTGAAATTTTGGTGAAGATTTCTCATTTCAATGTCCTAAATTGACTAAAAAGTGGGACACACTATTGTGTGATCACCCCAAAGGAAATTTCATGATTAACAAAAACTATTGAATGAAGTGTATCTTGAGATTCATTGATGAAATAGTCACAAGGTTTGGTGTCCCATCCACCATCATTTCTGATAATGCCAAGGCCTTTGTAGGCACCTAAATTAGTGAATGGGAAGTCAAGAATGGTGTTTACTTGAAGAAATCCTCAAATTATTACCCTCAAGGTAATAAATTGGTTGAGTCCACTAATAAGAACTTAATCAAGATTGTCAAGAGAATAATTGAAGGCAACTAGAGGTTTGGTATATCAAGATCAGGATAACACTTTGGGCTGATAGGATCACTCGCAAAAGATTTATTAACAAATATCCATTTATGATTTCTTATTGAAGGGAAGAAAGGATTCATTTGTCACTTCAGTTTTCTACTCTTGATTTAACCCAATAGCTAGAATTTTTAGAAAATGATACCATGGTAGTAAGGTTGGCTGAGTTGATGGAGTTGGAAGAAACTAGGAATAGAGTGATGAAAACCCTTGAAACTCATTGAGTAAATGTCAAAAATAATTTTAATAAGAAGTAAGTTGACAAAGTGTTCAAGGAGGGAGATTTTATATTAAAGTGAGATGTAGATAGATCTAAGGCTAGAAGACATACACAGTTTGATGCCATCTAGAGTGAGCTATACAAAATTACTAGCTACAAGGAGGCCAATTATTTCTAACTCTCCAAATTGAATGGTGAATCTCTTCTTATCCCAATCAATGGGTCACACCTCAAAACCTATTTTTGAGGTTGTGTTAATCATGTAAAAAATATCTTAAGTTATTTTTATTGTTTCCAAAGAAGAATTATTGCACACTATACATTCTCATTAGGATAATATACAATCTTAGTTATTTTCCTTCCCTCCAAGTGCACTTTAGACATTTCATTCATATTTTGTTGATTTCGAGGCATTCCTTTTAGTTTCTCTATTCTCAATATATTGTTAAAGCTTTTTTATCTCATGTTTAGTAAACAAAAATCCCAAATAAGTCACTAAAAGTTTTCCACTTTGTGCTCCCCTTTTCATTTACCATTAATTATAATTAATATGAGAGATCTAAATGGGTTAGTCATGCATAGGCATGCCTCTCATGGTTGTGTTTTCTCCTTTTCCTGCTTCAATCAATCACTCAAAACCGAAATCTTAAAATTGCTAGGTATATAAGGGTGTTCTCTTTTAGTCCCTATTGGGCTTTGGGCCTTGATGGGAACCTAGAACCAATGGTTTTAGGTCCTCGTTCCCTCTCACTCGCCAAGAATCATCTTTCGTAGATATTTATTAAGATTTGGGATTTGATGATAACTTATAGCCAATTGTTATAGGTTCTCATTCCCTTCCACTCCTTGAGCCCTATCTTCTATGGGTTCCTATCAGGCCTTGATCCTTGGTAAGAATGTGCAACCAATGGTTCTAGGTCCTCATTCCTTCCTACTTCTCAAGGACCATCTTTCATAGGTCCCTATTGGGCATCAAGGCTTGACAAGAACCTAGAACCAATGGTTCTAGGACCTCATTCATTTACATTCCTTTTCACCCCATTTCCCTTTTTCTTCCTACCAATATTTATTCTTGAAAGCTAGACCTAAGGTGGGACTCAGAAATTGGAACCTCAAGGTTTAGATTCTAAGTTTACACTTGCTTCCACTCCCTAATATGTGAAAATTTGTGCCTTAGAAAAAAAATTATGTTCATCAAAATATTTCATAAGGTTTGTGAACCCCCTTTAGGTTTCTTGAAAGGGATCCAAGTGCTCATCATAGAAGGATAGAGGAAATTTTTTCAAGGAGCAAGAAAAGTTAAGTTTTTGACAACTTTAATAAGTTTTAAAACCTTCATTAGCACTTGACAAGGTTCTTGGATCTTGTTCCTTCACCAACAAAAGGAACCACCACGTAAAAAAAATCCAAAGGATAAATTTGGACACCAAAAAGGAGACAAAGGAAAAGATAAACCGAAAGAGACAAGGAGAAAGAAGAGATAAACAAAGCTGGTTATGTCGGCCATTTATGAAGTCACCAAAACTCCATTGGATCCTAAGAAGGTTCCCAAAACCTTCTATTTCATTGACAAAAATTTCCAACAAGTGGAAAATGATGATGTTGAGGCTTATTTCTTCCACCTATCCATTTTTAACACCATTAATGCTCATTTAGGTTATTCACCAACTTCTATAATTTTTATAAATTGTTAGACATAACCAACCATGCCTCAATTAAATTTTTCACTCCATTTTCTAACAAATAGTTGTTGCAACATGACTTTCCTAGTGACTTGTCCTTAAAACTATGCTCAAAACCATGGATTAAAATTTTTTAAGGCATGGAAAGGGTGTGAAGAATGTTATTTCATGCTTCTAGGTCATGCAGATTGGATTTTACAAGGGCATATGTTTGCAAGTGTTTTTTGTTTGGGAGTGTAACTGGGAATTATAGGGTGACTATCTTATCTCTTCCTAGTTGCTATTTAGGGGTGAATTCTCTATTTTTAGGGTTCCTCATCTTTTGTCCCTTTGCCAAATATTTGAATTTTTATATTTATTTGATATTGTAAACAAGATCATGCATTTGAATTAATAAGATTAATGTTCTACCTCTTCTTTTCTTATAGTGTGTTGTGTGAATATTTTTCACATTTATATTTTCATGTGTTATTAGACTTTTAGACATATACATCATGTATAATCTTTGTCTTACCTTTTGTAGACATGGAAAATGTACAATGTCAGCTGGACACACTTATTAACAACATTTCCTCTTAAATCATATTCTCGACATTTCATCACATTCTATCTCTTAATTTAATAAATCACTATTTATTGAATCAATTCTTCCTCTATCAGTGATTAAATTAAATCAATTTAGTTTACTTAACCTTACATCCCAGTTTAATTAAATAAATCATTTTATTTGATTAAAATCTCTAAAGTCCTTTTATTAAATTAAATAAATTAAACCTTATTTGATTTAATCTAACATGTTTCTTCTTGATTAAATAAATCAAATCATTTATTTAATAAATCATTTTTTCTCAATTCTTGACTTAAAATTAATTCATAAATCTAAGTCTAAATTGTCACATCATCTAATTCTTATTTAAGTTAATCAAATCTTAATTAACTTAATCCCTCTCCCTAAAATCCTCTAGAGAATTCAAGTGGCACAATAAATCAAATACTTTGATTTATTAATTCTCCATTTTCCCTCACATAGCATCAAAAGGGAATATTCCCTTGTTTGAATTCAAAAAGTCCAAGTAGGCTTGTACATCCAACAAAGCATTCACTCCTCTTACATGTCCTTGTGCATTGAAACAAGTGGCATTTATTTCATTCTTTTTTCCCTCTCACATGTCATTTCTCAAATTTGAAATTCCACCTAATGGCATTTATCATGCACATTGACCAAAATGTGCTCATTCCTCAACCATTCACATATTGACAAGTGGAACTTGGCCATTGGATGTTGAATGATCCCACATTGCTCTATTTCACTCTCTATTCGATTTTGGAAATCTATAAATTGGAGACTTCTCTCCTCATTTCTCATCCACAATCTTCATGCAAAGTTACTCTCTTCAATTGAGAAATAATTTTTCTCATTTCACACAACTTTGAGTAAGCTTACCATGCTCAAATTCACCTTCACTTCACATATTTCAAGCAAGGTTATTCTCTTCATTTGAGAGTTAATCTTGTTCCTAACATCATACAGCTGGTTCAAGGATTGGGAAAGGGTTGCTTACTACACAACATAGTGGCACCAATCCAATATGAGATAGAGTTTAATTATATTTCTTATATGCTTCTGTTTAACCTATTTTCCACTCATTAGTTGCATATTTAGATATGATTAAATATTTCATAGAGATGTCTCAGTCTACTGGTTTTAACTGAATTTCATGCTAACAACGTGAAATTGTTTCTTCTATATCTTGCATGTTTTAGCATCCACAAAATGGCACTAGAAGGAGGGCTTATGCTTCTAAATTCATTTTTATAGTCTTACTAGCATCTCTGTTGCAGGAAATTTCTTTTGCGTAGATGTGTTAACTGTTCTTTTAAACAATAGTGTCGCTATTATTTACGGTTAAAATCTTTTCACAGAATACGTGTCTTGATTTTCTCTTTAACAAATATTTACTGTTTAATGCATCCTTAAAAAAAAAAAAATTCAAATCCTGCTACAAGCTTTTTCCTATGCTTTCCTTACGGTTTTGCTATGCAGCCAAGCCAACCATCACCCGCGTCACCGTGCCCCTCAGTTTGCCCACTCGTGGTTTTGTAGTGTTAGACGGTTGTTCCTCGGGCCTTAACACCACCTTTTACCGCTTTGCCGTGCAATCATCAACTTCCACTTTCGCTATCTTCATCCCATGTATTACCGCCACCTAGTCTATCCCTATCCACGATAGCACAGTTAGTTGTGCGCTGCCACTTCATTATCCACGATTGTCACCACAATCACCAAGGCAACCGTCAGCGGTAGCGCGGTAACCGCCTCCTTGCCATCACCGCATCACTGCTAGTTTAGCATCCCTTACCTGCGGTTGTGAGGTAGCTGCCACTTCATTATCCACTGTTGTCACCGCAGTCATTGAGCTAACCACCAGCGGTAGCGCGATAACCGCCTCCTCGCCATCACTGCATCACCGCCAGTTTAGCATCCCTTACCCGTGGTTGTGAGGTAGCTGCCACTTCACCGTCCACTATCGACCCGTGGTCATTGAGCTAACTGCCAGCAGCAGCGCGGTAACCGCCTCTTTGTTGTCATCGCATCACCACGGTCTACCACCTAATCCTCCGCGGTAAACCTGCCTCACTGCCTATCTTGACCGCCACTGCATCACCGCACAGACTGCTCCAACAACCCGCAGTACTGCGGTGAACCCACTTGACTGTCTATGCAAACCGCTAACCACGATACCACAGCCTGTGGTAAAACAACAGAGGATTAATTTAGAAAATAAACAGTAAGGAAGGAAATTTTTGCGGTCATAAGGGGGTTAAATTTTTTATTTTTTATTTTTTTAGATGGTAATTTTTTTCAAAAATAACTTATGATTAGGGCATTAATACATGAGATTTTTTTATGAAATATTAAATTAACTTTGTATTTTCTTTTGAAGGTTCAACATTGGAGTCGAGCCAAGACAAAACAAGATTGGATAAAATCACAAAAGCATTTTTTAATGCTTGTTGAGCTAGATTTTTATTTTAATTCCACACCATCTCACATCTATTTTGGGGCTTAAAATTAACCATTTTGATTTAATCCTTTTGGTTAAAATTGAACCTTAGACATATACTAGATTTCAATTTGGGTCTAAAAATTGAACAAGGCAATCTCACATTTCATTTGGAGCTTAAAAATAATTCATCATTGCTTTGAGGACTAAAATGAACAAGTGTTTTCAATGTTTTTCAATCCTTTTCACAAGTTAATATCATTTAAAATGTGTATGCACTTCTCTCACGCTTCATTGCGATCTTGAGAATCAATTTTTTTTTGGTGATATTAGGTTGTTAAAAAGATTGCCTCCACATTTCAATTTGGGCACTTAAAATGAACAAAAAATGCAAGTGTGAATAGACTTATTGCGAGTGTTCTCCTTTTGTTTTAAACAAAGGCTGATCAAACTACAAATATTTTTGTTCGCTATTGTTTATCTTAGAGGGCCTGCCTTGTGGGAAAAAGTACTCACCCAAGGGAATGACCCAACCGAGAAAACACTAAAGCCAAGTGACTTCCAACCGATATATAAGTGTGGATTCTTGAGGAAAGTTCAAGAATCATCAGGATTATTCTGATGAGATGGAAAACAATGGACTCTCGCCGATATTGGATAATGCCCCACAAATGAAATTCCCGAATTAGAACCCTTTGTTTAGAAAAAGGCCAAAACCTTATCTATCTTGTTGGTACAAAAGGTTATGTCCTTTGAAGCCGCCCCACGTTATACATGCGGTCTTGTTGTGGAAATGGAAAGTATGCCATGGGAGATTCATGGGTACTAATGCTTGGCTAACTCGAATAAATGAGTGCTATGGAGGGGAGCCAGTGTGGTCAAGCATTTAGCCATTCACACAAGATATGCATAGCTGGATTTATCCAAGTGGGAACCCAACAAGATATTGCCTCATCATCCTAGGAGTGTAAAAGTGCTTGGAAGAAAATGAATACATTGCTTGATCTTGAAAACATTTGAAAACAAACATTCACAAGACCTTCAAATTTCAAACCCCTTGTGAGAAACAAATACTCTTGACAAATTTGGGCACTCTTGCTTTCCCTAGGGATCATATTCCTAGAGGTTTCTAAGTGCACAAATTCTACCCTCATTTTTTTTCAACAAGGATAAACATAAGGAACTTTTGCACTATTTTCCTCAATTTCAACACAAAGGACCTTGTGGGATGAGAAAGAAAGTGGGACACTAGATATATAGTTTGAAACCTAAGCAAACAAAGTGTCTTGGATAAAAATAATTTCATTAAACCAAGATAAAAAGACAAATTGAACTTCATGTGTGTTCTTTCCAATGATTTACCGCAAGATCAAAATACCAAAGCCAAAGTTCAAGAAAATTAGTTTAAAATTCCATGAGAAACGCCTTGAGATGCTCCTTGAAGTAAGGGAAATACTTGTATACAAATTTTACAAAACATCCTCAAGGAATAATCCAACATTGTATGCATTTTATTGTCAACAAAATCCTGAACTTTTTGAAAGGTTTGCTTTTCTCCCATAGGAATTCTAGCATGTTCTTCAATATTGAGGTTTTGTAGAGAGAGTCGTGTCTAGGATAAGGTTCAAGATCAAAGTCGTCATTCTCATTCATTCCTCCATCAACCAAATCTCGTTTCATCATCAAAACTTTTGTGAACTCTAGAAACAATCACCACGCTAAACTTAGAGGGCTAAATCAACATCACCCTATCTTGGCTTAACACACCTAGCCAAAATAATCAAACCATTGGAAAAATTTATCTTTAAGATAATGCAACTTCCTAAAGTCTATTATTTCACAATTACATTGGCTTAACACACTTAGCCAATTCATCCATTTGTGCAAGTTCCCCTAGGATAACGCAACTTCCTAGGGAATACAACTTCACAACAATCTTGTTTGACTTAACACATCTAGTCAAATTATCACAATCAATCCAAGCCCTTACAAGTTTAGCATAACCTTTAAAAGAGTTCTCCAAAAGGTTTCATTCACTCATCCCATCCATTTGGCCCACCACCATTACCACCATATTTGATCTTTTAGCTTCCCTAGTTCTTCTCTTTTGGGCCTAAAAGGTTAGGATCGAACAAATCCCTATTTTTTATGGTCCAAAAAAGATCTCAATACAAGAAGAACATGGAGAATATCAGAGAAATATCAAATTCTATGGACACAAGTCAGTTAAACTCCGAAGTGAACCTAGCAGGATCAAGCAATCCCCCAAGCAACTCTCCCTTATCATCAAAAAATCCTCAAGAGGAGAGTCATCAAGAGGACATCACAAACAAAGACATAGGGATGACACAATCCAAAATCATGAAGATGGTTCAAAATCTAGAGAACCACAAAATTGTTAGTGCTATGTTCAAGTACCTAAATACGCTAGTGGGAGGAGGGGTTCAGTTCCCTCCCGACCTCGAAGCAAGCACTAGTAAAGATGTGCCTATTCCAAGTACATCCCCAATGTCAAATGTCAATCAAGAAATACCTCCCACCGCCTTGGCCATCACACCAAATGTAAACAAAGGGAGTGCCATGTTTCAAGAATTGCAAAGACATCACCTTGTGGGTAAAAAAGAAGCAATCATCACCACCACACTAGTTACGTTTGTTCCGAAAAATTCATCCCACCCATACGTCCTGCTCACCTTCCATAACCATGTTGGCTCATCTTCATTCCATGCAACACCAGCCTGTCAATCAAACATACAAACTTCTCTACCACTTGAAGAAGGAAGCTTGTTTGAAAAAATTGACATTACAAATCCTTTTTTCCAAGGTAACATTCCATCCCTTCCCCCATTTTCATTCACAACCACATCACCTCTTGGATTGGGTTTTCCTCCTCTCAACATCGATGATTTCTTGGAACCTAGCAATCTAAACATCACACCCAATTCCCTCTTATTTCCCACATCTTCACAACAACAAGGGGAAACCATACAAACAACCACCATAATTGATCCTCAAATATCCCAAAGCATACCATCTCAAGGACCAATCATCTCAATCACCCCTCCAACAACCCAAATCCCAATCACCACCACAATCCCTCCACCCATCACAATAGTTGGCATGATTCCTGTTCCACCACCAATCCCACCAAAAGCCAATACGACAAACTCATTCACCACGCTAATCCAAACCCTTTAAAAGGCCAACAACCAAAGAGTACTCCAACAAAAGCAACAAGCTCAAGCTCAAGCCCAAGCTCAAGCCCAAGCTCAAGCCCAAGCACAAGCCCAAGCTCAAGCCCAAGCTCAGGCCCAACAACAAGCACAAGCACAGTACCAAGTGAAATTGCAAGTGATCCACCTACAAGCCTACCAACAAGCCCTACAAGACTTTCAGGCACAACAACAAGCTAAAAAAAAATATTTGTTGGCACAACAATAGCTTAATCAACAACAAGCTTTGTTGGCACAACAACAACTAGACCAACAATAAGCTTTAATAGCATAACAACAGATTAATCCACATCAGACTTCATGGGAACAACAACAGATGGACCAACAACAAGTGTTGTTGGAAAAACAACAACAAGCCTTGTTGACGCAAATGCAGGCATACCATCAGGATTTGAACGCACAATCGAGCTTGCAGCAAATGCCCACTAGTACTCTCCCCACCCATCAAACACCTCGAACACCTCACAACTCATTCATCCCACCTCTTGATCCGAGCAAAGATGTCACAACATAAATCAAATTGCTTTCGCAGCAAGTGTTGGACTTACAAGCAGAAAAAACCACAAGGACATCGAGGAACTTATGCTCTTACCCTTTCGATAGAAGCCTCACCATGATATTGTTCCCAAAGGGATTCAAGATCCCCAAATTTGACAAGTACAATGGAATGGGTAACCCTAAAAACCACATCAGGGAATTTTAGGTGCACTACATGGAGGTCGCATATGAAGAAACGTACCTAATGTGACTCTTCCCTCATAACCTGACTGGTCCAGCCATGGAATGGTTTTCTCACCTACCCACGGTCATTAAAACATTCGAGGAAATTGTGGAAGATTTCCTTAAAAATTATGCCTTCAATATGGGTGCGGATGTTAGTTTGGAAGAACTATCTGCACTCAAACAAAGAAAATGGGAGCTATTTGCATCCTTCTTGCAAAGATGGTGATCCAAGGCCAATCAAAGCAAGTGGACCATGCCAAAAGAACAATAAGTTTGCACCATCATAGCCAATCTAGATGAAAACTTGGCGTTTTACTTAAAAAATGCAATGCATCACATCTTATGATCAACTGATCCCAAAGGCGCTCAACATCGAAAGAGCCCTTACTGCATGAGGAGGCGCACCAAAATTCACTCCACCGCAGGATAACCACCCGTCTAACAACTACAGTGATAAACCTCGAACATGGTCGAGGAATAAAAATATCATGAATGACAACGTGGTCGATGCTAAAGTGGTCATTAGTGCCCCTAAGCAGAATACCCAAAACCATCATCAACCATAAAATCATAATCACAACAATGTGCAGACTAATGTGGTAGTAGCACAGCCACAACCATCTTCCACCAATCAAGTCAATAATTTGGGTAATCAAGGAGGACCACCTCCCTGCAACAAGTATCCCCCCAAGAGGAAGTTCACAGCTCTTGGTGAATTGATTGAGTCCATAATGAAGAAGCTAGTCAAAGAGAATCTAATCAAAATCTCTAACTCCGAGCAGTACACGGAACCCATGACCAAGCCGCTGTGGTATAATGAGAACCTCCTTTGTGACTTTCAAAAAGTCAAAGGACACACCACCGCCAATTGTATGAGACTCAAAAACATCATCCAAGACCTCATTGAGGATAAGGTCATCAACATTGAGCAGCCGACCGAAAACCAAGACTTGAAAATATACACGAATCCGATGCCGAACCATAATCAAGGAAATAATCAAGGGAACAATAAAGGCAAGAAAAATGTGCTAATATAGTGTATGAGGAGATAGTTGGGTGTGTTGATGAAATGGTCACCGTCATAAATATCAAGGGAGCCAACAATGACTGTGGAGTCACCACATGAGGTGAAAAGGTTACCATCACTGGGGCACTTGCTAAGAACCCCATTTCTAATACAAAGGCCATCCCCTATGATTACAATGTCATTGACCAGCTGAAAAGAACACCTGCCCAAATCTCCATCATGGAACTATTGAAAATCTCCGCCGCCCTTAGGAAGATCCTTGATGAAGCACTAGTTGCATCTACCGTTGTCGCCACCCTCAACACAGAGCAATTTCAGGCTATGGTGGGTAACATCGTTACCCAAAATCTCATTACATTTTCAGATCAAGATTTCCCTCCACAACCATCTCATAACCGCACACTCCACCTCCAAGTACTAATCCACAAAAATAAAGTCAAATGAGTCCTGGTAGATGGAGGTGTAGGCCTTAATATTTGCTCTAAAAATCATAAAGAAATTGGGATTCGCTAAGGATTCCATCAATAAGAACAAAAGCATCATAATAAGGGCGTATGACGACCAAGAAAGAGTGTCTCAGGGCACTATCAAAATCCCCATCCAAGTAGGGCCGACAACTATGGAAACCACCTGTCAGGTCCTCGACCTCGACCTACCATACAACATCCTTTTGGGACACCCGTGGATACATGGAATGAAGGCAGTGGCTTCAACCTATCACCAATGCATCAAGTTCTCACATCATAACGAGGAGGTCACTATATACGGGGATCCCGAACCCTTCGCTTACTGCAAAAACTTTGAAGCCACGTTTTATAAGATCCCTCAAGTACCCAAAAATGACAAAGGACCATCTACTTCATACATAGACCCAACTAATCTTGCTTCCACTTCTACGACAGAGACACCCGCCATCCCTAACATATCTGAGATTAAAAAAATGATCCAGGACAATGGATGTGGTGATTACAGACTGAAAAGAAATTCATTTGTTGTAGGAGAGTTACCACAATCTCCTAGGTCGCATAAACAACCCCAGCCAATTCAAACAATTGTCCGCACTATTAGAGCAGGACCCTCTAGATTGCACCATTGGGGGGATCTCATTCAAGAGAATGTGGATGAAGAGGAAATCTCAAACACACTATACCAAGATGAAAGACCCACTCCCACCTACCCATGGGGGAAACTAACAGAGGGTTACAAATGATGTTTGACATGGGCTATAACAGGAATGAGAGCCTAGGAAGAAACAATGATGGACGGTTGGATCCCATCATTGTAGAAAGAAGAATGCAGAACGTTGGCCTCAGGTATACTCCTCCGAGTATAACTGTATGTGGCAGAGGTACTCCTAGAAGAGCATCCAGGTCCTCTCCTCAGGTAACAACAACCACTCCTAGACCACTTGTTTTCTTAGGTATCCCACTTGATAATTACACCTTTGACATCACTGATGTTTGTCCTAGTAGTGACGATGATGATACCATAGCAGGTCTCCCTAGGATTTTCGAAGATTCCACCTTGTTAATGATAAGTGCCTCCACAGCTAAGTCAAACCAACCAACCCATCGAATCACCTTAGTACACCCCCAACTCATCGATCACGACCAACGGGGACCACCAATTCTAGACTCGTTCGAAAACTATGAGGCTCTCTTAGAATTCATGGGACTAAGGGATACAGTTCTGTATAGGGATCACAAGGCTGGATACAAAATCACTCTGGACACACAGGCATACTATGGGGAGACTATTGAGTCCTTCAGTTGCAAAAGGAAAATATCGAGAATAAGCTCAGAGTTATTGAGTGAAAACCACACTTTGGCACTCTCTAACCACAAAACAATAAAAATAAAGGACGCATCCAATGGTGAAAACCTCTCTGAGGCGTTGAAGGATGAAAGATTCAATCTCCCCCCTACTGCTCTACATCAAGAGAAATCAACAGTATTAGTAGAACAGTGCAACCCGATCAACTTAGGAACGAAATCAGAACCACAAATCACCTTCTACGTAGAGTCACTCCTGGTAGAAGAACAAGAACTGTTGGCAGCATTCCTAAAAGAAAGAAAGGTAAATTTTGCATGAACCTATGTTGACATGCCAAGTCTAGATCCTGAGGTGGTGGTTCATCATTTGGCTGTTTACCCCGAAGCAAAACCAGTCAGACAAAAGCTAAGGAAGATGCACCCACAAATAGCCTTGCTCATCAAAATTGAGCTACAAAAACTTTTGGATGTTGGCTTCATATGCCTGATCGACTATTCAGAATGGGTATCAAATCTTGTACCTATCTCAAAACTAAAAGGGGGCATCCGCATCTGCATAGATTTCTAAGACCTAAACAAAGCATGTCCTAAGGATGATTTTCCACTACCCAACATTGACATGATAGTGGATATGATGGCCAGACATGTGATGCTATCCCTAATGGATGGCTTCTCGGGGTACAATCATATAATGATAGCAAAGGAAAACCAACATAAGACAACCTTTACATGTCCTTGGGGCACCTACTGTTGGAATGTGATGCCATTTGGGTTGAAAAATGCAGGAGCTACATACCAAAGAGCCATGATGTTGATCTTACATGACATCATCCACAAAACAGTCAAAGATTATGTGGATGACATATTGGCTAAATCAAAGAAAAGGAAAGATCACATAGCAACTCTAAGTGCTATATTTGACAGGCTAGAACAATACAAGGTTAGACTCAATCTAAAGAAATGTGTATTTGGAGTACAATCAAGAAAACTACTGGGATACATAGTTTCGATGAGAGAGATAGAGGTGGACCCTGCAAAGGTAAAAGCAATCCTTGAAATGGAAGTGCCAAGAACATTAAAGCAACTCAGAGGATTACAAGTAGACTCCAGTCCATCCGGAGATTCATAGCACAACTAGCAGATAAGCAGATTGCCTATTCACACCTGCTCCACAAAGGAGTAGCATTTAGATGGGATGACAAATGCAAGCAAGCATTCAGTAAAATAAAAGAATATCTACTTACACCACCTATGTTGATGCCACCAATTGTCGGGAAGCCATTAATCCTATACATCTCAACAAAAACAACCGCCCTTGGTGTCCTTTTAGCCCACCATGATGAAAAGGGAACTGAGTGGACGATCTATTATATTAGCAGAATAATGATGGAGTATGAGCTCAATTACACATCAATAGAAAAGGCTTGCCTGGCACTAGTATTTGCAGCCTAGAAATTCAGACACTACATGCTAGCTCATCAAATCAAGCTGATTGCCAAGATAGACCCCCTGAAATATCTATTGTCAAAAGAAATGCTCACAGGAAGAATGGCTAAATGGGTAATGATACTATTTAAACATGATATTGAGTGAAAGGCAATCAAAGGACAAGTTATTGCAGACCAGCTAGCAGAAGCTCCTCTCTACACAGACAACCCGCTCATATCAGAATTCCCAGATGAGTCCCTTTTCAACCTTGGTGCAGCCAACCATTGGAAATTGTACTTCGATGGCTCCCACATGCAACACGGATTAGGAGCTGGTGTGTTCTTCATCACCCCGCAAGAAGACTGTATACCTAGATCATATAATCTGGCATTTCCCTGTACCAACAATATTGAAAAATATGAGACTTTAACCATAGGCCTCAAGATTGCAGCACAGTGGTGAATCATGGCATTAAAGGTCTATGGGGACTCACAACTTATCATCAACCAAGTCAATGGTGAATACCAAACTAAGGATGATAAGCTCGCACCATACAAAAAGGTGGTAGAAAGCCTTAAGGAATCATTCATCGACATCACCTTTGAGCTTATACCAAGGACAAACAACAGAGTAGCCGATGCAATGACAACAATTGGATCCTTGCTAGACATTCCTTGCAACATCTCGAAACACAAATTCCTCATAGAACAACTTCTTGTACCCACGCTCGAGGTACCGTAGTCAGAATACATGTGTGAACTCGTTGGTCTCGGTGATCTTTGGTACCATGACATATACACCTACATAAGATTAGGAATCCTCCCAACTGACATCACCCCGAACCTAAAGCGAACCTTTGTCAAAAGGGCCTTACGATTCACCATCCTAGGAGAGACCCTCTTCCATAGAAGTATTGATGGAACCTTGTTACATTGTTTAAAAATTGAGGAGGCCATGACTGATCTAACTGAGGTACACAATGGCACATGTGGTTCGCACTCAAGTGGTATGACTTTGGCTAAGAAGTTGCTAAGAACCGGTACTTTTAGCCGGCCATGGATAGAGAGGCACACGACTTTGTCAAAAGATGCCTGCAATGCCAACAACATGGAGACCTTATTCATGCACCAACTCAAGAACTGCATCCCATTATTTTACCTTGGCCCTTTTCATAGCGGGGACTCGATATCATTGGTAAAATCTCACCCACCTCATCCAATGGCCACAAGTTCATTATCACCGCCACTGAATATTTCACAAAGTGGGTCGAAGCAATTCCCATGACCTACATCATGGGAAAACAAATATCCAAGTTCATTCTGAACTACCTCATTTGCTGATATGGTGTTCCCCAATCCATTATCTCTGATAACAGGACACCCTTCAAGAATCAGGATGTTCGTGAGCTATGTGAAAAATTCAAAATCAAACACCGCTTTTCCACTCCATACTACCCACAAGGCAATGGCCAAATAGAAGCTACAAATAAAACCATTCTGAAAATCTTCAAGAAAACAGTCAATGACTCTGGTCATGATTGGAATTTGTAGCTAAATCTCTCCTTATGGGCCTATCGCACCAGCATTCGCATGCCAACAAGCGCCACCCCATTCTCCCTGGTCTATGTATCAGAAGCCATACTCCCGATTGAGATCAAGCTCCCGTCACTGAGGATATCACTGCAAAACCTCATCACAGATGAGGAATATAGGGTTACAAGACTGAATGAGCTAGAATTACTAGATGAATGATGCATGGATGCCCTGAATCATCTATAAGTCTACCAGAATCACCTGAAATAGAGCTACAACAAGAAGATCAGGCAACACACTTTCCAAGTTGGTGACCTTGTGCTGAAAGAAAACCAAAAGAATGTGCCAAACCTAGATACAAAAGGAAAGTTTGAGCCCAACTAGCTGGAACCCTTCATCATCACCACAAGCTATAAATTGGGGGCATATTAGCTATCGACACCAGAAGGTGAGCCTCTGTAGGAGCCCATGAATAGATCTCACCTCAAAAATTTTTATGCCTAAGAACTTGCAAGGTATGGAACCAGAAAATACAAAAACAGTCTGAAAAAGTTCTAAGGAAATGGTTACCTTGATGAAAACCTAGCAAACAGGCATCTTGGCGACAAAAAAAAAAATGCAAAAATCCAAAAAAAAAAGGATTGAAAATAGTAAAGAGAAAAAATTCGTCCTCTAGTGAAAACCACTTTGGTGGTGCTTTGGATAAGTACCTTGGTGAAAACCTGACAAATAGGCACCGAGTGTAAATAAAGCACCCCCCCATCTACCAGGATCTGCGTGACTCACTCATTCCATCACATCTAAATAAAACCATCCAGCCATTCATCCACTCGCATCCATACCATAGCCTGAGCTGGTGTCCATATCATATTCCACCATGGTACTACTTGGTGTATTCCTAAGGTCAGTTTGTCCTACCTTTATCGAAGTAGTTTATCACACCACACTGGGAGCAGGTTCTCACATACATCGGATCAGATTCGTGTATATTCTTGTAATCTTCTCGAAACCTAAAAAAATTCAAAAACATTCAAAAAATTCAGGTCATCAAAAAAATAAAAATAAAAAATTCAAAAACATGTTGAAATATCAAAAATTCTTCAAAAATTCACCATTGAGTCTTGTCAGTCTTTCACCTTGTCCGAACTACATTGTCTCTGAGCTTGAACGTAGGCAAGGTTGATCTTTGATCATCCCCCGAGACAGTTAGGTCAGTCCTTAGGCATCCATCGCATTGGCAATCCGTTTGCCCATCTAGTCTGCATCTTAAGTCAGTCCTTCAGACAATAAAATGACAATCCGTTTATCTATCTTATCATCAAGTCAGTTTGTTGTCAGTCGAACTACGTGATCTCTGCGTGTATAATGTAGGCAAGGATAATCTATGGATCAGCTCCCGAGACCCTAGGATAGATCTTTAAGTTAGTCTGTTCGTCGTAAATATTGAAAATACCAAAAACATTGAAAAATATTAAAATACCAAAAACAACCTCAAAAAATTGGAAAAACCCAAAATGGTGCATCCATTTCATCTTGCCTTCACCCGTGATCTTCTCACTCATAATAAAGTCAATCGTCGCTTTCAGCTTCTGGTGAGTCAATCAGAAGAAAGTTTAGCAGGTTCAAAAGTGAACACCCTAATCATCAAAGTCTTGGAAGTCTAAGTCAGTAACCAAGAAAGTTTATCAACTCAGAGTATCAATAGCTTATCACCCAAATTGGTCCCATCAAAACCCTGATCACTACATGTCCTAGGATGAAGCTTTCCCATGATGGACATAAGCATCAGGTAACCCATAGTAGTTAGTCTTGGCTAGTGGAATGAAGAACATTAGCTTGTTTGTTTACTTCATTTTGGTCTTTTTAACTCATCTTATTTTATGCTCATTCCAAGGACCTCTCCATGATACCTAAACAAAATAGGTTTAGAGAGAAAGGAATGGGGCACTGGTCATTATCTTTTTATCTGTTGTGCTTGTTGGATATCCTTGTAAAATAACTTCGTCATGCATACTTTGTTTTGTTTGTAGGAAGGATGTTTTAGGTATCTTGTTGACCACATAAGAAGGCTTGCCTTCTTGCCTTCTTATGTTTTGGCCTGAGATATCTAGAATATCTGAACTACATTTTGAATAAGGTTATGTTTGTCAAAGTGTGAACAAGAGCATTCCTATCTGATTGTCGAGTCAAAATCCATCGCACTAGCTACAACGCCATCCTAGTCATTTATACCTTGATGCATCGTACCTATGTGTGTTATCAAACATAAAGTAATTATCCCTTTGAAAATCCCAACTCCTGGCAAGCAATATATCATCAATCATCACCTTGTGTGGATCCTCCTTCCATCTTTACTAACATTTCTATCTAAAATTGGTGTGTCGCATCAAAATATACATGAGGCTACCCATGGTCAATGACTGTCTATACATCATCAAAATTTTCTACACCAAAGAATTATATTTCGTCCTCTGATCAATAGAAGCACTCCTCTCGCATTTTATTGCAATCTCGATCGGAAAATCATACATTTCCGTCTGATCTCTCGAGGGGGCAATATACCAACGTAATTATTCTCGCTAGGGCAATAGTGGGGCATCTGAAAAATTGAGAAATTTTGAACTTTGATCACAGTAGTTTATTCTTTGAATCAATGCAACAAGTACATTGCTTCAAAGAGGGGAAAAATGTAGACATGGAAAATGTACAATGTCAGCTGGACACACTTATTAACAACATTTCCTCTTAAATCATATTCTCGGCATTTCATCACATTCTATCTCTTAATTTAATAAATCACTATTTATTGAATCAAGTCTTCCTCTGTGAGTGATTAAATTAAATCAACTTAATTTAATTAACCTTACATCCCAGTTTAATTAAATAAATCATTTTAATTGATTAAAATATCTAAAGTCTTTTTATTAAATTAAATAAATTAAACCTTATTTGATTTAATCTAACATGTTTCTTCTTGATTAAATAAATCAAATCATTTATTTAATAAATCATTTTTTCTCAATTCTTGACTTAAAATTAATTCATAAATCTAAGTCTAAATTGTCACATCATCTAATTCTTCTTTAAGTTAATGAAATCTTAATTAACTTAATCCCTCTCCCTAAAATCCTCTAGAGAATGCAAGTGGCACAATAAATCAAATACTTTGATTTATTAATTCTCCATTTTCCCTCACATAGCATCAAAAGGGAATATTCCCTTGTTTGAATTCAAAAAGTCCAAGTAGGCTTGTACATTCAACAAGGAATTCACTCCTCTTACACGTCCTTGTGCATTGAGCCAAGTGGCATTTATTTCATTCTTTTTTCCCTCTCACATTTAATTTCTCAAATTTGAAATTCCACCTAATGACATTTATCATGCACATTGACCAAAATGTGCTCATTCCTCAACCATTCACATCTTGACAAGTGGCACTTGGCCATTGGATGTTGAATGATCCCACATTGCTCTATTTCACTCTTTATTCCATTTTGAAAATCTATAAATTGGAGACTTCTCTCCTCATTTCTCATCCACAATCTTCATGCAAAGTTACTCTCTTTAATTGAGAACTAATTTTTCTCATTTCACACAACTTTGAGTAAGCTTACCATGCTCAAATTCACCTTCACTTCACATATTTCAAGCAAGATTATTCTCTTCATTGGAGAGTTAATCTTGTTCCTAACATCATACTGCTGGTTCAAGGATTGGGAAAGGGCTGCTTACTACTCAACATAGTGGCACCAATCCACTATGAGATAGAGTTTACTTATATTTCTTATATGCTTATGTTTAACTTGTTTTCCACTCATTAGTTGCATATTTAGATATGATTAAATATTTCATAGAGATGTCTCAGTCTGCTGGTTTTAACTGAATTTCATGCTAACAACATGAAATTGTTTCTTCCATATCTTGCAGGTTTTAGCATCCACACCTTTATACTTGTTTAAGATAGTTATTGAAAAGAGACCTATGTGAGCTTTGATATTCTTCATTGGTTCCTTATGCTATCATGAGCATAAGGAAATGACTCTAAATCTTGGTGCATCACCTTTTACTTTTCCACATTATTTTGTGTCCCTTTGCCCCTTGCATAATCAATAGAATATAATTAGGACTTTATTTTTATAGTTTTGATTTTGATGAACACTTTGTATTTAGAATTAGAAACAAAGTCGACCTTCTCCAATGGTCTAATCTTAATTGTAAGGTCCCACACCTTGAAATAATTCCCATGTGTCACTGAATGCTATGTTGTATTCAACAAGTGTGATTTCAAGTGACAAAAAAGACCATTAAAGAATTTTGATGATCTAAATTTAATCCCAAAAACTCTTATAGATGGATTATTTTCATGATAAGCTTAATTTCAATTAAATGAGAGTAATTCATTCTAGATTAGTGAGTTATAACCAAATTTAGTGTAGAAAATTATTCCCTTCTTGGAGATGGTACAATTTCACACTTACTTTGGATCTATTTTAGCACCCTTACATTTATAAGCCTTTAAGTCATCATTAATAGGCCCTTAAGATCCTTTATTTCAGATCTCAAGGCTTATTTTGACTAAAATCTTGACAAAATCAATAAATTTACATTCAATTTTCTAACAACCTGACATTTTATCACCTTGAAAAGCTAGGGTGCAACTCATATGCCACCTTGGGTGTATGAGTCCCCCTAGGTGGGACCCATATGCCACAAGTGGCGTATGAGTCCCGTGTGGCCCCTTTTTAGGGTTTGAGGGAGAAATTAAGGGCTTCAGTTCAAATTTTTGGTTGATGTCTCTATTTGAGATCTACTAAATAATAAGCTAGATGAAGTGCCTATGTAAACACGGTTTCAAATCATTATTTCACCTAGAGAGTTTGATTTAAGAACTAAGCATTCACAAACACTCAAACATACTTTCACAAGAGAATTCAAGAGCAAGAAAAGTTGAAGTCTTAGAGTAGCATAATAGTATTTTTTCAAGTCTTCAAGCTCACTTTCATTCAAGATCTAGCATTGTCAAGGATTGATGATGGTTTCCTATATGGAGAATCATGATGGATTCTAGGTTGGAGAGATGCAACTAGCCATCAAACCAAGGCTAATGACTTGTTTCCTAAGTGATTCCATCCTTCAACATCATTCTAATTTCATCCTAAAGGAAGGTACATACATTATTGTGACTTATTAGGGTGATTAGAGATCTCCCAAAGTGAGTCATCTTCTCTAAGTTTCACTCATGCATCTTATTATAGCACATTAGAATAGGTTTTCATTGCATTCTAGATCTCCTAATCTTAGATACACTTAAGATTACGACTTGCATTCATATTTACTTTCAAGATCTCTTATTTCTATCAAGGTTTAATTACCAAACTAGGGGTTTGACCGAGGAAAACCCCCCATGAGAAAATCCATACAATATTATGTTTTGTAGGTCTTTTTAGTAGGTTTAGATCTAGAAATCAGGTTTGGAAGGAAGAGCAGAGATAGGAAAATAGATTTAGATCTTAAGTTTTTGAAAAAGAAGAATGGGACTGATACGCCACTTGTGGCATATGAGTCTTGGTATAGTGTATTTTAAGGGTTTTAGAGGATTCAAACTTGTCATTGCTAGATTCCAGTTTCTACTCGAAAACCCTAATCTAGGACTAATTCACCCAGCTTGGCATATGAGTCCTAGTAGCATTAAAGTCAACATTTTTAGGGTTTCAGACCTTATTCCAAGATTCTGCAGGTGCACCTCTATCCTTTCCTAGTTTACTATTTTGATTTGAATTCATTTCTAGGTCATTTACTTAAGTCTTGCATATCATTTACATTTCTTGTCTTTCCAAGCCCTAGCTTGGTGGTGAACCCCCTTTATACTTTTAATCATACCCTAGGAAACTTTATTGTTGATCTCTTTCCCCTATTCAATCCTTGGATTGAGAGCTCTAGAGTTGTCCTTGAATGAACTAGAGAAAAATAGGGTCCCTTTGTGTGTTTCATCTCCCAAAAGGTGGAACTAAATCCCCCTATTTTCCTTAGGTTTCACCAAATATTGGTCACTCAAGGATCCAAGTATCACATTGAATTATTCAACTCGGTATGTTAAACCATAATATGAATGATTATAAAAGATGATAAATCATAGTGACTTATGTTGTAGCATGAAGGATAACGTCCTTTCCAAACTATCAATGCAAGAACACAATATTTTTTGGGTTTAAATTTTTATTTACTATTAGGCATAATTTCTATAGTAGAGAGGGCAAGTTTGATGTTTACTATTGTCTCTTGAGCTAAATCTCTCAAATTATTAAGAATATTTCCACCATTAAGATTAAAATTGAAAGCTATATTAACAACAAGAAAAATAAAAATGATCAATTGTAGTTATTATATCTAAGTCAAGACCCTCGAGGGAAATATCTAATATATGTTTATTTACATGTGGTTGATTATGATAAATCAAGATGGTGCAATCAAAATAATGTAGTGGTTTTGGTACTTACAATGAAATTACTCTTTCAATTGTGTGTGTGTAATCATAAATATGTAAAAAATATATTAATATGATGTTATATTCACAAAATCGACTATAATTTATTGTAGACACCTAAATTAGGTTACAACCAGAAACACTTTATTTTACCTTGTTTTAGCCATTAATTAAATAAATAATCATTATTTATTTAATTAATTTACTCTTCACCTTTATCCCCCACCTTAATTAAGTCAACCTTATCCCCAAAACCCTCCAACTAAATCATCGATTAATATCCATCTCCTTTTCCTCTAATATTTAAATCCATTTAATCTCCAATCCTTGTACATTTAATTTCAGCCATTGAATTCATTCACATGGATTAAAATCTAAATTTCTCATCATGTGACAAGTATACCTCCCACTTTTATCCTCACATGTGAGAAGATGCAAAAGTAAAACTTACCTAAATTACATCTCTAGTCCTCTTGTGATACTTGTTCCAAGGCTAAGCCTTAATCCAAACCCCAATCCTCTATCAATCCTAACCATATATCAACCAATACATCTTGGACCTTGAATTTTCTCTGAGAAACTCTATAAATGAAAGGTCTCTCACCCCATTTGAGCATATTCTATTATCTTAGTGTTATGTTATCCATTTTCCTAGTGAATCTACTTCTTCTATATCCTTATGATGCTGCATTTTCTATCTTGCTAGTTTCATAAGTAACCACATTCCATACATCAAAGGAGTGTTGGAATATGGATTCTAGTGTTGTCATTGATGGAAACCTAAGTCATTGATCTAGTACACACTTTTGTATCTATTCATATCGGGAGTCCGAGTGAAGAACAGGGTATCCGATTAAAGTTAATTTTGTCGATTCAATATGCATTATCAGTTTATCAGTTCATGTTGCACATCTTAGGGAAGGTTGTTGGGTATCTACAGTACCTTATTCTTGAGTTTTGTGTTGGCACATAAATTGGTGTATGAGTTAGAGGATCTAGTGTATTGATTTTTTGTTTATCAGGGCTAGAAGGTCGACTTGGTGGATATAGCCGTTACAGATGTTCAAGAAGTAACTGTTCAATTTTATTTGTGTTCGAACATGTTTATTTAGGTCCTCACTATGATTAGGCTGACTTTGGATGGTACATGTTAAGAATAAATTGTGGATTTAGCCGCTGGTGAAAAATATTATATGTTTTGTTAAAGCTGACATGAAGATGATATTATCCTTTGAGGCAGATATATAAGATTGATTGTTTATATCATTTTGGAATTGAAGAAGCATGGATGCAAAGTATATTGTTGTGTGATGAAAAATTCAAAAGGGAAGTTGTGTGAATTGATCTATACGCATAGAAGATTTGTGATGTGAGTTGCAACAGAGCAGAGCAAAAGAGAAAAATCAGACAGAAGGTCTGAAATCGACTAATGTGCTTAATCGAAACTATCATCTGGCATTAGAAGATGATATTCCTTCAGTTCAACCCTTTAAATGGATTTAATCTGAACACTTTGTAAGGTAGTGAGCCTTCCTATTTTGAGCAATGAGCTCTAGGTAGTGTGCCTAAATGCAAGTGCATTCCCATTTTGTAAAACTTATATTTGAGTACTCAAATTATAGACTGACCTCCACCGTGGTTTTTCTCATAACAAGATTTCCACGTAAAAATCCTCGTGTTATGGTGTTGTGGATGATTGATTTGTATGTTTACATCTTTCCTTTGGTTTAATGTTGAAATAGTTTAAATATCAGAATAATAAAGTTGAAGATTGCAGAACACTAATTCACCCCCCCTCTCAGTGTTCCCAGATTCCAATAATTGGTATCAGAGTTGTGTTCCTTAGAAGAAGTTTGACAACTTGAGGTGGATCTTGGAATGTAATGGAATTTGGTAGTCTTCAACAGTAGCTTGTGGTGACACTTGATGATCTTGATCAGTCTAAAGTAGAAGTCTGTGAATTAAAAGAAAATCTTAAAGATGCTGAGAAATTCATTCAAACATTGAAGGAATAGATTGTTAAAACCATGGAAAAAAGGAAGGATCTCTATGATCAGATTAAGCAGAAAGAGAGTGAAAACATGGATGATGCTCACCTGAATCAAACCTTGAAGGAAATAGCTCAAGAATGTGAAAAGCTTTCCAGAGATAATGCAACCCTAAAGCATGAAATGGAATATATGGTGATGAAGTTGATTAAGGAAATTGAACAAAGAAAGAAGAATGAGGAGAATATTGCTCAATCCTTAAAAATAAAGATCTGATGAATGAAAAAGAACTAATGGAGAATTCATTCAATTAGAAAATGAACTTCAACAATCCAAAAATAATGAAGAAGAACTTGAATAATAGATTGTTATTCTTAGGGATGAACTTACTACTACAAATGAATACATGGAGATTAGCTCGATTAAGCTTGATGAGCTAACTCAAGGAAAAAAGAATTATAAAGACAAGCGAGGCCTTGGATATGAGAAAGGAGAAAGTTCCAAATATGGACAAAGAAATTTCAGACAAGGAAATCAGATGAACAAAGGCAGAAGGTATCCGATAAGACAACCTAATGCTCAAAATTTTAATGGATACTGTTTTGCTTGTAACAAATTTGGTCATATGGCTACTCAATGTAGAATTGAAATGAAATCAAGTGACTCATCATTCTCTGGACAGTGTTTTAATTGCAAAAATTTTAGTCATAAGTTAATTGAATGTAGAAGTATATCAAATAACTCTGTCAGCAGAAGGAATGTTGAATGTTATACCCATGGAAGATTTGGGAATATTGCTAACCAATGCAGATCAAGAAGAAATCAATGGAATGATTGGTCTAGACAAGGAAATATTGTGTGTTACAATTGCAATAGATACAATCACATTGCAAGATTCTTTAGAAACAAAAATGTGGATAGAAGAGGTCTGATACACAAAGGCAAAAATGCACAGAAAGATGATAAAGGAAAAGGGAAAGTGACTACGGATGAAATAAGAGATCAGATGAAGAAGACATGGGTAAGGAAATGGTTCTGCACTAGAACTTGCTTTTGGTAACTCCTCCAGGAATTGATCTCAAGCTATTGTTCTAGGGAGATTTTTTCAAGAAAATCCTTTGTCCCCTTGACAATAGTTAGCACTAGAATGTAGGAGATTGTCAATGGTTGTGCTAATAGTTTACAACTACATTGGAGATCACTTGTACATAAAATTGAGAAGTTGAAGGTACGTAGAAGATTTTTTCTCTCGCTGTTTGAGAAAACAAGGTATCTAGAACACCTACGGAAAAAGGACTTATAGTGTGAGCTACAAAAAGACATATTGAAATCCCCACTTTCCACTTTATCAAAGAAGAGAAGAAGGAGAGCGCTTTGCAATTTTTTTTTGAAGGAGTAAAGATAATTCAGCGACGAATCTCTAAATCTATCAAGCATTTCAGTTGTTTGTGGAATTTCCATTTAATTTTATGCTCAGTAGAAAAACTTTTTCGGTACACAAAATGGAACAAATCAAAGGAATTGTGAATTTAGATGAGTTTAACAGTAAGAAGAATAGAGCTGTAAGAAACCTATTGTCACCTGATGAATTAAAATGGCTGGAAGATGCGAAACACAAAAGTCTGGACATTTGGAGTAAATTTCCCTATTTCGAAAACATAAAAAATGTTAAGTTTATCTTGAGTAGATTGAATGATGATACTCTAAATCTAGACAAACCCTATCATATTTTGAAAGGGGTAATTGGAATCCTAATTGGATTATGCAAAATTGGGGATATACCAAAAAAGAAGTTGATCTGAAACAAGGAAATCGAAACCCTAATTGGAGTTATTGGAAACCAAAGGGCATTGATAATTTTGACAAATCAAAGATTTAGTGACAAGGTACATTGCACATGGAGTATCCTATAAAACATTTTTCAGAAATAGAGAAGGGGCAACCTCGGCTGGTGCAGTTTACATCTCTCACAAAATGATAATGGAAGATCAAGACTTTGACCTGTGCAGATTTCTAAAGGATCAACCAATGAAGAACATGCAATTAACAAAGGAGACAGGTCATCCTTTTAGGTTTGGTACTTTAATTACATGTCTTGTAATGTATTTTCTGAATTGTTTTCCACTAAAGAACAATATTGTATGGAAAGAGACTGAACCAGTTTGCAAGCAAATCTATGAACACTCTAACAATTTGGAAAACTATTATCAACTATATGCAAGTTTCTTTATCTAGGCCTACTAGAAAAGTTTGGATCAATTTTCATTTCCCTTCCGGTAAGGGCTCTTGAAGTTGGTTCCTCTTCTGGTGAGATGAAGATAAAGAAGGAAAGAGAAAAATAAATTGCTATATGTACTACTTTGGTATGCAAGACTCTAAGAATTGAAGGAAAAGGAAAAGAAAAGGTGGTTGTAGATATTCCAGATGAAGAATCTGATAAGGAAACTGAGGTCACCCAAGGAGAAGAACTGAAATCAACTAAATTAGATCAAGAAAAGGAAGAAGGAAGTGAAGAAGAAGGTTATTTATCTAAGGCAAAGATACTACAACTTATTCATGAGGAAGATCGAATGCAAACAATTACAAAATTATTGTCTATCAGACCTTCATATGAATAGGATATGATTTTAAGTGTACTAAGTGCTCATGTTGTGCAGAACCAGATCAAATTAGAGAATTTGCAGAATATTTTTCCAGAATAAATGATTGAATGTATCAAGGAAATCATGGACTTTGAGCCTCAGAACATGAAAGAAGAAGAAATAATTCTACACTTGAAGGATTAGTTTGGGCTATCACTTACCAAGTTGAAAAGGAAAATGAATGAGCTGAGGCAATGCATAAGTACAACAAACAACACCTACAACTATTGCATTTGTTGGCCTAATGCAATTGGGAAATACAAAGAAAAGTTTGAGCAAATTGAAATAGAGTTAAATAGGATTGGACAAAGTTTTGATATGTTTTAGGATCAGGATGGTGCAATCAAGAAAAGGATTCAAGAGTTATAGTCCAAGCATACAAAATTCCAATACACTAGAAACAAGCTTGTGGACACCTTCTGGAAAGTGAAGGACATAACAAAATGTAGACTGGAGCAATTGATTGAGATACTAAGGAAAGGAGAAAAACTAGAAGAAACGATCACTATTCTAGAATCCCTTGTCAAGATTACCAACCAAACATCTAAAAATAACAACATGATCATAATCATTGGGATTGTAGTAGAAGCTTGGAAGAAGTTTCTTCCGAAGATGAAAGAAAAACACAAGATAATCTTCAGACTCAAGAAGCAGTTGTTCTTTTTAAAATTTTGAATCAACAAGTTTTTGGTCATATTTCAAAGGGGGAGATTGAATATGTGATTGCCATTGATGTCAAAGGGGGAGAGAGAGCAGTGAAAAATACCTTCTCAATTTCAAGCAGAGCTATGTTTTGAAGTTTGGCAGCATACTTATATTGGTTTTGACACTTAGTCATTTTTCACTAAGTGTTGCCATCAATGCCAAAGGGGGAGATTGTTGGCATATGGCTTCTAGTGTTGTCATTGATCCAGTAATCACTTCTATATCTATTCATACCAAGAGTTAGAGTGAACAACAACGCATTTGGTTAAAGTTAAGTCTATCAATTCAATATGCATTATCAGTTTATCAGTTCACATTGAACATCTCAGGGAAGGTCGTTGGGTATCTGCAGTACCCTATTCTTGAGTTTTGTGTTGGTGCATCAATTGGTGTACGAGTTAGAGGATCCAATGTATTGATTTTTTGTTTATCAGGGCTAATAGGCCGACTTGGTGGATATAGCCATTGTGGATGTTTAAGGAGTAATTGTTCAATTTTTTTTTATGTTCAAACATGTTTATTTAGGTCATCACTATGCTTTGGCCAACTTTGGATTGTACGCGTTAAGAATCATTTGTGGATTTAGCTGACGGTTAGAAAATATTATATGTTTTGTTAAAGCCGACATGAAGATGATATTATCCTTTGATACAGATATATAAGATTGATTATTTATATCATTTTTTAATTGAAGAAGCATGGATGTGAAGTATATTGTTGTGTGATACAAAATTCAGAAGCGCAGTTGTGTGAATTCATCTGTGCATGGAAGATTTGTTATGTGAGTTGCAACAGAGTAGAGCAGAAGAGAAAAATCAGATAGAAGGTCTGAAATCGACTAAAGTACTTAACTGGAACTGTAATCTAGCATTAGAAGATCATATTCGTTTAGTTCAACCTTTCAGATGGATTTAATCTGAATACTTTGTAAGGCAGTGAGCCTTCCCATTTTGAGCAGTGAGCTCTAGGCAGTGTGTCTGAATGCAAGTGCATTCTAATTTTGTAAAACTTATATTTGAGTACTCAAATTGTGGATTGACTTCCACCGTGATTTTTCTCCTAACAGGATTTCCACCTAAAAATCCTTGTGTTATGGTGTTGTGGATGATTGCTTTGTGTGCTTACATCTTTCCTTTGGTTTAATGTTGAAATGGTTTAAATATTAGAATAATAAAGTTAAATATTGCAAAACACTGATTCACCCCCCGCTACCCCTCCCCCCCCCCCTCTCAGTGTTCCCAGATTCCAACAAGGAGCACACCAAAAGAGTATTGGTTGTAACTCTTCTTCTAACTCAGTCTGAGGAAAAAGAAAATAAAAGATTTCATTTGCATGCATTTGAATTCTTTATTTATCGTTGTTCATTTTTCTTGTCTTCAAATATAATGTGTTAATATGATCTCCTATAAAGTATAATAATGAGATTTATGCATTTTCATGTTATAATACATATTATACTTGTTTTTGAATGTTCTAATCAATCTTTCCATAGACAATGTTTGTATTATATGTATATAAATAAATTGTAATAATAAATGGACAATAACCACTAAATTCTTTAAAAAAATGATAATGTATGTAACAATTTATATGGTGTAGAAATAAAATAGTCGAATATTTATGATATCAATATTAAATATCTTTGAAAACAATAATCAAACACCTTGTAAATTTCAAGATGGTTAAGTCATTCAGATTTCCAAGTGAGGTACCTTGGGATGATGCAAGAAGTTGGGTCCACAAAAAGTTCAAAAAGTGGAAGTGTTTTTGTTGTTTTTCATAATTTGTCACACTTGGACTAAAAATTTGAGGCACTTACACAATGAATTTTTAAAAAAATCAGTGATATGAAATTTTTAATTTTGAATCTAGTTTCTAAATATGTAAATTATTCAAATACCCAAATTGTAGAAATTAAATTTTGATAGGGATCTATAAAAACCACTTTTTAAAAATCCCTTTTTTTTTACCATACCATGCACATGTACGAACACCACTTTTTGACCCAAATAAAAGTATTTTGCTAATTCCTTTTGAGGAAAGAGAGCTAACAATATGAAGATTGATGAGGAATTTTTTTAATAATTTTTTGTTGAATATTTTTTTTTTTTTATTAAATTTTTATTGGCCTTAATTGTTGTTTTTAAAAATTAACGTGTACGGACAACATAATTTGACCTAAACTAAACATTTTTTGAAACTTTTTTTTTTCATTCTGTAAAGAATTGTCTAAAAATTGATGTCATATAATTTTTTTTACAAGAAACTTCACCAAAAAAAAGTTATTAAAAAACCAAAAAAGTCTGATATTTCATGTTTAAGGACTAGTTTGCTTTGAAATTAATTCAAGAATATCAAATATAATCCAATATTAATAAAAATTATATATTTGGAAACTAGAAATCATGTTTTGTAATGGGTTTTAATTTTATAGATTGATTCAGAAAAAAAATCCATCAACCATACTATCAAAGATGGACATTCTTCTTCAATCTGCCTTAGTTTTTTAGTTGCAGGTCAAAGGCTAAAGCTCGGATTGCCAAGTCTTTCCTGAGCCTAAAACCAAGGCTGCAAGTGGGTTGGAGATTCAAGTTTTTAATAACGCATATGCGTTTTTAAAAACGTGTACGCATTACAAAACGCATATGCGCTCTTTATTTGTTTGATTATTTTTAAAAAAAAATATTTTTTAGAAACGCGTACGCGTTTTAAAACGTGTACGCGTTTCTAAAAAGTATTTTTTTTAAATAAATGACTTGTATGCATTTTATAATGCGTACGCATTTTTTTAGGTTCGGGTACCCAATGCATAACGCATACGCGTTTTTTAATAACGTGTACGCGTTTTTTAATAACGCATACGCATTTTCTGCGAGATTTTTTATAACGCATACGCGTTTTCTGCGAGATTTTTTTTTTTGGCCGAAACTTTCCCTCTTCGTGGACCCAACTTCTTGCACTTACCCCCTTCCAAGATGCTTATTTTCATTAGATTATTAAAAATCATTTGATTATCACATCCACATAATTCTTAAAACTAATAATCTTTTTTATCCTCTCAACAATTCAATAACATCTGCTACTTGTGACATTATTAAGCAAAACCTGGAGTACAGATAATATCTCAAATTACTACTTACAAACAGGCTTTCTTAACAGTAGACATCATTTTAATGTGTTACAGGGGTATTTGGTGCTCGTAGCTTGGACGGGTATACCCAATTTGACAATAGAATCAGCTATAACTGCAGTCAACCTAACAGTACAATTGGAATCTGCCTTCATATTCCTGTTATATGAATGACTTGGCTACTGGTTCAAACTGTCTATTGTTAAGTGGGTTTCTATTGAATGCAAATCCATGATGCTCTGTGAGATCGAGAGTGATGGTTGGAGAGGAACCCATTGTAGTAATATAGGCAGAAAAGGGAAGCTCCTTGTTTGCTGCATTAATGGCGGCCATGGCTTCCTCACTCAGCAAATGATTATGTTCTCCTTCGTACTTAGTGGTCAAAATAGTGGGGTCTTGGGCACACTTCTGGACTTGCTTTTTAACTGGACAAGTAGGGACCGCACATTTGTAATAACCTCTAGACCAAATGTTGTTTCTCGTCATTTTCTGCCCATATTTTCGCCACTGGCAGCCATCGTTTACCTGACAATCATACAATAAATTAAAAAAATTAAAAAAAAAAATTCAGACAGTGTTTTTTCTTAATAATGGATCATAGAATGTGATCCAAAATATTGATGCAAAAATAACATATAATTAAATCCAGAAAAAACACTCTTACAATAAATTTTTACATTAATTCTATTTTTTCTTTAACAGCAGCTAAAACAATCCCCCCTCCATGGAAACTTACTGTAGTTACCTGTGATTTTGTTCTCACGGTTATGATTTTATTAGGCGCCTTCACACCTGCATCGACACGGGCTTTCTTATTCGGAGAATCCTCTTCCCTACATGAAATCTCATTTCCACTGTCGCTCTTTTCCGGCGGCGCATACTTTACGTTCCTCCTCTTGCATGGCAATGTCGGATGTAGATCATCCATGCAAAATTTGGAGTTCTTGTGCGCTGAGCCACATGCACTACTAAAATCCATGCTACAATCATAATCTTTTCGTCTACACGTTCCATTTATGCTGTCCTCTTCGAAGTCTATGCTCAACTTCAGAGTCTTGGCTATGGATTTCAGAAAAGACTTCTTATTATCTTCCTACAAAACCTCGAGAGATGAAGAATAAGAAAACAGTTAACAATTTGTTAGAAATCATCGACGCCATTAGAAACCTTCAAATCTTGTGTACCTGTTGTTTCTTTACTTGTGTTTGCAAGCTTTGGTATTTACTGCACGTACGCCTTATCATGAATATGAGCTGCTGGTTTTCTTCTCTTGCACGCTTTAACTCGGCCACGAGCTGCAATACAAAATCTGTTTGTAAGAAATTGAAGACGCTTTATGGGCATGGCTATTGTTTTTCAGTTAGATTGTGAGAGTTTATTGTATCAGGGAATGTGATCTGAAATATTGATTAAAAAAACTCTCTCACAATCTAATTTAGAAAATGAACATTTTACTTTACGGATATCCATTGTTTCTGAATTAGATTGTGTAAGAATTTTTCCATCAAAATTTCAGATCACACTTAATAATCTATTGTCAAGATAATAAAAAACTTAAAAAGACAAAAAAAAATAGATCATGATGTGTGATCCCTTATTCATAAAAATTCTCACACAATCTAATCCAAAACAACAATAAAAATTTGATATCATTACTTATATCATTGCTCATTTGATGTGCAATTGACCAGGGACTAATGTCTTATTTGTACCTCGCTTCTACGTTGGTCCATCTGGTTTTAACCACCTTATCCTCAGCTCGTCACGATATCAACTCCAAGCTTGAATTGCTTAAAACTTGCAGAAATGCAAGCCAGGTGTAGTAATTTGTTAAGGGATTGTTGAAATACAATCATGTACATACAGACTTTTGAATTGACCTTGACTAGCATATAAATTATTGATTTCATGATTGACTTGTGAAAAATTCAATACCTGATAAGGAAGAACGAACCATTCCTGAAATAGAAGTCCAGTAACGTGTTATGAAAACATACATTTTTGTGTCGTCAATCATAATTCCAAGCATCTTCTTCATAAAACATTCTGGAAGATAAGGACTGACAGGCTTGAGTCTATTCAATAAATGGAAACAATTTCAATCTGAGCTACTTTCGGAGAAGGCGGGTCTCATCTAGACCGCCTCAAGTCGTTACACCAATTCATGGAAGCTCCTTCAAACTCTGTGAATAAAATAATTCTGGTCAATCCAACAGTTTAATGGTATTGGTTATAAAATAATTCTGGTCAATCCAGCAGTTCAATGATGTTGATCATAAAATAATTCTGGTCAATCCAACAGTTTAATGTTGCTGAATCAAAGGCGTCCGACATATTTGACTGTGAAGTTTGCTTTTGCATTACGCAATTGTGTTGGACAATTTATAAACTTTTCTTTATACACCCAAAACAAGCCAAAAGATATTATTATAATTATTTAAAAACATTAATTAATTATTAATTTATATAGTTAATATTATTTTGTTCTGTTAAATAATAATAATAATACAATATATAAAGAGTGTAATAATAAAATTGGTATACTCACATCATTTCTTATTTAGTTTTATATTTATTTTATGGTAATGTCTATATATATAGTATAAGCGTTACGATTTTTTTATTAAATTTGACTTATATTCTTATATTATCCATTCTTATTTTGACATATCAACATTGATTTCCATAAATTTAATCTTTACCTCAAGATTGCTATAGTCTTCATACAAATCATTTTCTTGTGACTCAAGATTGACTGAAAATATAGGGTAAATGACACAATGGAAATGATGAACAATATAGAATTTATTTCATTACAATGTGATTGAGCTCAAAAATTATATCAATGAAACAATGTTGATGCAATATAGTAAATCAAAAACTTCAAAAAATGCAAGTACCATAACACTAGATATACATGGAGAAACCCTTCTAAAAAATAATGGACACTACCAAAGAGATAACAAGCTTGTATTAATTTTACAAATAAAATTACACCAACATAATCCACTTTAACTTCTTCAACATATTCCAATAGCATAATAATACTCAACCTACAAAAAATCTTTTTTTTTTCTTCTCCTTTCAACCCCTAATGCATGTGCAAATATTGATAAGTACATAAAAAGTAGTTTACAATACCATGGGCACCGAAACCACAAGCCAAGAAAATAACTAGAAAAACACCCCAATCTCTTTTTCCCCTAACACTCGACTAGGGTGGCAAGAGGGAGGAGGATGAGGCAAGGGGGGTGCTAACCCCAGCCCAAACCCCCCATGGGTGGGGGTTTCTACCCCAATTAACATGAAGAATAATTAGTCCTCCATAGGATTGCAAAGTGAATATTACAATAAATCTTAAAATTCTCCCATTTGATATTTACACTACAAGAACATGATAGGAAACTAAACATAAATAACTATTACAAAAGGTTGTTGTACAAATTTTTTCATTAATGTTAAAGTCCAATAATGTCAAGGAGTAATGTCTTTGATGATAGTATGTGTTCACCGACGCCTAAGGAGTAATGCTAGCTAAACAATGAATGTAATCGTACTTGAATTATCATTATCAATCCATTTTGAGTATAATGAAGAAGATTGATTATAGTATGCTTGCATCACTTCATGGTGACAAAGGTGATCTAGAAGTCTGATCCAAAATGTTTGTGGTTAGTTACTCAGGGTAGAGAGATTTCTCTAGCAATGGGTAAAAGTAAGAAGTTGGGTCCATGAAGAGGGGAAGTCTTGACCAAAAAAAAATCATGCAAGAAACCCATATGGGTTATTAAAAAAATGCATACCCACTTAGCAATGGTTACTCGAGCCTAAAAAAAAAATTTGTACACATTATGCTTCAAGTACACACTAAAAAATGTGTATGTGTTATATGATGCGTACACATTTCTAAAAGGTATTTAATTTTTTAAATAAATGAGCAAATAAATAACACATACTTGTTATATAACGGGTACACGTTTCCATATAAAAATGCGTCTGTGTTTCATAATGCGTACGCTTTTTTAAAATTTAAAATTCCCAAACCACATGCTACCTCGGTTTTAGGCTCGAGAAAGGCTTGGCAACTTGACCCTTAGCCTTTGACCTGCAACTAAAAAACTAAGGCATGTTCAAGAGAAATGTCCAACTTTGGCAATATAGTTGATGGATTTTTTTTTTCTGAATTAATCTATGAAATTAAAACCCATTATAGAACACGATGTCTAGTTTCTAAATATATAATTTTTGTTAAGATTGGATTTTTTCTTTTATTTTTTAATTAATTTCTAAGAAAACTGGTCCATAAACTTGAAATATCAGGTTTTTTTTGTTTTTTTACTAATTTTTTTTGGTTAATATTTTTACAAAAAATATTATATGGCATCAATCTTCAGACAATTCTCTACACAATGCAAAAAAATTCAAAAAATGTTTAGTTTAGGTCTAATTATGCTATCTGTACATGATTTTTAAAAATAGTAATTAGGGCCAATAAAAATTCAATTAAAAAAAGATTAAAAAAAATTACAAAAAAGTATCCTCATCAATCTTCATGTTGTTACATATATTTCCCCAAAAGGAATTAGAAAATACTTTTATTTAGGTAAGAAAATGGTGTTCGTACACTTGCATGGTATAGTAAAAAAAAAAAAAGATTTTTAAAAAGTGGTTTTTATACATGCCTATCAAAATTTGATTTCTACATATTTGAAAACTAGATTCAAAATAATAAATTTCATATGACTGAATTTTTTAAAGATTCATTGTGTAAGTGCTTCAAATTTTTAGTCCAAGTGTGGAAAATTCTGAAAAACAACAAAAACACTTCCACTTTTTGAGTTTTTTGTGGACCCAACTTCTTGCATCAACCCCAATACAACCATGTTTTGTATTTCTTCCTAAAGGAAAGTTTGGGTCTGTGGTTTGAATGGAGAGTACGTATACACATTTTTTTATTGTACTCCAGATTTTTTAGAAGATATGTTCAATATGCAAAAATATTGAAGTGGCAGAAGGGTCACTATTCTTATCAGTTAACTAGTTGGTGTGCGAGAATTGTACATAAATGGCTAGTAGTGTGCAACATATGGAGATAGTGCAGGAAGTTAAAATAGGTCCAGGCTAAGGACCTTGTCATTGCACATGACATCATGTTTTTTTGGCGACATCAAATTTGATTTAGGAACTATTTGTTACACATTTCATCTAATTTGAATTTAGGTCCATCCTATGTAGTCCTAGTTAATTATGGATCCCTGAGTGACATGAAATGTTGTTAATGTAATTTCATGTATATAATTTAGATCTCAATTCACATGATAAGTGTTTGAAAGTGATGTAAGTGTGTGAGCATGAGAGCAGTTGTGTGAGAAAGTGTTATTGAATATCAATTGCATATTGATCATTGTGCGCCATAATATAAAGATCATAAGGAGTGTAGGAGAATGTCTCAAACGAGATCAGATCTTGTGTAAGTTGTGTAATCAATATTGAAGTTTCACAAGATTTATCTTTTTAATCCGATAGGACTGGTGTTCTACTTAGTGATTTGGTGTTTAGATCTTTGTTTTGGAGATTGTTGTCTCCAGTAGGTTGGTGCCTACAAACACAATAGGGGATTGGTGTCTTTGGTAGGTTGGTTCCTACTTCATGACTATAACTTATTCATTACTTTGTGAGGTTGGATTTGGGTAGTAGCTCCAAGCATCCCTTCTCAGCATGGTTTTTCTGATTATGTGTTTCCACATATATTTGGCATTCATTGTGTGAATGTGTGATTTTATGATAACTTGATTGATAGTAGATATTTTGATTCATGTTTCATGTTTGAATATATATATGTTGAATTAAAGAGTTTGAAATATATTTGATCTACTGATTCATCCCCCCCCCCCACTCCCCCCCCCCCTCAGTAGATTGTGTGTCTTTCGATTGGTATTGAAGCTAAGTTCCTTTGAAGAAGCTTAACAACTTGAGGTAGATTTGAGATGTCACACTCAATGGTTAAAGAAGAATCTTGTCTACAAATAAGGCACCATGCTTTGATGGATCCAATTATGTTGTTTAGAAAGTAAGAATGGAAGCATATCTGATGGCCCTAGGGTTTGAGCTTTGGAAATCAGTTGTAGATGGATATGAGATCCTTGAGAGTCCCCCAAGAGATCAGGTTAGAAATAAGTCTTGTGAGAAAAATGATAAGGCAAGGAATTCTATTTTATGTGGTTTGTGAAGATCATGCATTGCAAAACAACGAAGGAATTATGGAGTAAATTGTAAAATATCTATGAAGGTGATGACAAGGTCAACCAAGCAAAGCTTCAAACTCATCAAGGTTAGTTTGAAATTCTAAAAAGGAGGGAATAGGAAAATATTGCTACATTCATACTCTAGGTTGATGAGGTTGTCAACTCTATCAGAGGTCTTGGTGAAGAAATGAAAGAAGGTATGATTGTGAAAAAGGTACTCGGATCCCTTCCTAAAAGGTTTGATGCAAATGTTTATGTTGCTGAAGAAGCTAAATATTTGAATTCTCTAACTATGGATGAGTTACATGGAATCTTGAGTACCTATGAGATGAGGATTGATAATGACAACTCCAAAAGAAAGTAGGTGACATTCAAAGCATCAAATAAGCAATTTGATCCAATTTTAGATGATGGATCAGATTTCAAGGAAGAAGACTTTGTTAAGAAGTTACAGATGGGTTTCAAAAAATATAAAGGTAAGTTTCCCTTCAAATGTTTTAATTGCAGTGATGTATGGTATTTTATGGCTAAATGTCCATACAAGGATTCTAACAATGTTGAGAAAAAGAATGGAAATAAGTCATTCTTAAAAGGGAATAAAGTTAAGAGGAAAAAAAAGAGTTTCTTCATCAATGAGGAAGGCTATTCAACTAATGATGAGGATCAAGAAATCTTTGGAGGTGAAGGAGAAAACATTGTATTTATGGCTATGGAAACTACTAAAGATGATGTAGAAATGAACTCCATAAATAATGATGATGAAGTAGATCTTGTGGAAGAGTTTCTCAACGCTGGCAAAGAGATTAAGAGATTGAAGAAAATAATTGTTGAGGAAGTAAAGGCTAAATATAATTTATCTCAGAATCTTGAGAAGGCAGAGAAGATGATTATTGACTTGAATATCCAACTATAAGAAGAAAATAGAATTGAAGAAGTTTTGGTTGAAACGTTGTTGTCAAGATATGAAAATTGTGAAAAGATTGAAGTAGATATCATGTCACTAAGGAAAGATCTTGATAAAGTAAATCATAAACTAAAGATGAAGTTTGGGAAGAGTACTGAGATGCTAGATCAGATAATTGGAAGTCAAAGATCACTGTATATCAAAATTAGAATTAGTTTCATTGATGCACAAAATAGCAAGGTGATTGAGCAACTCGTGGAATCTGTTAATGGGAATCTAGAAGAGATGGCTTCAAAAGTTCAAATTCTAAGCAAAGTGCAAAAATCAATGAAAGAAAGGTACAAAATGATGGCTTCATTCAATTGCAAAGGTATAATAAAATATCTGGAAGACAAGCTTCTAAATGACAAGGATACAATACTAGGTTCAATCATTTTTTTTTTTGGTTACTATTTTAATTCTAATCACTTTTTGAAATGCACAAGACAACTAAGAGGGGGGTGTGAATTAGTTGTACCAAATTACTTTAACTTATATATTTAATCAATTTCACCTTAACTTAATCTATTATTAGGAATAAATATGAAATATAGATAACATAAAGTAGAAACCAGAGACAATAGATTTATGTGGAAAACCCGATGAGGGAAAAACCAAGGTGAGGATTAGCTCACAATATAGTAGTAATGCAATACCAGATACAAAAGGCACACTGCTAGAGGGCTCACTACCCAAAAATAAAGGATCATTGCCTACAGTAGGACTCATTGTCTAGAAGGAGGCTCAGTGCCTACAAATAAAGAAAAGATAAGTAAAGATCCACCACAATAGGTTCCACACATTTGCAGCTTGATCAAAAGATTGCAGACACCATCAGCTCACTGCTTTCAGGAATCTAACACATCAAAGTACTGTTGCCTTGATTTGCTCTTGCACACTTTGCTTTTTGCACTTGTTCGCACACTTCACTTGATTTCAACACAATTTGTAACATCTTGTCTTACTTTTATACTATCTTCAATCCTAGAAGCATTCTCCAAGGTCGCCTATACATCCTTCATTTTACAAATTTAAATTAGGTCGGCTACTCAAAATTCCCATGGTGGATAAGAATGAGCGAGGACCAATTACACATTTAACTAGGACCCAAAACAAAATCTTGGATCAATCATACACTTCCTTAATTCGATGCAAAATCTTTATGTGACATGTAGACACCAAGTCGACCAAACCTAATGAAAACACCAATGATCTTTGAATTACATGCATCTACAACAAGATGATCATATGTGGATCACCCAACATGCTTCACCAGATAGTTGAACAACTCTAAGAGACCTTCAGGAACATCCACAACAACTGCAACAATCTTCATGCACAAAACATCCTTCAACAGTTCAACCGGACCGAACAACAATACATAGTAGCTTTGGAGCAAGTATTTCAAAGCACCAAACCACAAGAATGTTTGATAGAACATAGAGAACATTAGTGTTAACCTTCTTCCAGATCTGCAAGATCTAAAACAAACTACCAAAAGACTACAAAGAAAAAAATTATCCTAGTCCACAAACAAATAGTTCTGTAAAACTGGTTCACACACAGGTGAACATTATCTTTCACTCTCCATCAATCCATAATCTAAAACTTAGGATATATTATCCATTGAGAATTATGATCAATACCACAGATCCACATAGGCATAGGAACAACACAGAAGAAATGAAGATCACATTACCAGAGTACACTCAGAACACGCACACTACACAGTCTTCATTATTTCTTAATTTTCTCAAAAGCACTTGGCAACAACACAATTGCGACTTCATAAATATAGCTCCATGTACTCTAAAAAATTCTATAGTATCTCAACTATACAAGTACCACCTATAATCATTATGAACTGTGTTGACATCAATGACAACATTAATGAAAACACCACCAAACACATCCATACTTGCAACAATCTCCCCCTTTGTCATTGATGGCAACACATGATGTGAAAAACCATCAAAGATAGCATACACATTATCCTAATTCTTCTCTTTATTTTCAGATTAGACATCCTACACAATTATTTCTGCACTCTCTTCTCTTTACAAGGTTTTTTGTCCCCTTTCAACTTTTTCACATGAATTTCTCTCCCCCTTTGACATCAATGGAAAAGGAAAGTTTTGCATGAAAAATATTCCATATAAAACCCTGATCACTCCCCCTTAGGAGTGCACCCACATCACATACTGCAACAATGAAACTCTCTACTCCCCCTGAGGATTATATCACAATCATCAGTCCAAATCAAAAAGGAATCTGTGAAAATTTCACTAAATTGATGCACCTCCATGTGCACCTAATTTAAAGGAGGGGCAGTAACCCATAAATTCCCCTTGAGATACTCAAAAGTATCCTTCAAAAGGGCCTTAGTGAATATGTCATGAATTTGTTCCTTGGTCAACACATATTCAAGTTTGACTTCATTCTGTAACACCTTATCCCTCAAGAAATGATACCTAATAGATATATGCTTTGTACTAGAATGCATCACCAATTTTTTTGAAATGTTTATTGCACTTGTATTGTCACAAAAGATAGATATAGGCCCATCACACATCAAACCTATGTGCTTCAAATTTTGATTCATCCAAAGTACATGTTACAATAGGATACTGTTGTACACATATTGAATCCAGAAATAACTACTAATATTCTTATGGATTGTGGAAATCTAATAGCATTGGAGGATGCTGCTGCAATATACTTAGCTTCTGTAGTGGATAACGAAACTAAATCTTGTTTCTTACTCAACCATGAGACCAAGATTCCTCCAAGGAAGAATGCACCACCACTTGTACTCTTTCGATCATCCACACAACTAGCCCAATTTGTAGTAGTGTAGGAATTCAATGTGAAATCAATATCCATAGGATACCATAGCCCATAATTGGAGTTCCCTTAAGATATTTGAATATCCTCTTCATAGTTGTAACATGTGTTTCTTTGGTTTCTACTTGAAATCTTGCAACCAAACATATTGAATGCATGATATCTAATCTAGTAGTAGTACAACATACAACACTCCACCAATCATGGATTTATACATGCTATGATCAAATTTAGAAGATTCATCATCCTTACTTAGTTTACATCCAATTACCATAGTGGTATAGATCGGTTTGGAGTCATCCATTCCAAACTTCTTCAATAATTCCTTAACATACTTAGATTGTGAAATGAATATCCCCTTATCAGTTGGTTCACTTGAATACCAAGGAAGAAATTCAACTCACCAATCATAGACATCTCAAAATCTTTTTGCATCTCCTTTGTAAATTTCTTACACATACCTTCATTTCCACCAAAGATAATATCATCAACATATACCACAAATATCAACATTTTGTTTCTCTCAACTTTGAAGTAGAGATTTCTATCTGAAGAATCTTTTTTGAATCCTTGTTGTGTCAAGTATCTATCCAACCTTGCATACCAAGCTCTAGGATCCTATTTAAGTCCATATAGTGCCTTTTTCAATTTGCATACCATGTCCGGTTTGTCTGACAACTAAAATACTTTTGGTTGTTCCTAGGGATAACTTTAGTGGCGAATCTTCGCCAATTGGTGAATATTTGAAATTGGGACCTCCAAAAATGGTGAATAATACAGGCTAGAAAGGATGCCGAATTGCCACGTTTTTACAAAAAAAAAAAAAATCTCAATTAATTCGCCAATGTATTATTTTTTAAATGACACATCGTTGGATCTGATTCGCCAGTAGTTTATACTGTAATTACAAATATTACTTATATTCGCCAGTAATTTTATATTATTATAATGAATTTTTATGGTATATTCGCCACTAATAATAATTTACCATTTCATTTTAGGGATATTTTAGCCTTTAATAGTTTTATTATTTATTGTCATTGATTAGCTTTTTAATCGAATGGCTGCAAGTGAATTTCGTGACTTTATTTGCACGTGCCTTTTAAAAAGGTTGTTGAGGCTTGAAATTTATTTTGGGCCACACGATTAGATTTGATCATGAGGCCCAAAAAAATTTTTGGGACTCAACAACCTTTTTAAAAGGCACATGCATATAAAGTCACAGAATTCACTAAGTCATGAAATTCACTAAGTGCATATTAAATCGTTGTATCGGCGAGACATCCCTAACTGTCCCACCGATGATGTTAACTCACACTGATAAGGCTTCCATACTCCACCTGGGGTCCACCAAGGCATAGGTACACCACTTGTGTAATTCCGGAGAATCATGAAAGGAATCTACAATATTCACGCGAAGCTCCCAGAAAGACATCCAATCAAAGCTTTGTATCGTTGTATCGGCAGGACATCCCTAAGTGTCCCACTGATGATGTTCACTCATGCCGATATTTGCTCACGGAATGAACTTGCAGTCGTCCGATTTTCAAGTGAGATTTTTTAAAAACACTTGATCCGTGTGTGCTCCTTGACCCCGCCGGTGGCTGTCGCCCTCGGGCCCGTACTTCAATATTAAAAAAAATAAAAAAATATGGGGGAACTGCGCTGACCAAGTATGCAAATTTTTAAAGGAGAGATTCACCATTTTAATGAACCATTTTAGTGATTATTTACTAGGATTCACCAATGTGATTTCATTTTTTTACTAATTATCCATTAAGATTTGCCAGGATTTTATAATTTTTTGAATAATGTGCATAAGATTCGCCAAGGAAAATTAATATATTTTTCAAATAAAAGGAAAGATTCATTTGGATTTTACACCTTTGCTGAGGGGGGGTTTCTTAAAGTTATCCTTGGTTGTTCCATATACACTTCTTTCAATTATCCATTCAAGAATGCAAACTGGACATCCATCTGGTACACTTTGAAGTCTTTATGAGCTAAAAATGCCAAGAACGTCTGAATGACCTCCATTCTTGCCACCGGTGTAAATGTTTCTTCAAAATATATTCCTTCAACCTATGAATTACCTTTGCATACAAGTCTTTCTTTATTTCTTACAACTTCACCATATTCATTCAACTTATTCCTGAATACCCATTTTGAACCAATTACATTCTTGTTTATTGGTCTAGGGACTAGTTCCCATGTCTGATTCTTCTCTATCTACTGCAATTCATCTTTCATTGCTCTAACCTAACTCTCATCTTTGCATGCTTCAATCATAGTCTGTTTAGAAATCTACCTCAACCGCTCTTTTTCTTGTCTTTACACCTTCACTTATGTCTCCAATTATCTATTCCTTCAAATGATTCCTTTGTACATATTTAAGAGTCTTAGGAGCAGGTTCAAAAATTTCCTCTTCATCACTTTGTTCTTTCTCTTCTTCTTTTATTTTCCCTCAGATAGGATCATTTGGTTCAACTTCACTTATTTCTACTAGTCTATGCATAGCTTCATCAACTTTTACATTTACACTTTCAACTATTCTCCTCAATCTTTTATTGAAGCATCTATATGCTTTTCTATTAGTTGAATATCCAAGAAAAATTCCCTCATCACATCTAGCATCAAACTTTCCATGATTCTCATAATCTCTTTTAATTTAACATTTGCTTCCAAACACCTTAAAGTATTTAATAGTAGGAGTCTTACCAGTCCATAACTCATAAGGAGTCTTTGTGTTGTTAGCTCTAATATAAACTCTATTAATAATATAAACAATAGTGTGGATATCTTCTCTCCAATTTACATCATGAACATTTTCTTCTTTCATCATTGTGTTGGAAACCTCTTGAATAGTTTGGTTCTTCCTTTCCACAACTCTATTCTGCTGAGGGGTTCTAGGGGCATAATAGTGTCTCTTTACACGTCATTCTCTTCACAAAATGCATTAAAATCTCCAGAAGTGAATTCTCCACCTCTATCAGACCTGAAACATTTGATTCTTAGGCTTACATCATTCTCTACTCTTGCTTTGAACACTTTGAATCTATCTAGAGCCCAAGATTTCTCTCTAAGAAAAGTAACCCATGTCATCTTAGAGTAATCATCAATCAAAAGCATAAAATACTTGTCACCATTAAGACTTCCTATTCTTGTAGGACCACAGAGGTATGTATGAATCAATTCTAGCATTTTAGTAGATGATTGTTCTTTTCCTTTAAAGTTGCTTCTTGTTTGTTTTCCCAACTGACAACTTCTGCAAACTGAGTTTATAGGCTTTGTGATTTTAGGTAGATCTCTAACAACTTCTCTTGAATTGATCCTGATTAGATTGTCGAAATTTACATGTCCCATCCTCTAGTGCCATAGCCAACTTTCATTAATCTGAGAAATAAAGCACTGACCATCACCACTCTTAAGCTGATAGATGTTTCCATGAGTTCTTCATCCTACTGCTACCATAGTTCTAGACCCCTTTCTGATCTCACATGTGTTATCTTAAAACACAAGCTTGAATCCCTTGCTACTCATTTTCCCAACACTCAAAAGATTATGCCTTAAACCCTCAACATAATAGACATCATCAGTACTATGTTTTCCATCAAGACTAATTCTTCATTTTCCAACAATCTTAGCAATAGAATCATCTCCGAACATGACTAATCCTCCATCACACTTTTCAAGTTTAGTGAACTTAATTTTATCTCCAGTCATATGATTTGAACATCCAATGTCAGTTACCCAATAGTCTTCATCTTGTCTAACATGAAAAGTAGTCACTAGAGTACCTTCCATCTCATCCTTCTTGCTCTCTAGACTAGATTCCCTTGCACATATTCCATGGTTAGCAGATACAACTTTACTTTCGAGTGCTAGAAATAAACATTCATCTTTATCTTCCTCAAAATCAGACTCATCATCAAAAATTCCTACATCTTCTCTAACATAATATGATTTCTTGAACTTCTTATCCTTCTTGTCTTTGTAATTATTACTATTATCTTTTTTCTTCTTGTGTGTAGCTCTATTTGGAATTCTTGAGGCATAATGACCAATATTTACACAAATAAAACATTTAAAGGAAACATACATTTGTATTTACCAGTACCTTTCTTTAATTTCCTTGTAAAGTTTTCTTCCAACTCTTCTGAACTGTCATCATCTGAGTCATCTCCTATCTTAATTTCTTTAAAGACTGTTTCAGCTTTCTCCTTTTCTCTTGAAAACTTTCTCATCTCGGATGCAGTCAAGGTGCCAAATATTTTCTCCTTATTTAATGTCTTTAGATCATATGATTCTTCAATAGTAGAGACCTTATCACTATAGTTCTCTAGTAGGGTCATCAAGATCTTCTCAATTACATCTTCATCTGTCATGGTACCTCCTTGATTCTTGATTTCATTTGCTACAAGTTCAACTCTTTGATAATAGCTTGCAATATCTTCACCCTCTTCCATTCTCAGGTTCTCAAATTTGTGCTTAACTGTCAGCTTCCTTGAGAATTTTACTCTATCATTTTCTTCATAGATATCTTTCAATTTTTCCCACACTTCATAAGCAATGCCTAAAGAGATAAATTTTGTCCTTTCAATTTTAGATAGAGCACTGAAGATAGCATACCTTGCATTTTCATTCTCCTGATAAGTAGAGATCTCATCTACAGAGGAAGGACTAGCGGATGGCTCAACATACTTTGTCTCTACAACTTTCTAGGTCTTGAAACCAAGAGAGACAAGATAGCTCTCATCTGCACTTTCCAGTCACTATAATCAGCTCCATCAAAAATAAGGATTTGCAACTTGTGAATCATCTGATCTACCTCAAGCAGTTAAGATTTTCACCGAGGAACCAAAGCTCTGATACCAATTGTTTAAATGTACAAGACAACTCAGAGGGGGGGTGAATCAGTTGTACCAAATTACTTTAACTTCTATCTATAATCAATTTCACCTTAACTTAATATGTTATTAGGAATAAACATGAAATGCAAATAGAGAAAATTAAACACCAAAGACACCAGATTTACATGGAAAACCCAATGAGGGAAAAACCATGGTGAGGATTAGCTCACAATATTGTAGTAATGCAATATAGGATACAAAAGGCTCACTGCCTATAGTAGGACTCACTATCTAGAAGGAGGCTCACTGGCTATAGATAAAGAAAAGATAAGTAAATATACACCACAATAGGTTCCACACATTTGGAGATTGATCAAAATATTGTAGACACCATCAACTCATTTCTTTTAGGAATCTAACACATCAAAGTACTATTGCCTTGATTCGCTCTTGCACACTCTATTTTTCACACTTTTTCATACACTTCAATTTCTTTCCACACAATTCAAAACATATTTTCTTGCTTTTATACTATCTTCAACCCTGGAAGCATTCTCCAAGGTCCACTATACATCCCTTATTTTATAAATTCAAATTAGGCCAGCTACTCAACATTCCCACAGTGGATAAGAATGAGAGAGGACCAATTACACATTTAACTAGGACCGAAAATAACATCTTGGATCAATCACATGCTTCCTTAATTTGATGCAAAATCTTTATGTAACATGTAGACACTAGGTCGACCAAACCTAATGAAAACACCAATGATCTTTGAAGTACACACATCTACAACAAGATGATCACACGTGGATCAACCAACATGCTTCACCAGACACTTGAACAACTTTAAGAGACCTTCAAGAAAATTCACAACAAACGCAACAATCTTCATGTACAAAACATCCTTCAACAGTTCAACTAGACTGATCAACAACACATAGTAGCTCTAGAGAAAGTCTTTCAGAGCACCAAACCACAAGAATGTTTTCTAGAACACAAAGAAAATCACTGTTAACCTTCTTCTAGATCCACAAGATCTGAAAAAAACTACTAAAAGACTGCGGAGAAAAAATATTTCTCTCAATCCACAGACAAACAGTCCTACCAAATGGGTTCACACACCGATGAACATATCTTGCACTCTCCATCAATCCAAAAGCTAAAAACTATGATATATTATCTATTGAGGCTTATGATCAATACCACAGATCCTCACAGGCATAGGATCAACATAGAAGAAATACAAAGCACATTACCAGAGCACACTCAGAACACACACACTACATAGTCTTCATTATTTCTTAATTTTCTCAAAAGCACTTGGCAACAACACAACTGCAACTTCATAAATATAGCTCCATGTAATCTAAAAACTTCTATAGTATCTCAACTATACAAGTACCACCTGTAATAATTTTGAACTATGTTGAAATCAATGACAACATTAATGAAAACACCACCAAACACATCCATACTTGCAACATCACTTTGGTCATAAGGTTGTGAATTGTAGAAGGGTTCTGGTAAGAAGAAATAACTTTGTTACAAGTAATGAATTTTCACCTTTTTACATTTTCAATATAATTTGTCACAAATACAACAATTTTGGACATATTGCTAGAAATTACAAAAGTAATTTTGTGAGTCCTCCTCTACCATAAAAAAAAAAGAAAAAGTTTGGAAGGTTATAATAATGAATCAGATAAAGTGTGGAAGAATAAATTGAAGGAGAAAAGATAAGATAAATTCATGATAGCTCAAGTTGCATTACATGATCAAAAGGAGAAGAATCTATGGATCATCAATAACAAATGCTCAAGTCAGATGCCCAGAGACAAAAGTAAGTTCATGCATTTCAAGAATTTTGATGGAGGATCTATAACTCTTGGAAACAATTCTATTGCTCAGATTATCGGTAAGGGTAGTTTAAGCCTTGATGGTGGAAAGACAAAAAATCATGATGTTCTATATGTGGAAGGCTTGAAACATAATCTTCTGGGTGTGAGTCAAATTTTTGACAAAGGCTACAAGCTTTCATTCAATGCTAAAGGCTATGAAATAAAAAATACCAGTATTGGAGAGCTGATTGTGGAAGGAAGCAAGACTGACAGTGATGTATACATCTCAGTGAGTTGAATGGACAATTTTTTTTGCTAAATACAGAGAGAGGGAAGTTGGATCTGGCACATAAGGCCAAGACACATTAATTTTGATGATATTTTGAAGATTAGTTCAAAAGGAATGGTTACAGACATGCTAAAGATCAAGAAGCCTGATTCTACTAGATGTAAACCATGTCATGAAGGGAAAATGTAGAATAAATTCCCTACTAAGGAATATTATACAAAAATGCCATTGGATTTGATCCATGCAAATCTATGTAGACCAATGAGAATATAGAGTCTATAGGGTGATATGTAGTTTATGTTTCTTATTGATGATTAGTCTAGAATGATTTGGATTTCTTTTTTGAAAGAAAATTTAGAAGCTTTCGAGAAGTTTAAAGCATTTAAAAAAATAGTTGAAAATGAAACAGGAAGGACAATAAAGTGTTTGAGATTAAATAGAGGTGGAGAATTCCCTTCTGATAGGTATGGTGAATTTTGCGAGTTACTTAGGATCCAAAGAGTTTTTTTCTCCCAAGACTCCATAGTAGAATGAAGTTGCTGAGAGGAAGAACCAAACTATACAGGATATGGCTAGAACAATTTTAAGTCAAGAAAGTTTACCAGATATATATTAGAGAGAAGAAGTTCAGACCATAGTGTATATTTTGAACAAATCTCAAATCAGACCAAGGACTGGTAAAACACCATATGAACTGTGGAGAGGAAGACCAACTTTAGTTAGACATCTTAGGATATTTGGAAGCTAGTGCTATATAAAAAGAGATGAAGAACATGGGTAATTTTGATTCTAGATCTAATGAAGGTATTTTTATTAGCTATTCTACGACAAGCAAGGAATATAGATGTTATAAAAAAATACTAAAAAAGGATTATTGAAAGTGTCAATGTAAGTATTGATGAGACAATACAATCTACTGATATTTTGGAAGTTGAAGATAATGAAGATCCAATTCACAGTAGTGATGAAGACTCAAAAGTTGATTCGAAGAATACAGTTACAAATACTTTGGCTAAGTGTGTGTAGAGAAATCATTCTGAAAATAAAATTGTGTTATTAGAAAATGTGGATTAATCAAACAGTAAACTAACACACTGATAAGACATTAAAGAAATCTAACTAGAAAGCATAAATGCAAACTCTAATGATAGTAGCTTCTTCAAATTCATCCCATCATCCTCTATCTCCAAGGATTTGATTAAAGATGCTGGCTCTCAGTTGTGTAAACAACAACTTGTTGAAATGGCAACTTAAGAGAATGAGATTAATTGAAAATGCATGTGCATGGCTATATGATTTAAGCTATGAAATTGAAATGCTATGATGCTAGAATGCTGATAATATTGAAATACAACTATAGTAACTGTGTATGAAATCTAAGATTTGAGGTGTGTCCTTTTCAACTCATAAGAGGGTTGTATTTATAGATTTTTGAAGGAAAGAAATCCATTTGGCGAGGGTCAACGGTTGAGATTCAAACCTATAAAATGAATGGTGAGAGATCAAGAAGTTGAGAAAAAGATGGAAGATGTTTCCATAAATTAAATGAATGAATATTTAATTTATGTGTGAGAGATGATAAAAGCACTTTAATTAAATATATTAAATATTTAATTAAATATGGAGAGAAGAAAGTTTCTAATTAAATATCATAGAATATTTAATTATTGAGGCAAGAAAGCTTTTAATTAAATATTGGAAATATTTAATTAAGTGGAAGAGAAGAAATCGCTTTAATTAAATATTAGAAATATTTAATTAAATGTGAGATGAAGAATATTATTTAAATTTAAAATTTAAACTTGTGATAATTAATATAAATAAATTGTGAAATCTATTTATTTAATTAAGAGGAAAATAATTAAATAAACTAGAAGAATTGAGAAAATGAACAATATAAATAAATAATTAAATTTATTTGTATGTAGATGACTTAAGAATATTAATTAAATAATTCATATTTAATTAACTAACAGGTTTGATTAACCGTGACCATTTTTAGATGTGTAAGAAAATTATAGGAGATCAACAGAGTGGGGTCCAGACTCAAAGAAAAATTAAGAGAAAATGAATAGGTACACTTTAAATTATTATCAAATATTGAACCAAATTCTTATATAGAGGCTATTGGAATTGTTGTCATTGATGTCAAAGAGTATTCATGATTGTCTTTGATTTCAAAAGGGCATCATAAGAAATTAAAGACAAAAGATGGTTTAATGTTGTAGAGCAAGCTTTGAAGTCTTTCAAAATTTTGGGCTTCGGGGCTTGGGCTTATCGTGTATCGCTTGCTAGAGAAGGAAGGAGATAGGAGATTTGAGTCAAGTCCGAAAGGATTTGGACATCAAGCTTCAGACTGTTGGCTTATGCCTTACTTTTATGTTTGAAGAAAAGAGTATGGTGGAGACTCGATCCCCAAAACTTGAAAAGGGTCAGGCATCAGAGATCGGAGTTAAGGCTTTCACCTTAACGAGAATGGTAAGTATGCATAATGATGAAAGCCCGAAGACCAAAACCCAAAAGTGTTAAAAGCTATTTGGTCTTGAGAAAGAAAAGTTTGAGAATGACAGTTCGGTAGGGAAGCTTATGTCTTACTGAAAGGAAAGAAAGTGGTAAGGTGAAAGGGAAAACACCAACATTTAACAAACTCATGCAAGTTCAAGTCATGGCACTGGATAGAGTTTATATTTTATTGTCGACTATCTACGGACAGTTGAAGGTCACTTAAGTTATGTAGTTTTTGGCCCATCTAAAAAACAAGCCTATTTACTCAAAATCTAGTTGTCTTGAACTCGTCGGTCTTTTGTTAGTTATCAAAACCTTGTCGGTCGCCGCCCAGGTTTTCATAACCTTTCCTTTTCTTGATGTATTATAACTTATTTTGAGGTAGTCATTGATCTTTTTATTAGTTATCGAAACGTTGTCAGTTACCGCCTAGGTTTTCATAACCTTTCTTTTTCCTGATGCATTATAACTTATAATCTAAGGTTCATATTTTTGAAGTCCCAAAGTGTGTTGATGCCTCAAAGCATTGATGTAACCTTTAAAAGTGTTGCTTAAGTCATTTTGGAGTTTTTTCCAAGTTAGGGAAATTCCATCGATCCTTGAAAAAGTTATTATAACCTTCTCTTTTTTTTGCTCGATATAAACAGAGAGACTTTAATTTTTCCTAAGTCTAGAGCCTTAATGTTTTCCTCCACTATCCCACAAGACCCATGGTGGACCCAAATATTTAGTCTATGGAATTGTGACATATTAACACATGTCCATGGTAGGACCAAGCATAAGACGTGTGCAACCAAGAGATATCAACGATTGGGGTTCAAAGTGATAGTTATATATGATGTGATGACATCCATGGATATATAGCATCCTCTCACTATTCTGCTAGAAGGTTAGTGGGTCCATGCATTGGTATTGTGAGAATGCAGTATGATGATGCATGTCCCTAGTGACATCGGCCAAAGGGCATCCAAAGAAGAATATTTGCTCGGTTCCCTAAGAAAAGATCTGCAAGGTTGTTTTAAAGTATTTTAATCTAGCGGATATGTTTTAAAGCAAAGGTTTCAAATGAGAAATGATGGATCATGGCATGAAACAAGAAGATTGATGACCCTAATTCCAATATTTTATTCTGTGATGGCTAGGCGATAGAAGGAATAGTGTAAATGGTGGAAGAAGCCATAAATTTAATTAGCTCATCCACTCTAGCTACCTATTTTTGATTGGTGAAAAAATTTCTTACGGCTTGGCTATTATGGCTGCAATCTTCATATAATTTATCTTCTCCATGGGTTGATTAGAAACACATTGGAGTGAGGTGCACAAGGTCCCATTAACATCTTGATCAAAGGGACCACTGGATATTAGAGGGATGGGTATCCTAGTCCCCTTGACATATCGATAAATACTAATGCCAAGAAAAACAAAGGGGGCCACGACTGAAATGAAGGTGAAGGGGCCAATAAAAGAATGAGCTTGATGACATAAGTTACAACTTATGCAACTAGGAACATGTCAATGAAATATTAGACCAAAAGAACAAGGATTACGAAAGAAGGAAAAATAGGTTAAGGAAAACCAACCCTATAGCTTTATAGGAGCGAATTTTCACCCCTCACGCAAATTCGCCTTTTACACATCCTCACTTTAGAAAACCAAATCTAAAGGTGAAATTCCATATCAATCGGACGCTTGCCTTCCACTTGGCATCTTTCCTTTGTGTCGGTAGAAGAATATTTGTTAGGGATGCACATTCAATGCACATACGTCTGCACGATGCACTTACATCCCTGATGGATTCTTGCATCTTAATTTGGCAGAGGCATTGCACACCCAATTGGGGTTGAATTGTAACATCCCTCTTCAACCAACGAACCCCGAAAATGGTAGATTATTCCCATCCCACCTTCAAAAACATTCTTCCTTTATTCATTTCATCTCTTCATGATCTCTCTTGGCAATTTAAATCTTCTTTTTCACTCTCCAACAATCTCATCACAAGCTACAACACTTTAAAACTCCATTGCAACAACAACACTTTGTCAACTCCATAAAGCAAGTGTGAAGCAAGCCATTGCAGTGTGGGCTTGAGGTTTTGCAACACCTCCCTTCATTGCAGTTGAGGTTGTGGTGATTGTTCAAGCATTCTTTCTCCTCCATTGGCTAGTGATCTCTTGGTGGAGGTGGTAACATTTCACTCCTGTCCTTTATGATTTGGTTGAGTAGCTATTTACTACTTTTTAGTGTTATTTGTGTATTTTCTTTCTTTACTTCTATATCATACATTTCTCCCTCATTGATATTTGGCTATCCATGGAGGTGGAAACACCAAAATAGGGGTTTGAATGAGGCAGACCCCTATACAACCCCAAAAAATTTCCCCTCTTTCTTGTGCACAGATGGATGTGCTTTTTGGAGCTAGATAGCGAACTGGCACCTCGGTGAGATTATCTTCGTCAATTTATCTCTCATATATTTACTTTATCATATTCATTTATACCTTTCCCACTTTGTAATTTTGTTTTGTTCCTTTAGAAGTCACTAGCTAGGCCATCAACTTATTTTCTAATGGTTCATACTATATTTTTGGTCCTCTGGTCATACGAACATCAACACACCTTGAGAGACGCTAGCGTGCTATGTTGTCATCCTAGAATTGTGCTTTCATCCTCGGGCAGAGAGCTACCTGAGGTACAATGTTGAACTTGAAAACTGGCTCACCTAGCCCCAATTTAGATCTCAAGTTTGAAGAGTGATTGAACGGCTTTATAGTCCTCATCATTCTCGTCCCTTATTTCAAAACATCCCTTAAGAGTGAGGTAAGTTAGGGAAACCTTCCACTCTTGGCTCTATGTGACCTAGGGCCTTGAACATGGTTGGTCTCCCTCTCTTACAATAGCATAAAACCCTAAACCTTTGCATCACTTCAACACCATGAAACCACCCAAGTAAAGACATTCGATCAGTGGAACATGAGATTTTGAAGGTTCCACCAGGTACAAAGGAAAAGAAGATAAAAAATTAGATATAGATCAATCATGCAAGATATATCATTTAATGTGTATATGATCTAGGGTTTGTAGGTTGTTGAAAATAAAAAATACATCGTATCTGGAACAAGATTGAGCATATAAGAATATGACATTACATGCAGATAGAAACCTAATATTGGTAGATGCCAAAAATAGAATTTGCATTGAATGATGTTAGTTGTTGTTTGGTTCGAGGAGAGTTGGCTTGTTGGATAATCTAGGTGAGAAAAGTTGAATGACTAAGTGTTGTATGGCTGAGTGAGAGTAGTGAATAGTGAAATATTTTATGGTGTATGCATATTGTATGAGAGGGAGACCTAGACAAAATATAGAGAATTATCTAGGGTTCACATTTAGGGAGTGTCGAGGTGTGATACACTGAACAAAGGGTGACAGAGTAGAGTAGAGCAGGAAATTGAATTTCCAAGAGGATAGAAGCAAAGTATGAGCAATTGCAAAACATGTTTAAAACATTGAATTGAATTCATTTATGAATAATTTTTAATCAGTTGTAGCTCCATATTGTTTTGTAAATTTGATTGGTTGGTGCCATCGGATAGCTGATTTGGTGCTTAGTGTAGGGAGTGGGTGCTTCCTTGGATTTGGTGCTCCTAAAACATTGTAATCAATGAGGTTTTATCATGAGGTTGGATTAGGACAATAGATCCTAGCAGCTATTCTCATAGTGGTTTTTCTCATATTGGGTTTTCCACATATATCTGGTGTTATGAGTATTTGTGTGTGCATGTAAATATCTACAAGTTTATTTTATTTGTTTGAAGAGGTGTTAAATTTAAATTTTATTGATCTACTGATTCACCACCCCCTCAATAGATAGTTGTGTTCCAACAAAGGCAAGCAAAGAGAAAATCTAGATAGATGTTATGAAGAAGAGTTAACTCAAATAAAGAAAAAATGAAACTTGGTAAATGGTTCCAAGACATAAAGGAAAGAATGCTATTGGTATCAAATGGGTATTTAGAAAAAAATGAATAAAGATAGAAAAGTTATCCAGAACAAGGCCAAACTTGTGTGTAAAGGATATGCTCAAGTTGAAAGTATTGATTTTGAGGAAACATTTACTCTGGTAGCAAGATTGAAAGCAATTAGAATATTTTTGGCTTTATCAACATTCAAGAACTTCAAAGTGTATCAGACGGATGTGAAATCTACATTTTTGAATGGGTAGTTAGAAGAAGAAGTCTACATTGAGCAACCAAAAGACTTTTAATGTTTAGATAATCCAAATTTTGTGTGCAGATTGAAGAAAGCACTTTATGGACTCAAATAGGCTCCTAGAACTTGGTATTCTAGATTGGATAGGTATCTGCAACAACAAGGTTTTAGGAGAGAGAGTGTGGATAGTAAGTTATACATAAAACTAAAGATGATCAATTGTTGATTATTTGGTTTATGTTGATGACATTATATTTTGTGGAAACAGTGATAATATGTGTAAAGGGTTTCAGGATGCAATGCGAAGTGAGTTTGAAAATTCAATGCTTGGTGAATTGTATTTCTTTCTTGGTCTATAGATCTCTCAATCAAACAAAAGGATATTCATCTCTCAGAAAAAGGTACATAAAATAAATGTTAAGTAGGTTTAAGATAGAAGAATGCAAAATGATGAGTACACTTATGGTTACTTGATGTAAATTGAGTAAAGATGATGAATTTTCTACAGTAGACCAAACTTTGTATATATCAATGATTGGTAGTTTTTTGTATGTGATTGCATCTAGACTAGATATAATGCAATCATTCGGTATGGTTTGTAGATTTTAGGAAGCACCTAAGGAAACTCATGTCCAAGAGGTAAAAAGGATATTCAAATATTTGAAGGCTAATGGATTTGGTTTTGTATAGGAGTGAATTTGCACCCCTCTCATTAAATTCCCCTTTCACATCCTCCAACTGAGTAATTCTATGTCTTCATTATGCACCCCATCCACTTGACACTTGTTTTTAGTGTCGATGGGGGAATTTCTGCTGGGGATGTAGGCACGTTGCATGGATGTCTGCATGGAACACTGTCATCCTGACAGGATTCCTACCTCTAGATTTTGTAGAAGTATTATGTTCTCTATTGGCGAAGAAATGTAATGCCCTTGCGCCTTCTTGTCAACCTTTGAATGAATCTTTCCCTCCCTTTTCATATTCAAATGGCTATCTTTCTCATGGAATTGATCTTGGACACATCTCTTAGGAAATTCTTAAGCTTCTACACACCAATTTTTCCATCTTCATACATTTGAGCTACTTGTTGTACCACTAGCTTCACATTTCCAACATCACAAAATCCCACACATTTTACCATAGAAGCTGCAACTTGGTGCCTGATGAGGTGAAAATAACCTCATCATAATAAAATCTAGAAAGCTCATTCTTGTTAATTCATTCCTAAGCCTATGCCAATTTATTAAAATTTAGAAGAAGTAATTACTTATTTTTAGAAAAATTATGCTTTCTTTCTTTCTTTTAATCAATTGAGGAAATTTTCCAAAGCAGGTTTAATGGGTTGATTTGAGTGTTGTTGTAGGGATTAACAGGTCATCATGCGGCTATTGAAAAATTTAGCCAACACATGCCTCAAAGTAATGCTGCGAACCCACTCCTTGAAGCTTGGATGATGCGCCGAAGATTCAGTTTTAGTTCTTTTAATTCGGTTGTTTAAGACTTTATGGATCTTCTCGAGCCTTCTGCATGTTTAAGAAGCTTTAAATACATCAAGTTAAGGAAGAATTTTTCAATGGCTATCCATGCCATCGTAAATTTAGGATCTAGTTAGAAGGTTATCTATAAAACTGTAATTTCATAAGTAATAAAATAGACAGAAAAGAAGTATTGTTATGCTGTTTACATGGATTTGCAAACCACTGTTGCAATGAGTTATCTGGTTTTTGTTTATTGGTAACTGTTGAATTCAATGATGGAGACTGTATGTAGTAAGAGGATTTGAACATCTGTAGTTTATGTGAGTTAGAGATGAAGTAGTAGCCCACGAGCTAGCCACTCAAGGGGAGTTAGCCTAGATAGATAAGTATTTTATTGATTAAGTTATTTTATTTGCTTAGGATAAATTGTTGTTCAGTAGAAAATAACAAGTTGTTGAAAAGTTTATTTAGTTGTTCTGGAGCACCATTGTCTTTAATTTGTATAATTCTTCTTCTGTAGTTGATAATATTTCTTTACTGTTTAGAAGATGCTTAATTGTTTGTTTCCTTACTTTTTTGCTTCCGTAGTTTACCAGTTATTTAGTTTACTTGTTTCCATGCTTTCTAGTTTAGTAGTAATATTTTCTAGATTAGTTGTCTTATGCTTTTTAATTTAATTTTCCTTGATTTTCTTAGAGTAAGATCATTTTTGAGTTAAGTAGTAATGGATTTGGTTTAGTCTCAACTTCTGTAGTTTAAAAGAAAAACTAAAAATACAAAATGGGTTGTTTAAATAATCTCCTTTTGCAAACTGCCTTGGACACTACCCGGTCAACAATTGACATTCAATTATTCTAAAGTAGTAGGAACTAATGACAACCTATCAATTTTTGGCGTCGTTACTGGGGAGACTTCTTAAAAATCCTCTAGAAGTCTTTTTGTTTAAAAGTGTTATTAGGAGATAGTTTGAATAGCACAGTTTTATGCCAAAAATATCTTAGTTGGCTTTCTTTTTTGCATGGTTAGGAAAAGAGTCCCCCATAGACGTTTTATACCAAAAACCCCCCCAAAATATGTACCTATCATACATAGGGAAGCCCAAGGCTCAAACGACCACACTTTCGAAGAATTATTTGAGCCTACTCCATCTGAGGTTTTCCATTATTTAACTGTTGAGCACCCGATCGAACAACCAAATATGGAGGAAGTTGTTTTTGAGGAACATACTCTTCTAAACACCATGGGAGATCATAGAGTTGAACCTAACCACAATGAACCTCAGCCTCCCAAAACGTTTACCTATCCTATCACGTTGGATGCTGATGATGATACTACCATGAAGAACATTTCTCTAGCTTTCCTTCCAACCTTTCGTGGCTTGCCTTCGGAAGACCCTGACCAATTTCTCTTTGAATTTAAAGTCCTATGTCAGAATTATGATTATAAGAATGACAATCAAAAGTTGAAGCTTTTTTTGTCAAATTTAAAGGACTCAGAAATGCAATGGTTCATGGGACTGGGTTTAGGTAGTATAACATCTTGGGAAGAAATGGAGACTATTTTCTTGCACAAATACCAGAGTTACTGTAGGGTGAATGATCGAAAGGAGGAGCTATTTAAGCTAAGGAAAAATGAGGAAATTTTTTTAGAGGACTATCTCGATAGGTTCCTCTTCCTCTCCAAGAGGTGTGGAGAAACAACCATTAGTGTAGAGATTCTCAAAATGATATTTCTTAAAGGTCTTGATGATGACGCTCGATGAAACCTTGATCTAATGGGAAAAGGTGATGTGTCTCAATTAACTCTTGAAGACATTTGTGAGCTTTGTTAGAATTTCTCCCGTACTAGGGGAGGAATCCGCAAAACTAATCTTTTTAAAGGGTTGAATGAGATAGGTAAGCTCCATGAAGAAATAGAAAATCTAAAAATGGATATTCTCGTACAACTGAATACCACTCTAGATGGTATCCAAGCTAAAACCCGCAACCCTGAGACCTTGTCAATTTATTATTGAAGGTGTCGAAATAAACATCTATTGCATGAGTTTCCTTTGGATAAAGTCAATGTTTGTCAGTTGTGTGAGAAAATTCATCCTACAAACCAGTGCGAGCTTTTATCAGATATTAAGAATATTAAGGAAAAAACCATTTAGGTTGAAGAAGAAATACATGCTTTAAACCAATGTCAAGGAGGTAATTTTCCTTATGGACAGAATCCTAATCCTCAATGGACACCACAAAATAACTGGGCTCATAATCAATGGATGCAATCTTGGAATCAGTCACCTCCACCTCAACCTAATTGGGGAACTCCCTCTTGGGGATCACCTGATTCGACAAACCACACATGGGGCAATCAACAATGGCCAAATCAACCCCAACAACAGTAGTACCAGCAACATGCAGTACCCCAATGGAATCGGGCAAAAAATTAGTTCTATACTGAGCCAAGGAGGAATAAAAAACAAAACCTGTTACCCCCACCTCAAAACCCTTCTCACATGAGCAAATAAATCAACCTCAGCTTCCAGCACAAACGCTTTCCAATCCTAAAAATAATCACCAAAATACACCAGTTTATTCTACAGAACATGAAAATGTTACTAGGCTTAATGCAATACACTTTTGAAATGTGCAGTTGCGTTCTGGTCGAACTCTTCAACCACCAACCATTGAAGAAATAGAGGAAGAAACCGAGCCTACCAATCCAAAAAGAGACTCCTCGCCTAAGCAAGATATTACTCCTCAAGACAATGAGCCTTTTTCAGTGGCAGAGGCTGCTGACTTGTCTTAGGGGGAGGAGGATCCACTCTTAAGTCAACAGAAGGAGGATCTTGTTCCAAGAAAGAAAAGGATGGCACCATATCCAGAATGTCTAAAGTCCATAACTCCGAAAAATACTCTGGAAGTATCTTTAGCTACAGAAACTACGTTAATTCAAGAGATTAAACAATTGCAAATTGAAGTTCCTTTGTTACAAGCAATACAAGAAATCCTTGAATTAAACCAGTTAATAAAACTGTTATGTATCAAAACACCAGGGAGAAATCCAAAAGTGATAAACACCATTCATATTGATGGTTATTTAGCTGATTTTATGTCTAGAAAGGCTGTTGCTCCGAAATACGATGATCCTGGAAGTCCTCTTATAACTGTTACGATCAATGAGGTGACAATACCAAATGAATTAGTACATCGAAGAGCAGCTATTAATGTGATGACAGTGGATGTAATTGAAAAATTAGGGTTAACTGATTTATGTCCTACAACCACAGTGTTACAAATGGCAAATCAATCTATAGCCATCCCAAAGGGTGTCATTAAAAACATCCTTGTTAAAGTTGATGGATGGGATTATCCAGTCGAATTCTAGGTGATTCAATCACTTACACCTAAGGATAGTTATCCTATAATCCTTGGAAGACCTTGGCTAGCTATGGTTTCTGCTAAGATTGATTGTAGGGAAGGAGGAATGACCATTTCGCATGGACAAGATAGAAAACACTTGTTCTTATATCCTCCTACTAAGCCTACTAAGCATGAAAAAGTCTGGGTTGATGAACCTGAGGAATAAAATGGTTCAGACAGTTTAGCCTCCCTAGCCATGGTGGTAATTAAACAACATGGGGAAGAACTGGAAGAAGAGTTAGTAAACGAGATAGCATGCCTTGCTATAACCCAGAATGAGGAGGAAACGGTAGATGCTCTGAGAATTTTTGGATAACCAATTGATATAAGTGGAATAGAGCACAGTTACACTACAATGGGAATGTTGTGTCCCTTAGCAAATATGATTCCTAGAACAAGTCATTTCTATGAAGATATCACAAGGTTTCACCAAATGGTACCTCATAGTTGTCCTCTTAATATGTTGTTACAACCTATGTATACTATAACCGCGGTTCATCCTGGAACAAAACCGATATTGCTATTACCATGAAAAACCTTGAATATCAATAGTTGGTTGACAGAAACTCAAAAGGATAAGTTGTTTAATATGTTGGTACAAAGATCCAAAGCTTTTGCTTGGGATTATACGAACATGAAGGGAATTCACCCAAGTGTTTGTACTCATCATATTTATACTGATATCAATATAAGGCCTGTTCACCAGCCGCAAAGGAGACTCAATCCTGCATTAAAGGATTTGGTCAAAATTGAGATTGAGAAACTCCTTCGTGCTGGATTTATTTATCCAATCTCTGATAGTAAATGGGTATCACCTATGGTGGTAGTCCCAAAGAAAAATGGGAAGTGGATAATCTATGCAGACTATCGAGAACTTAATAAATCCACTTATAGAGATTATTTTCCTTTACCATTTGTTGATCAAGTCCTAGACAACTTGGCCGGGAGGAAGTATTTCTCATTTCTGGATGGATTTAGCGGTTATAATCAAATACAGGTTGCTCCAGAAGACCAAGAAAAAACCACGTTTACCTACTCTTGGGGCACATTTGCATATAGAGTACTTCCTTTTGGACTATGCAACGCTCCAACAACCTTCTAGAGAGTTGTTCTTGCTATATTTTCTGCTCTCATTAATGACTATGTAGAGGTTTATATGGATGATTTTACAGTCTATGGATCAAACTATGATGAAGCTCTTGAGAACCTAGATCAAGTTCTACAACTTTGTGAGGAAAATAGACTATACCTTAGCCATGAGAAATGCTTAATAATGGCGGAGCAAGGAATAGTCTTGGGTCATCATATTTCCTTAGAAGGAATAAAGGTAGACCCTAAGAAAATTGAAGTCATCCAACAATTGACAACTCCTCAAACTTAGATAGACGTAAGAATTTTTTCTTGGAAATGCTGGTTACTATAGAAGATTCATAGAAAGCTTTAGTAAAATTGCGGCTCCTATGTTCTCTCTTCTATAGAAGGAGGTAGAGTTTGTCTGGACATCTGAGTGCCAACAATCATTTGAAGCAATCAAAGAAAAACTTGTCTCTGCTCCTGTTCTGAGAGGGCCAAACTGGAGTATTCCCTTTCATATCTATGCCGATGCTTCTGATGAGGCTATCAGAGCAGTTCTAGGACAAGAAGATGAGAATGGAGGGAAGTATCCTATATATTTTATCAGAAAAAATCTTACTACGACAGAAAATAATTATACGACAATAGAAAAATAATTCTTGGCTATTGTTCATGCTATCAAGAAATTCCGTCATTATATCACGGGGTATAAGGTCATAGTTTACACGGATCACTCAGCTGTGAAGTATTTAATGAATAAACCTATGGTAAATGGTCGAATCATGAGATGGCTATTCCTTCTTCAAGAATTTAATGCCATGATTCTTGATAAACTAGGAAAATATAATGTGGTAGCCGATTTTATGTCACAAATCAAACATGAGAAAAACGACATTACCCATGTTCAAGATGATTTTCCAGATGAGAATCTATTTGCGGTTTCTGTAAAATCACCTTGGTTTGCAGATATCGCTAACTATTTAGCTACATCTGAGATACCTCCTAGATTCACATCTAAGAAAAAGAAGCGACTAATCAAGGAGAGTGCTCCATTCAAGTGGATTCATGGAATGTTATTTTGTTGTGGTCCTGACATGATTTTGAGGAGATGTGTAAGAGCTGATGAAACATATAGTATTTTGAGGGCTTGTCATGATGACTCGTCGGGAGGACATTGCTTTGCAAAGAAAACTTCCCACAAAGTCTTAGGTGTTGGATACTATTGGCCCTCAATGCACAAAAACATTAAGAACTATGCGCATCATTGTGATGAATGTCAGAGGGTAGGAAGACCAACTTCTTCTTCAGAGATGTTGTTGCAGCCTCAAGTAGTCCTCGAACCATTTGAAAAATGGGGTTTAGATTTCATCGGACCCATAGATCCTTCCTCTCAAGGGAAAGAGTATATAATGGTTTGAATCGACTACCTGACAAAGTGGGAAAAAGTTCAAGCCTTAAGAATAGCTAGGGAAGAACAGGTCACAAACTTCCTTTATAATAAAATCTTCCTTAAATTTGGAGCCCCTCGAACTATTGTAATTGACCAAGGACCCCAATTCATGTCTCGAGTGCTTCTGGCATTTACCAATCATTTTCAAGTAAGCCATAGAAATTCATCTCCTTACCACCCTCAAGTGAATGGCCAAGTTGAAGTGACTAATAGAGAACTAGAAAATATTCTGACAAAAAGAGTCTCTTCTAGAAGAAAAGATTGGGCCAGGAAGTTCCCTGAAGCCGTATGGGCATACAATACTACTTGGAAATCTACAACTGGATTCAATCCTTATGAGCTAGTTTTTGGGAAGAAGCCTCTTCTTCCCATTGATTTCGAGTTACAAACTCTACGAACAGTAATGGAATTAGGTCTAGATTTAAAAAGAGCCCAAGTTGAAAGAGTTCTGCAACTGAGCGAATTAGATGAACTTCATTTAGAAGCCATTCATCAAACTGAACTAATTCAACATTAACATAAGTTATGGCATGATAAACATATTAAGGAAAAGGAGTTTCACAATGGGGACTGGGCCTTGTTATTTGATTCTAAATACAAAGACCATAAGGGAAAGCTCAGAACTCATTGGTTGGGGTCTTATGAAATTAAAGAAGTCTTTTCAAATGGAACTGTTCGGTTGAAGCCAATTGATGGCGACACACGAACTCTACCAGTTAATGGTCATCGCTTACGCATTTACCATAAGCCAGTCAACAGGGAAGACTTTACAAGTATGGTCGAAATGCAAGGTGAGGTCAAATGTGTTGACTCTGCCATGGCAGAGTCTATTCAGTAAAATGTTAGGCTACTGTTTAAAATAAAAAAATAAAAAATAAAAAATAATAATAATAATAATAATAAGACATGTATGTTGATATATTTCCCTTCATTTTATCTTCCATCGTTTTTTGGACTTAGCTAAAATTTTATATATTTTTGTAGGACTTCTCAAAAACCAAAGAGTAACTTCCGGAGCACCCTCCAAAGATTCTCCGGAATGTTTTGGGACCAATGCTCTGGAACTTGATGTTTTCAAAATCCCAATGCTCCAGAACTTGAATTGAGCTTATTATGATGAGGAGGCATTCTGCATTAAAGTTCAAAGTCGTGAATATTCTTTGCCATGTCACTCAACCATCCATTCCGTTGCTTCTCCGGCTGCATCTTTCAGCGATGCTCCAGAACCTTTCCATTCCATTGTTGCTCCAGCTGCATCTTTCAGCGATGCTCTAGAACCTTTCCATTCCATTGTTTCTCTAGCTACATCTTTCAATGATGCTTTGGAACCCTTCATTTCATTTTGCTCCGGTTGCATCTTTCAGTGATGCTCTAGAACCTTCATTTCATTCTTGTTTCAGTCACACCATACAAGGATGCTCTGGAACTTATGTACTCATTCAAGCGCATTGACCAAAATACGTGCTTAGGAACTTGTTTGGTTATCCTCCGCCACCTTTTTTGAAATTTTCAAATTTTCGTGATTCTTCCGCCAAATATCCGATACATCTGTCTTTCTATTTTTTCTCTAGTTATAGGTAAGCCACCCAACTCTGTACTCCTCATTGATAGCTCCGTCCCCCATAGAATTTTGCACCATATCATAATAACTCTGTCGTCATTTCAACCAATACCTTCATGTCATTCTGTCAAATCTGTGAGGATTAAGATCTTCGGCCGATCATGAAACAAGAGTAAGTACTAATTTTTTATTTAAATAGGTAGTTATTTTCAAATAAAGAATAATAAATTGGCACGAACCTCACTTCCAAATTAGTAATTCATGCCACTCGACGATCAATCACTTGTACAGAAAGCCTTTCGCAAACCTCCATGTAGATTGGAAATCATGGAAGCATACACTGCAAATAAAACAAATAAGTAATTCCAAAGGCAATATTTTGAAAAAGAACCTACGTGGGAGCTTTCCGTTGGAATTGAATTTCTTGTAGTGTACGAAATCAAGAAATGGGGGGTGGAAAAAGAAAGGTAGAGCCAGATTTAGCAGAAAAATTACAGGGGTTGAGTAGCATCTCTAGATTGTTCGAAGAAGCAGGGTGGTTAGACTTCATCAGGAAATTTGAAGGCCATAATGAAAAGCTAGTAAGATCCTTTGCGGAGAACTACACCAATGGCGAAGCAGTACTTCAGGGGAAGCATTTTAAGGTAAGCTCTAAGATTATTTCTCGGTTATCTGGATTAGAGCATAAAGGCATAAATATCAAAGAAACCTCTCAAGTAATGTACCAGAAATTAGCTGAATTGTTTGTTAGAGAAGGAGACCCATATCCAATGGTGGTAGTGAGTACTAGGGGGAAAACAAGGGGTTCCAGAGAACCTCCATATTAGAACCCTGGGGTACTGTTGTTGCATGGATAATAAGGTACTTTACTTGTGAAGGTCAGCTTACCACAGTTGTAGGGCCTTCCTTTCGTATGTTGACCCATCTACGTCACAAAAAGGACCCAACTCTTAGGGTTAATATGCCAGAATTCTTGTTTGATTCCTTAAATACTTCCATGGAGAGGTATAAAATAGGGTCTGGGCCCTTGAAATACCATGGGTTAATTCAGCTAATCTGCAAGTATCACTTCCATAAGAAATCCGAAGGGAAATGGAAGAAATTCATAGAGAAAATGGAGAATCCTACAATAGCAAGAACCATAGAATTAGGGGAATCATCCCAAAAGGCTATTCCAGCATCCAGAGAAACCTCCCCTAAGGGCTCTCCAGCTCTAGAAGCTCTTAATCCCACTACTCCTGGCAATGATTTGCTAGACCTCAGTGGTGATAAATTCCAAACCCCTAACATGTAAGAACAGATTCATGTTGTTTATTCTGACACAAGTAAACCAAGAAAGAAGAGAGTAAGGAAAAACCCAACACCTATCATTTTACAAGAATCACCTCCACTCAGAAGAAGTAAGCGGTTGGCTTCTGAATTCTTTGGAACCCCAATATATGGTGAGGAGGGAAGTTCACAAAAGAATAATCCTAAATGGGTACAAGAACCAATAGAAATTTCAGAACAAGCCAGTGGAGATGAAACACCCCTAAATAGAGAGAATTCAGGTGAAGTATTTACTTTTCACTCTGCACATATAGAGGAAATTTTCAATGATGGAACTTAGGACAGAGAACCTGTAGGGGATTGCAGTGTGCTAGAAAATTTGTCACCCAGTGTAGATAAAATTGTTGAAACAATTGAAACCAGTTGTGCTAGTGTTGAATTAGAAAAATATAAACTAGAAATTATTGATTTATAGAGGCAATTATCTAAAAATAACGAGTTTATAGAATTGCAGAAAGAAGAGTTAACTATACAAACTGCTATAATAGATAAAAGGGATTAGGAAATAAAATATTTGAAGCTAAAATTGCAAGAGAAAGATTCAAAAATCTATAAGTTGTAGGAACAGGTACAAGAGCAGTGTGAAAACCATAAAGCTTATAGTGGGAATATTGCACAAAAAGATGTAGAAATAGGAAAAATAAAATAGAATTTTATGCTCATGCTTTCAACTTTCGAGGAAGACAAGAAAATAAAGACTAAGGAATTGAACACTTCCATCAGTAGAATAGTTGAACTAGAAGAGGATCTGAAGGAATGCATTGTGAGACCCCAAACCGAGTCCAAAGAAATTCAAACAGAACCAGTTGAAACTAATTGGTTCTATGTCAGCATCGCACCTCTGCTAAGAAAATGGATGGAACATTGTTACTTCCTCATAAATGTCCAAACTGAAAATCATAGGCTCAAGAAAGAACTGGTGCTCCTAAAGGAGTCATTTCACAAAGCCTACAAAGGGAAGCAAGATGCCTGTCAACTTATGGACTGTTTGCTGAATTATAGAAGGCCATTGAGAATGTACTCAATGTTTTTAAATGAACAATGGCTGCGATGGAAATTGTTCAGGATCTATAATGATCAACCTTATGAGCCTAATGATAAAGATTTTATAAAAATATTTGTAGAATCAACTCCTGAAGATCGGGATTTAATTTGTGAATTATTTTTACATGATTTGTTATTAGAAAATCATACAAATTTCTTTATTAATCTGTTTATGGAAGAGGTAGAATTGCGGGCATTTCTCTCAACTATGAGAAATCAAATCCATTGACAAGAGAGAACAAAAGAATTTGTACAGGCAGAGAAAACAGTGGGTCTCCAGATTAGATCACCAAATTCAAGGCCTGAAGGGTTCGAAGCTACATTTCTGTCTCTTCTAGTTAATGAAAAGATGAGGGAAAGGTATGACAACAGCCTTAAGATGTGTTATGACAATTTCATAGCAAATGGACATAAATTAATTGGAAAAGAATGGAATGCCTGCGAGGAAAGGTTCACCCCTCTTCCAGCTTATTTAAAGAAAAGAGAAGTTATTTCTCCTTTAAACATCAGATGGTCATTCAGAAGGGCTGATGCTCTAATTAAAATCATAAAAACACTCAAAACAAAGTGGATAGGAATGAGATACAACCCCCCCTTGCTATTGAATCCACCCCCAGCTTTTAATATTTCCATAGATCAAAATGATAGACTCTTTAAAGAGTGGAGAGAAAATGTGATGTTCTATAAAATTTTTATTCATAACCCTGAAACTTTTGATGCATCAACCATGGAAACTCATGATCTTAGTACTCTTTATGAAGAATGGAATAAAACTCAAGGATTTAACTATGGAGCAGGAGGACCTGCTAGATATTAGGTAGGGGAGGAAATGATGAGGTGAAAATAACCTCATCATAATAAAATTTGGAAAGCTCATTCTTGCTAATTCAATCCTAAGCCTGTGCCAATTTATTAAAATTTAGAAGTAATTACTTATTTTTAGAAAAATTATGCTTTCTTTCTTTCTTTTAATCAATTGAGGAAATTGTCCAAAGCAGGTTTAATGGGTTGATTTGAGTGTTGTTGTAGGGATTAACATGTCATCATGTGGCTATTGCAAAATTTAGCCAGCATGTGCCTCAAAGTAATGCTGCGAACCCACTCCTTGAAGCCTAGATGATGCGCCGAAGATTTAGTTTTAGTTCTTTTAATTCGGTTGTTTAAGACTTTATGGCTCTTCTCGAGCCTTTTGCATGTTTAAGAAGCTTTAAAGACATCAAGTTAAGGAAGAATTTTTCAATGGCTATCCATGCCATTGTAAATTTAGGATCTAGTTAGGAGGTTATCTATAAAACTGTAATTTCATAAGTAATAAAATAGACAGAAAAGAAGTATTGTTATGCTGTTTACATGGATTTGCAAATCACTGTTGTAATGAGTTATCTGGTTTTTGTTTATTGGTAACTGTTGAATTTGATGATGGAGACTGTATGTAGTAAGAGGATTCGAACATCTATAGTTTATGTGAGTTAGAGATGAAGTAGTAGCCCATGAGCTGGCCACTCGAGGGGAGTTAGCCTAGATAGATAACTATTTTATTGATTAAGTTATTTTATTTGGTTAGGATAAATTGTTGTTCAGTAGCAAATAACAAGTTGTTGAAAAGTTTAGTTAGTTGTTTTAGAGCACCATTGTCTTTAATTTGTATAAGTCTTCTTCTGTAGTTGATAATATTTCTTTACTGTTTAGAAGATGCTTAATTGTTTGTTTCCTCACTTTTCTGCTTTCGTAGTTTACCGGTTATTTAGTTTACTTGTTTCCATGCTTTCTAGTTTAGTAGTAATGTTTTCTAGTTTAGTTGTCTTATGCTTTTTAATTTAGTTTTCCTTGATTTTCTTAGAGTAAGATCATTTTCAAGTTAAGTAGTAATGGCTTTGGTTTAGTCTCAACTTTTGTAGTTTAAAAGAAAAACTAAAAAATATAAAATGGGTTGTTTAAATAATCTCCTTTTGAAAACTGCCTTGGACACTACCCGGTCGACAATTGAAATTCAATTATTCTAAAGTAGTAGGACCTAATGAAATCCTATCACTTTTTGGCACTGTTGCCAGGGAGACTTCTTAAAAATCCTTTGAAAGTCTTTTTGTTTAAAAGTGTTATTAGGAGACTGTTTGAATAACACAGTTTTATGCCAAAAATATCTTAGTTGGATTTCTTTTCTGCATGGTCAGGAAAAGAGGCCCCCACAGATGTTTTATACCAAAAACCCTCACAAAATACGTACCTATCAAATGACCACACTTTCCATCTCTCAATCTATCTAACTATTTGTGGAGGTGGAAACACCAAAGTGGGAGCTTGATGCTATACAAATCCAAAACAATTCCTCTCTTGATTGTGTGTAGGTACAATTTTGTGTGGAGCTTGCTAGAAAACTCTAGACTCCTCATTAGTTAATCTTCATCACCTTCATCTTTGTCATCTTCTATATTATCTTTCTAGTAATTTTGTTCATTCTATTAGTTATCATCTTAGTTAGTACTTGAAACCTCAACCATTAAGACATTAATAGGTTTTTGTACCTTCTATTATACTTCTGTACTCTTTGGCCCTATGGATGCCAACACCCCAGTGAGATTCCATTGTGTCGCATTGTCATCCCTGACCCGCACTATTGTCCTTTGGCAAAGAGCTATTCGAGGCAAAGTTCAGGTTCTAGAAGCCTACTCATTTAGCCCCATTGAAACTCTTGGGTTAGTAGGGTGGTAGAAGCACTTGAGAGTGCTCTTCATTCTCTATCCTTGACCTAAAAAAATTGTTCAATTTGAGGTAGACTAGGGAATCCTTCCACTCTCGGCTCTCCGTGACCTAGAGCCTTGGTGTGGTTGGTCCCCCTCTTCTACATTTTGGTGAAATCGATGTGAACCATTTTGGTTCTATTTGGTGTTGCTGAAAGGCCCTTTCCTTGTATCCTAGGAGTGTTATGGGTGTGAGTGTTGCAAGGTGCTTAGCCTTGCAACCCAACCTATGACCCCTAGTGGCATAGTTGGGAGGTTCCATAACCATCACAGAATGAAACCTTAAGTGGGTCATTGTCTAGTTGCGAAATCCTTGGGGGCTATATAAAAGCTCTATCTAGTATACATAATGGCCTCCTTTTTACATCTACCCATCCCATCTATGCAACCAACAAGTGGATGTGCTACCATAACATTCACCTTGTAGGACTTGTTGATCAATTAAAATAGAGAGCCATCTCCCTTATACATCCTCACATGAATCAATGGAAACATTGTAATAGGTGTCCTCATTGACCCTACGTGTCAGGTGAATGTCATCACTAAGGAGATTATGCTAATTAATTTCCTACACAAGGATGGGTATGAAGAATCTAGAAGCACTATTTTTACACATGATGGGATTTTCATACCTCCCATTGGCTGCATCACCTTGTCAGTCTTAGTTGGACCTAGATCCGTAAATGCAGTTTTTGACTATTGGGGATAAGGAGTTTGGTCTGTCATCAAGATAAGAATCTAAGACAATAGTGCCTTAGTGATTTCAATTCAAAATCACTCCAAAGACACACACAAATGTATCATAAAGCGGAAGTAGACACAATTGATCCCCCATTGATCCTCTGAGAGAAGTGGGTGCAAACAAGTAACATATTCAACACAAATAGATAACCATGAAAGACAAAGCAATATTGACACAAAGATATACGCGGGGAAAACCTTTTCAGGTAAAAAATCCCACATCCAAAACATTCAGCTCACTTGTATTATTCAGTAACAAAAATAGTTACAATACAAACACAGAGCTATGGTCTTCAAGAGTGTTACATCTTGTCTAATAGTAGAATACAGGTAGGCAACAAAAACCAGAACCTTCATGTAGTTCCAATGACATCCATATGTCATTACTACATAGATTCCCTTCAAATCCTCATAATAGACTACCACCACCAGCCTCTCGACCAACACAGCCCCAAGGTCTCACAGCAGGATCACATCGTTCAAATCCAAGAGACCGGTGTTCATAGTTTCCATGCCTTAGCATACTGCTCGAACACACTCCATGTCTCTCTCTCTCTCTCAACGAATCTCTCCCTCTCTAACAACCTTTGGTTTTCATATATTATTGTATATCTCTGACTGAGCCATACATCACATTCAATGATCCAACCAATCACTGACCCTCAGGTTCATGCATCGAACAGCCAGACACGCATCCAATCTACACAAATCTCCTTTGCCTCGAGCCACCCAACCAATAAATTCTTGCCTTAATCAGGTTCCTATTCACCACCCTAAGTCAATAGTAATAACTTATTTTGGATTTTAGCCAAACAACCTACTTAGCCGAGCCACATGTCCACCATCCATTTGCTGGTTGCTTTGACAGACTCGGTCCAACTCGGTCAAGGTCGATCTAGCTCGGTCAACCGAGCTCTTATCATGTTACCACCAAGCCCAAAGTTATCAGTCGTGGTATGGAGGTGAGCTTGCCCGAGCTCACCCCGCCATCTACCGCACTACCACAGCCCTGACCATTTCGCCTCACAGTATCGCGATAAGCCATCCAAGCTCCTTCGAGCTTTGGCCCACCTTTGACTTCGACCAACCAGATGTTGCCAACCTACCACGTGTTGCCCTGTCATTTTCCTGTCGCACTGCCACCGAGTCCAAATCCGTCAAACTCTACCCCGAGCCCAACCGAGCTTCTATCATGCTACCACAGCCTAGACCATCACGCCTCATGGTATGGTGGTAAGCCATCTTGGCTGACCACTGGTAGTCTTACCATGGCCACCGTGGTCAGTCACTTGGCTGGTTGCAATATGGCAGTAATCGCCAGCCAGGCCACTGGCTATCTTACCACGACCACCATGGTGTCACTTGACTAGCTGTGGTATGGCGGTAACCACCAGACCCAACCACAGGCGGTCTCACCATGCTACTACGGTGAGTTGATCCATCGCCTGTAGTATGGCGGTAACCACTAAGCCCACCATTGGTAGTCTCACCGTGCTACCGCGGTGAGTTGACCCACCGCCTACGGTATGGCAGTAACCGCCAAGACCATTGTTGGTTGTCTCACCACGCTACCACGGTGAGTTGACCCACTACTTGTGGTATGGCGGTAACTGCCAAGACCACCGCTAGCGGTCTCACTATGCTACCGCGGTGAGTTGACCCATCGCCTGTGGTATGGAAGTAACCACCAAAACCTGTCAAAGCCATCACGGTAAAGGCAAGAAACATGAAGGAAAATGCCAAGTTCGAAGGGTAAACAAGCCAGAACGTTGAGGCATAAATTCCCAACAATCTCCCACTTGCCGAAGAATTTTAGGCTTCCTCTAAAGCTCAAACAATAACCACAACAATGCTCTCACACTCCAACCAAGACCCCTACAACGACATTCAAAAAAATGTCCACCATCTTAGGTGACAGCTCCAAACATCCAACATAGGAAAAGGAACAAGCCAAGGCATATATGCACTAGTCTCAAGAACACAAACATTTGATCCTCCATGCAGCAAAGTCAACAAAGCAGCAGACAACAAAGGCACCACGAGAACACATAAACCATTCTTAAGAACAAGAAACCATCAGCTAGAACAACAACCACAAATTGACTACCCTCCATCCAATTGACCAAACCCACGCGATTGGGAACCAACACCCATAGCTCGTGCTAAACCATACAATCACCCATACCTCAAAGGTATGAAAACCAGCAGTAGACTCATGCCATCACATAAAACCACCCATCTCAGTAGCAAAAAAGTACCCTGTGTCAACTAGTCATAGACCAAACACGTCCAGGTACTCCCACTGCAAGGCTATTGTCTAGATGAGTGCAAAAAAAGTACCATCACACATGATCTAGGCATACCAAATCCACCAAACCCTACATAAATAATGTAACCAAGTAGTTCCAAGGAACATCCACACTAATTTGCAACACCTGCAACCACCTGTTGCAAGAAATATTTCTCTCAACTGTCTTCCATAGTTCTTCTAAAATCCTTCAAACCTAACTGAAGAAAGAAGCATAGGCACCTTCGTGTCATCACCCAAGTGATAAAACATGACCAAAAGTTGTGACCAACTTGACACCACAAAGGAAACCCACATATAAAGTCAAAAGAACAATCAGGAAGAACAAGACCAGATTAGAGAGAAATTGCAAATCAAACCATGTAGCCACCTTCTACACACATTTCTAAATGCAAGCTGTTACAAGTATGATCTTCTTCACATCCCAAAGGGAAAGCCTTAACAACACCCAACAACACCACGTATGTAAGCATCAAGAAGATCAAACTAACCCATACACCATCTCCTGTCAGTCCTCAAAAGCACAAGGAGATAAACTATGCTATCCACATTTCATTATGAATCCTCCATAATCTAAAACAACTCAAGATTCATATCCATGAAAAATAAAGCATAACACACCTGAAAATTATAATGGGAAAATAACTTTCATAGGAACACTACCGAGAAAATCAAGGAGAAAAGAAAACATGCTGCTGCAAGATATACAAGCCAAAGTGACTTACCCAAGAGCATTCTTCTTCAAGGTATCTATTGAATTCACATTCAACCAAGGTGCAGGCTTCTCGAACTTTCAACTGTAACAACAAAATTCTCATGAGAAATCTAGCCTCACCTTATTCTCCATGCATCCATGAGTATGAGCAACCTGTCATCTCATGCTAACTCTAAACTACATTGCTGCAATAAACATGAAGTCCTCCAGCACATGACCAATGCACTCAAAACATAGAGAAACCCACCAGACCATTGTCAAAGCTCCAACCCTAGAACAAGAACTTACCATGACACCATGATCTTCACATCCCCGTTTGGAGATACCATGCTTCAAGTGAACATGCTATGGTCTCAAGAGTAAACAAAAATGCCAAAAATCTAAGAAAGAGTAACCATGACATAAAGAAAACAACTCTAAACCAAAACCAACATCACCTGTCAAGCACCACCAGCAACTTAGCCAAAACTAACAATGTCTTCCATGGATCCAAGATATTGCACACCTTCAAATAGTGAGCATGTAGATGCAAAAGAACACAACAATTGCAACACCAAAGAAGGACACCAATCATTGCTAAAGCTCCCACAAAACCGTGACACTGAGCTTTCCAAGCACCATGACTGACCACACCATCACTGTCAAAAGCTTACACTAACCAGTGTAACAAGCTCTTCATGACAATGTGACTCTCATGCTATAGGTTCCCATCACTGACTATTCAGGTACTCAAAATTCCATTCACCTTCTCATCTCAAAACAACCACGCCAATGCACAAGTGACCACAAACAAGGTCAACTAATAGATCTGCAATAACACAGAAGCAATCATGTGGATATAGATAGTCCACTCCTGAGTTATCCCACAACAGTCAATAGGTAGCTAATCGATTAGCCACACAACTCAGAGAACCACTTCAACAACTACAAATCTATCATCATAGTGGGAAACTGCAAACTGAGATCTCAAAGAGAATGACCATGTAGACAACCATGACTCAAACACCAGATCTAATTTTCCAAAAAAAATGTCTACAACATAAGCACCATAGTCCAAGCAACCAATAAGCACACACCACCGGAATGTTGAATGAGAAAAAAACACATACCAACACTCCCATGCAGAGAAGACATCACACCTCCTCAAAGACATGTTGAACTGCAACTATATCATCCAGTCACACCCCAGAAGCCAAGATCTAGAAAATAGCAAACAAAAACTCAACACAAAACACAAATTTTCCTTGACTGTTCAAAACCTACAAAACCACAGTGTTTCCAAAACACCCACGCACCTCCATATTCACTGCTCATTTGGACGACTCAGGATTCTGCACACAATCATCACAGTAAACTAGAACAATGAAAAAACAACATGAACATGTGTCATATAATTTCTAGGAAAATCTACACAAAACCTCCAGAGCCAATGACATGAATCTGAACCATGCAAGTGCAAGAAATAGGCACATAGGAACAACAGGTCCATTTCAGATCAATTCCAATGCCATAGTCACGCACAAGCAAACAGGAGAGTCAAGCTATCCAGAAGTTGCAGACCACCAAGATCACTTCATAGCCTCCATGTAATAAGAGCAGTAGAGCAAATCCCTTCAGTGCTAAGTCAGAACACCCAACACAAGCACACCATTTCCATGGCCGGAACAATAACACAAGAAAGTGCATACCACCAGGGAGCCTCTCACACAAACACCTAGTATGAACACCACACTTCGCTGCAACACAACCATAAACATACCTTGCTGGGAGCCAGGAGCCTTAGACTATGTTGCCACAACATAATCAACTCTAGTCATCTTCTGTGTCTTTCAAACTGTGTGTTGAATCAATGAAGCACACACTTTGACTCATCGAAGGATCAATCACCAACCGATTTCTCCAGACTTCCTCAAGCTTTCTAGGCTAATAAATCTTCACAGGAGAAAACCCAGAACTTCAGCAACCAGGAGGAGACTTTGATACCACTGGTTGGTATCACCAAGCCTCGACCTCCCTCAAACATTTTGTGATACACCTTGTTGGTATCACGAGCAACAAGCTACTAGCTCTGATACCACTTGTTGGGGATAAGGATTTCGGTCTATCATCAAGATAAGCATCTAAGACAACAGTGCCTTAGTGATTTCAATTCAAAATCACTCCAAAGACACAAACACTGTACCATAAAGTGGAAGCAGGCACAATTGATCCCCCATTGATCCTTTGAGAGAAGTGGATGCAAACAAGTAACAGATTCAACACAAACAAATAACCAATAAAGACAAAGCAATATTGACACACATATATACGCGGGGGAAAACCTTTTTAGGTAAAAAACCCACCTCCAATTCATTCAACTCACTTGTATTATTCAGTAACAAAAATAGTTACAATCCAAACACAAAGTTATGCTCTTCAGGAGTGTTACATCTTGTCCAATAGGAGAATATAGGCAGGAATCAAAAACCAAAACCTTCATGTAGTTCCAATGACATCCATATGTCATTACTACATAGATTCCCTTCAGCTCCTCATAACAGACTATCATAGCCAACCTCTCGACTAGCAAAACCCCAAGGTCTCACAATAGGATCACATCATTCAGATCCAAGAGATTGAGTGTTCATAGTTTCCATGCCTTAGCATACTACTTGAACACACTCCACGTCTCTCTCTCTCTCAATGACTCTCTCCCACTCCAACAACCTTTGGTTTTCATATATTAATGTATATCTCTAACTAAGACATACATCACATTCAATGATCCAACCAATCCCCGACCCTTAGGTTCATGCATCGAACAACCAAGCATGCATCTAATCTACATAGATCTCCTTTGCCTCGAGCCACCCAAGCAATAATTTCTTACCTTAATCGGGTTCCTATTTGCCACCTTGAGTCACTAGTAATAACTGCTTTTGGATTTTAGCCAAACAACCTGCTGAGCTGAGCCACATGTCCACCATCCATTTGCTGGTCGCTCTAACATAATCGGTCTAGCTTGGTCAACCGAGCTTCGAGCTCATTCCAGCTCTTACCGCGTTACCGTCGAGCCCAAAGTTACCAGTCGTGGTATGGCGATGAGCTCGCCCGAGCTCACCCCACCATCTATCGCACTACCACAGCCCTCACTGTTTCGCCTCGTGGTATGGCGGTAAGCCATCTAAGCTCCTTCAAGCTCTGGCCCACCTTTGAATTCAGCCAGCCAGATGCTGCCAACCTACCACGTGTCGCCTTGTCATTTGCTTATCGCACTGCCACCGAGTCCAAACCGGTCAAACTCCACCTCGAGCCCAACTGAGCTCCTACTACAGTATCACAGCCCATACCAGTACACCTCATGATATGGCGGTAACCCATCTTGGTTGACCGCTGGCGGTCTTACCATGACCACCGTGGTTAGTCACTTGACTGATTGCGGTATAGTAGTAACCGTGAGCTAGGCCGCTGGCGATCTTACCGTGGCCACTGCCGTTAGTCACTTGACTGACCATGGTATGGCGATAATCGCTAGACCCAACTACAGGCGGTCTCACCGCGCTACCGGGGTGAGTTGAACCACTGCCTACGGTATGGCGGTAACCACCAAGCCCACTGCTGGTAGTCTCACCACACTACCACGGTGAGTTGACCCACCACCTGTAGTATGGCGGTAACCACCAAGACCACCTCTGGCGGTCTCACCGCCTATAGTATGGCAGTAACTGCCAAGACCATCACTAGCGGTCTCACCGTGCTACCGTGGTGAGTTGACCCACCACATGCTATACAGATGTAACCACCAAAACCAGTCAAAGCCACCACAGTAAAGGCAAGAAACATGAAGGAAAATGCCAAGTCCGAGGGGTAAATAAGCTAGAACATTGACGCATAAATTTCCAACATTGACATTATTCTAGGGTTTGAATGATGAGGTATAAAAAACCTTCGTTGTTCTTACCAATCACTTTAGCCCTGCCAATTGTTTATTTTAGGGATTAATAATTGTTTAGTTTTTATAAAATGATGTATAAATCTTATTTCTTAAATCAATTGAAATTAGATGACTAATATTGATATAATGGTATAGATTCAAGTCATTGTACAGGAAATTATGCATGACCGAGTGGACTTTAAGTGAACTTTAACCAGTTGAAGATAGAGCACCAAAAGTCTAGGCGCCAAACATTTAGGTGTGCATAGTGGAACATGTCCTTTTAATGCTTTATATTAAATTTATACTTCAAATATTTACGGCTCCACTCCGAGCCTTTAATATGTTTTAAAATAATTTTTCGATTGTGATCTTCCACCATCTGAAATTTAAGATTTTGTTAGTAGTATAGTATATATATGTAACTGCCAAAAAAAATGCGGAGGTGATACTGTTATGATATGCTTTGAACACTATTCAAATATGTCTCTGTGTTACATTTTTACATGAATAAATAAATATTTCCAATCCTATTATGAGTTAATTGTTCTAACTAATGGAAGTATCATGGATGGATTCATTTGGAAGATGTAAAAGTACATGTGATTTGAGTTAAACATAGGAATGCCCAAGAGCTGGCCACTTGAGGGATCTCGTAGAGTAGATAGATAAGTATTTCTTTTGTTAATACTATTACTTTTAATTTGTACATGATAAATTTGGATGAACATTTATTGTGTGTCGAGCTCTATCAAATATTCCTGTAGGACGTAGTTTATGTTTACTTTTAAATTCTAGAGAACCCACTCCTGTTGTTTATTACAAGTTTTTTATACTTTTAGTTAGCAGTTAGTCATTAGCCATTAGTTGATTTCATTTAAATTTCACAGTTTAACTGCTAGTGTTACTTTTAGGAAATTTATATGCTTTCTAGAATAGGAATTTGCATGCTTTCTAGTTTAACAATATTATTCTTTCTAGTTTAAATAAATTCATGCTTTATAGCTTAATTTCTTTCTAGTTAAATTTTTGTTTGTAACCGTTTCAAGAATTCAGAAAATCTAAGAGAGATAGCCAAGATGTCCCCTATTGTATACAACCTTTGAACACTACCCGGTCAATATAATTGATACATTTTCAACTTCAATTATAGGACCTCATGAAACACTGTCACTTTTTTGTGTCGTTGTTGGGGACACTTCCTTTTCTAGTGTTAATAGGAGATTGCTTGAATACCTCTTTTAGGAAAAAAAATATAGTTGCCAGGCTTCTTTTCTTGCATGGTTAGGAAACAAGGTCCACACGGAATATTCATACCAAAACCCCCCAAAAGACATTCCAACTACAAGCAAGGAGGAAGAAATCTTGGCTAAAGAACTTATTGAAGAATTGATTGAGCAGGATCAACCTGATACCTCCCAGTATACCCCATAAATTCAGCCATTAGAGAATTTTTTGAAGAGGAACACATTCCTTTCAATGTCATGGGTGACCATAGAAATGGCACTAACCTAGCAGGGGGAGTTCTAACATTTACTTATCATATTTCTCTTGATCAAGATGATGATACACCTATGAAAAAAAATTCACCAACCTTCTTACCAACTTTGAGAGGTTTATCCTTCGAAGACCCTGACCAATTCTTATTTGAGTTTAAAGTTTTGGGTAAGACGTACGACTACAAAAATGATAATAAAAAATCGAAGCTCTTCCCCTCCACTTTGAAGGATGCTGCAATGTGTTGGTTCATGGGATTAGCTTCAGGGTCGATAACCTCTTGGGACAATATGGAGTCTACCTTTTTGGACAAATACCAGAGTTACTGTAGAGTCAACGATAGGAAAGAGGATTTGTTCAAACTAAGGTAAAATGAAGATGAAAGCCTAGAAGATTACTTGGATAGGTTCATCTTCTTATCTAAATGATGTGGCATAGAATCCATAAGTCTTGAAATTTTGAAGACCATATTTCTCAAGGGACTTGATGAAGATGTTAGGAGAAGCCTAGATTTAATGGGAAAAGGAGATATGTCCCAACTTGGACTTGATGATATCACCAAGTTATACCAAAATTTCTCTTGTACTCGAGGAGGTATTCGTAAATCTACTCTTTTTAGAGGTTCCAATGAAATAGGTAAACTACGTGAGGAGATTGAAAATATCAAAACTAATATTCTCATTCAATTAAACACTACACTAGATGGAATATAGGCAAAAACTCACAATCTTGAGACCTTATCCATCTATTGTCCTAGGTTTCGAAACAAACATTTATTAAGAGAATGCTCTTTGGAAAAAAATGATTTTTTCGAAGTTTGTGAGAAGAGTCATGCCACTGATCAATGTGAGATCCTAAATGCAATCAAGAATTCTAAGAAAAGGACATCTCAAGTTGAGGAGGAGGTCAACTTTGTAAATAAAAGACTTGGAGGGAATTTCTCTTACGATCAGAATTCAAATCCCTCCTAGCCGCCCCAAAACAATTGGAATAATAATCAATGGGCAACACCTTGGCCTCAAGCACCACCTAACTGGGGAGCTTACCCTTGGGGACAACCTAAATTGGAAAATCAATCATGGGGAAATCCCCAATGGCCAAACCAGACTCAACAATAATAGTATCCTAAAAATCCTCCTCCTCAATGGAATCAACCTCAAAATAAGTTTTATACTTGGCCTACGAGGATGCCTAATCTACAACAAAAAATTTTACCATCTCTTCAAAACCCTCTACAAAATGAGCAGGTCAACCAACCACAACTTCCAACACAACTTGTGCCTAATCCAAAGAATAATTTTCAAAATACCCCGATGTATTCCATGGAATAGGAAAATGTGACTGGACTTAACGCTATCCATTATGGAAACCTATAGTTAAGGTCAAGAAAAACACTCCAACATCCTACTATAGTTGAGATCCTAGATGAGCCAATTAAATAATCTGTTGAAATGACTAAGAAATATTCCACACCTTTAGAGAAAAACCTAACGAGTAATCAAGAAAAGACCCTTTCACAATCCTCATCTAGAACTTCCGAGTTACCTCAAAGGGAGGATGGTCAATGTCCAACTGATCTTTTAAAGGACTCCACCTTAAAAGAGAAAACTCAAGAACCTTTTCCTGAGCATCTCAAACCAACAACCTTGGATAACCCTCTAGAAATGACCTTATCCATTGAAATCGTGCTGATAGAAGAGATTAAACAACTTCAAATCACGGTTCCTTTGTTACAAGCGATTAAAGAAATCCCTGAACTAAACCAACTAATCAAACAGTTGTGCATCAAAACACTAGGAAAGAAACCAAAATGGATTAACATTTATCACATAAATGGGTATCTAGCTAATCTTTTGGCTGAAAAACCGCAACCCCGAAATATGATGACCCAAGCAGTCCACTTATAACAGTGGCAATCAATGAGGTAGAAATACCTAACAAACTTGTGGAGCTAGGAGTAGCCATTAATGTAATGAAAGTCAATATGATGGAAAATTTTGGGTCACTGATTTACATTCCACAACTATAGTGTTGCAATGGAAAATTAATCCATAGCTATTCCTAAAGGTGTCCTATAAAATGTTCTTGTTAAGGTCGATGGTTGGGAATATCGAGTAGACTTCCAAGTAATCCAATCCCTCACACTAGAGGACAGTTATCTCATAATACTAGGAAGATCATGGCTAGCTACATTTGTAGCCAAGATTGACCATAGAGAGGGAGTAATGAACATTTCACATGGTCGCAATAGCAAACATTTATTTATGTATCCCCCTGCTAAACCTGCTGAACATAACAAAGTTTGGGTTGATGAACTAGATGGTCCCAACAAACAAGAGAATCTTACCGTAGAATTTAAGTGATGAATAAATGTTTTATGTAGAAGATATTCTAGTGTAGCCAATCAACGTTGATCACACTGAATTTGATTACACCAGATTCATGGGGTTGCGTTATCCCCTGGACAATCTCATTCCAAAAATGGATCACTTCTTTGAAGATATTTCTAGACTCCGTAGAACCATAACAACTAGTTTTCCTCTCAACTCTTTGACTAGAGAAGCTTATATTGTCACCTCAAACCATCTAGGGGTCAAAACCATCATGTTATTTACCAAGAAAAACTTTGAATATCAACAACTGGTTGAAAGAACCAAAAGAGCACAAATTGTTTGTTGTTTTGGTGAATAAATCTAAAGATTTTGCTTAGGATTCTACATACACAAGAGGAATACACCCAAGTGTTTGTACCCATCACATCTATACCGAGGATGTTAGAACTATTCATCAACCACATCAAAGACTCAATCCTGCATTGAAAGACATTGTTAAAATAGAAATTGAGAAACTCGTACAAGTAGGATTTATATATCCCATCTTTGACAGAAAATGGGGCTCACCACTAGTAGTTCTAAAGAAAAATGGGATGTGGAGAGTGTGTGTTGATTATAGGGAGCTCAATAAAGCTACTCATAGAGATTACTTATGTTTCCCTTTTGTAGATCAAGTCTTAGGAAATTTAGCTAAAAGGAAGTATTTCTCATTCTTGGATAGATTTAACAGATATAACCAAATACAAGTCACAACTGAAGACTAGGACAAGACAAAATTTACTTTCCCCTTGGGAACATACACATATCACATTCTTCCCTTTGGGCTTTGCAATGCTCCTGCGACATTTCAGAGAGCTATCCTGGCTACATTTGTTGAGCTAGTGAATGACTATGTGGAGGTCTACATGGATGAATTCACTGTGTATGGTTCCACTTTTGATGAAGGACTTCAAAATTTGGAAAAAGTATTGAAACGATGTGAAGACCATCAACTATCCCTGAGCCGCTAAAAATTCCTAATAATGGTAGAACAATGGATAGTGTTGTGACACCACATTTTAGCTGAAGGGATAAAAGTAAATCATAAGAAAATTGAGGTAATAAAACAAATTGAGACTCCAAAAAACCAAACTGATGTTAGAAGTTTATTAGGACATGCTACATACTACTGAATATTAATAGAAAATATTAGAAAGATTGCAGCCCCTATGTTTTCCCTCCTCCAAAATAATGTAGATTTTGTCTAGACAACCGAGCGTCAATCATCATTTGAGATCATTAAGGAGAAACTCATCTCTCCTCCTATCTTATGTAGATATAATTGGAACCTTTCATTCAATATTTATGCAGATGCTTCTAATGATGCTATTGGAGTAGTTTTAGGTCAAGAAGATGAGAATGGGGGAAAGTATGCTATCTATTTCATTAGTAGAAAATTGACTCCAAGTGAACGAAATTACACAACCATGGAGAAAGAATTTTTAGTTGTAGTACATGCAATCAAGAAATTTTGACATTACATCACATGGTACAAAGTAAATGTGTTCACACACCATTTAGCCATCAAGTACCTAATGAATAAACCTATAGTAAACAAAAGCATAATCAGGTGGTTATTGCTTCTACAAAGATTCAACATGACCATTATTGACAAACCTAGAAAGTTCAATGTAGTTGCAGATTTCTAATCCTGAATCAAACAAGACAATGGAGATTGTGCTCCTGTGCAAGATAAATTTCCAAATGAAAATCTATTTTCCATCTCCATTAAAACCCCTTGGTTTGCTGACATTGCCAACTACTTGGCCACTTCAAAGTTGTCAATTTACATCAAAACATAAGAAATGCCTTGTTCAAGAAAATGCTTCATTCAAATGGATTAATGGAATATTATTTCGATGTGGTCTTGATATGGTTTCACAACATTACATCAGGGCATATGAAACATATAGGATCCTCAAAGATTTCCATGTTGACCCCTCTAGAGACCATTATTCTGCCAAGAGGACGTCCCATAAGGTTTCTGGTGTAGGATATTATTGTCCCTCTATGTAAAAAATATGTTTGTTGTTGTGATGAATGCCAAAGAGTAGGGAGACCCACAACATCCAATGAAATGCCTCTACAACCCTAGGTAGTTCTTGAACCATTTGAAAAGCGGGGATTGGATTTTATTGGTCCTATAGACTCCCCTTCACAAGGGAAAGAATAAATTTTCATATGTACTAACTATCTGATTAAATGGGAAAAATTTCAAGCTTTATGAGTTGCTAGGGAAGAACAAGTTGTTGACTTCCTCTATAACAAGATTTTCTCAAATTCAGAGCCCCTAGAACAATTCTCATAGATCAAGGACCCCAATTTATGTGTAAGGTTATGTTATCCTTTACTAATCCTTTCCAACTAAGCCATAATAAGTCATCACCCTATCACCTACAAGAAAATGGTCAAGTAGAAGTCACTAACAAGGAGCTAGAGAACATTTTAACAAAAATAGTTTCATCAAGGAGAAAAGTCTGGGCCAAAAAATTACTTGAAGCCGTTTGGGATTATAACACAAATTGGAAATCAACCACTAGTTTAAGCTTGTACAAGTTATTTTTTGGGATGAAACCTCTTCTGCCCATTGAATTTGAACTTCAAACCCTGATAAATGCAATGGAGTTAGGCTTAGATCTCAAATGAGCCTAGGTTGAAAGAGTCCTCCAACTTAGTGAGTTGGATGAACTCTGTTTAGATGTTGTCCACCAAATTGAGCTAGTTCAAAAACAATGGAAGGTCTGGCATGATAAACACATAAAAGAAAGATAGTTCCACAATGGGGATTGGGTGTTGTTATTCAATTCCAGATATAAAGATCACCAAGGGAAACTAAGAACTCATTAGTTGGGTCCACATGAAATTTGTGAAGTATTTCCAAATGGATCAGTGCAGCTCAAGCCCATTGATGGTGACACTTGAACTCTCCTAGTCAATGGTCATCGATTACGAATCTAAAAAAACCCTGTTAATAAGGAGGAATTTATGAAAATGGTAGAATTACAAGGAGAAATCTAATGCATTGACTCTGCTATGGCGGAGCCAATGTAGTTTTCATATTTTGAGTTAAAAAATGTTAAAAAGAAAGTTTTAATAATAATAATAATTTTGCATGTGTATGTATTTGTAATTACTTCAGTGCATTTCTATCTTGTAGGACTTTTTTTTTAATCAAATACAAATTTTGGCACATCTTTCTACAATGATTTGGAATTTGTTGGCTCAGTTGCTATGATACTCCTAAACTTGTTCACTCGATTGCTATGATGCTTTGGAACTTGTACACCCAACTGGTTCTATTCCCTAGTTTATTCTTGCAGTCTGACACATCTTTCAGCGATGCTCCAAAAATTATTAAGTCCAAACTGCTTTATTTTTGTTCTTCCTTTCAACGACATCTTTCGATGATGCACCAAAATTTTTCTTGCTACATTTCAGCCATGTCTTTCAGTGATGCTCCAAATTTTTGTTGCTTCTTCATTCCGATGACATCTTTCACCAATGCTCCAAAAATTTTGATACTACTTTCAGCCGTATCTTTCAATGATGCTCCAAAAACTTTTTCCTATTGTCCAGCTGCATCTTTTAATGATGTTCTAGAACCTTGTTCCTTTTTTCTGATGGAATCTTTCAGCGATGCTCTAGAATTTTTATTTTTCCTTTCAGCCACATCTTTCAGTGATGCTCCAGAATTTCACTACTTCACTTCTTCATCTCAGTTGCATCTTCCAGCATACTCCAAAATTTTTATTCTTCATCCCGACCTCATCTTCTAGCGATGCTCTGAACTTTTGTAAATTCCCTTCTTCTCCAAATGCTCTGATATTTCCAGTGTCATACACATGCTCATCAATAAATTTTGCCATCACCTTTGAAATCCATGCCCTACACTGCCATCTCTTATCTTAATAAATCAAAATTATTATGGCTACTTTCCATCATAATAATTACAACATTAATTATTCATCCCATATTCATTCATAATAAATTCATCACCACCCTTTCCATCCCATTTGATTATAAGGTTACGTCAACAAAGGTAAGCGATTTTCAAATCAATGACAAGACGTAAGGTATGTACAACTTTTACATTAAGTAGGTAATTATTGTGAATATAAATAAATAAATTGGCACGTACCACCACCCTTTCGAAACTTAGTAAATTGTGTGGATTGTACTCTCACTTAAGATGCAGAAATTCATGCACTCTTTTCCATGCAAAGTAATGATTTTAGTATAGTGAAGCCAAATGCCATAATTAATTCATGTCAAAGTATGAGTGATTAAAATTTTTACATTTTCTATAATTTGTATTACAGTCTTGTTTAAAATAGTTTTTCACCTTTTAAGCACCACAATATTTAGTAGATTATTGAGTAGAATTGAGCATAATAGACCGCATGGGTGGAGCTAAGCGAAAATCAGATCCAACTTCTATAGATAAGTTGTTGGTATTGGGCAATATTTCAAAACTATTTCAAAAGATTGGATGGCTAGAGTTTATGAATAAGTTTGAAGGGCACAATGAGTAGTTGGTTAAAGAATTTATGAAAAAAATTCTCAAATGGAAAGTCAATAGTGCATGGGAGGAAATTCAAGGTAAGCCCTCAAGTCATTTCTTGTTTATCTGGTATTAGAAATGAGGGTAAAAATTTATGAAAAAACACAAATATTTCCTATCAGAAAATGGTAGAGCTTTTCAATAGGGAAGGGGAATCTCAACCTTTTTTAGTTGTAAATACTTGAGGGAAAAACAAAGGGTTTGAAATAATATCAATTCCAGAGCCATGGAGAACGAAAGTTTCCTGGATAATCAAATATTTCACATGTGAAAGGTAATGTGCTATAATAGTTGGTCCCCCCTTTCGATTATTGACTCATTTGCACCATGGAATCAAAAACCATGAATTTAGAGTCAAACTTCCCACCTTTCTTAATGATTCTATTGTTAATATGATTGAAAGGTTTAAAATTGGGTTAGGTCCATTAAAACATCACGACCTCATACATTTAATTTGTAAATATCATTTCTTGAAGAAAGGAAGAACGAAACAAAAATGGAAAAAAATTATTCAAAAATTTGAGAACCCTGTGCCCATAAGACATATAGAGGAAGGGGAGCCATCCATTCTTGTGGCTCAAAATTTGGAAGAACCTTCTTTTGAACCTCAAAATTTCAAAGGGGATCATGACAATGAGGCACTGAAAAATCTAATAAACCCTCCAGACCCTCAAGAAAGATCCAATCTAAAAAATGTATTAGAGGCTCCGGAAAGACAAGAAGATATGGACCTAGAAAAGTCAAAAGACGAGAATGCTCATCCTCATAAAAAGGGAAGGGGACCTAAAATAGAAGTACACAAGCCTTCCCCTTTGAGAAGAGGCAAGATATTATCTTCTGAGATTAGTTGTGTTGCAACTTCTGATTAGTCGCATATCCCTAAAAAGAAATGACAAAATAGGCAGCCCCAAGAAATTGTAGCACAATCATGTGAAAAATATGCCCAACCATGTGTAGAAACAACCCAGCTAGGTGAATCTAAAAAGGAAAATGTATCACTTGAGAAGAGACAAGAAGAAACAAGGGAACAACTACCAAATGTTGTATTTATTGAGGATGAGCCTTTGGAATCATTTTCTCCTTTTCGCCAACCAATAGAAACACAGGAAAGTGATATGTTCCACCTAAGTGAAAAATTGTTTTTTCCAATTGCTAGTGATGCAGAACCAGACCCACTTGAGGTATATAATTAAGAAAATGTGATTGATGATAATGAAGAAGTTTTTATTTGTCCTCTCCACTCTAATGTACAAATTGAAAGTTTTGATAGCATAAAAACAAAATTAGATGAGTTGAAAATAGAGATTGTTCAGTTAAGATTTAGCCTACAAAAAAATGAAGAAAAAATAAATCAACAACAAGAGGAAATAGATGTACAAACTACAGTTTTGAAGAAAAGAGATCAAGAAATCACAACTTTGAAGGCTCAATTGGAGCAAAAATAAAATTATTGGAGAGTTGCAGATTCAAGTGCAACAAAGTAATGAGGAAGTAAACAATATTTGGAAATTTTTTCTAAAAAAGACAAAGATATTAAAGGTTTAACCAATAACCTAGTGCAATCTCTTCAAGCATTTGTAGAAAAACAAGAAAAATAGAAATCCAAGATCAATGCATCCTTGAGCAAAATTTTTGAGTTAGAACAAGATTTGCAAGAAATCAATGTTAAGCCAATAATAGAACCAAAAGAAGTATAGACCGAACGAACCAAAATGGAATTGTTTTGATTCCATATTCCCCCAATACCAACTAAATGGATGGAGAGATGCTATTTATTGAAACAAGTAGTAATAGAGAATGCTAGACTTAAGAAAGAAATAGTATTGTTGAAAGAATCATATGATAGAATCTATCAGGCAAAAACTGATGCATTTCAAATTGGGGAGTTGTTATTAGCCTGTAGGAAACCATCTAGGTTGTACTCTATATTTTTGAATGAGAAATTGTTAAGATGGAAACTGTTGAGAATTTATTGCAATCTGCCTCATGATCCAGATGATGAGAAATTTTTAAAAAGATTTAAAGAGGAAACACCTATTCAACAAAACTTGGATTTTTTAGAAAGGCATACTAATTTCTTTGTCAACCTCTTTGTTTGGGAAGTACAACTCAAAGCATTCATGTCTACCATGTAGAATCAAATTTAGTGGTAAGAAAGGACCAAAGAGTATTTGTAGGAAGAAAGGATTGTGGGACTTCAGATGAGATACCCTAATAGAAAACCCTTTGCCTTTAAATCTCAATTATGAGGCATTAAGAGCTATGAAGCTATGAGAAGAAAATATAACGATAATCTTCGAATTTGTTTTAAGAATTTAAAAGTCCAAGGGCTGAAATTAATAGAAAAAGCATGGAGTGACTGTGAGGAGCGGTACACTCCTCTGCCTATGTATCTCAAAAAGAGGGCGGTGATCTCACCTACCAATATAAGGTGGTCCTATACAAGGGTTGAGACATTAGCAGAGATACTGTAGCAGCTTAAAAGTAGATGGATAGGGATGAGGTATAGACCTCCATTTCTTCTTCAGCCAACCCTTGTAGTACTTGCCACCATAGAGAAAAATCTTGAGGACTTGCATTCATGGAAATTAAGGGTTGGATACAACAAGGGTTTTCTTAAAATTCTTGGTGATTGGGATAGAGAAATAGAGGATCCATATGATCTCAGTTCCAAATACGATGAACTAAACATGAATAGGGATGTGGAAAGGAAGAGGACACATCAAAGAGGAGGAGGACCTACTCAGGCTTAGGAAGGGGAGAGTGATGGGGTATAAATAATCTTATAATTATAATAAGCTAAAATCCTTCATTTTTCTTACCAATCACTCTAGCGCTACCAATTGTTTATTTTTAGGATTAATAATTGCTTAGTTTTTATAAAATGATGTATACATATTATTTCTTAAATCAATTGAAATTAGCTAGCTAACGCTGATATAATGGTATATCTTTAAGTCATTGTCCATCACATTATGCACGACCAAGTGGACTTTAAGCAGACTTCAAACAGTTGAAGATAAATTGCCAAAAGTCTAGGGGCTAGAAATTCAGACGTGCATAGTGGAACAAGTCCCTTTAATGATTTATGATAAATTTCTATTTAAAAACTTTATAGATACACTCTAATCCTTTAATATGTTTTATGTAATGGACATAAATTAGTTGGTTAGTTGAAATTATGTTAAAAGACTTTCAATGGTGATCTTCCACCATCTGAAATTTAGGATTTTTTTAGCAATATAGTATATATATGTAACCTCCAAAAACAATGTGGAGGTGATATTGTTATGATGTTATGATATGCTTTGAACACTATTCAACTATGTCTCTATGTTACACTTTTACATGAATAAATAAATATTGCCAATCCTATTCTAAGTTAATCATTCTAAGTAATGAAAGTATCATGGATGGATTCATTTTGAAGATGTGAAATTACATGTGATTTGACTTAAGTGTAGGAATGCCCGAGAGTTGGCCACTTGAGGGATCTCGTAGAGTAGATAGATAAGTAATTATTTTGTTAATACTATTACTTTTATTCTGTACATGATAAATTTGGATGAACGTTATTTGTGTGTCGAGCTCTATCAAATATTCCTACAGGATGTAGTTTTAAATTTACAATCTTTAAATTTTGTTTACTTTAAAACTCTGGAGCACCCACTCCTATTGTTTATTACAAGTTTTTTATACTTTCAGTTAGCAGTTAGTCATTAGCTGTTAGTTGTTTTCATTTTAATTTCACAGTTAGTGTTACTTCTTAGGAATTTTATATGCTTTCTAGAATAGGAACTTGCATGATTTCTAGTTTAAAATAACTTCATGCATTATAGCTTAATTGCTTTCTAGTTAAATTTTTGTTTGTAACCATTTCAAGAATTAAAAAAATCTAAGAGAGAGCCAAGATGTCCCCTATTGTATACAACCTTTGAACACTACCTGGTTGATATAATTGATATATTTTCAACTAAAGCGATAGGATCTCACAACACCCTGTCACTGAGCTCTTTAGAGTAAAACTAGGTATCCCCTGGTTGATTGCTATGAAAGAAGTTCCCTTGATAGTTAATAAGTGTCTGAAGTTTTCCCATGAAGGTATGATGCATGTAGTCCATGACAGGCTATAATTCATCGATTACGCATGGGACCTACTCACAGGATCACTTCTGGCCTACACCCGTGGGTCTACTTCCTCTTAGGATGGACCTCTTGTACCAAACTTATGTAAATTACAAGAGTGGGGTCATAATGCCTAAAATGAGGTACCCTCATTATCCTTATGCCATCTTGCATAGGGCCCGCCTTAAGAAAAAGTGTGAAAATTCCTTGGCTCAAAAAAGGGAAGAAGAGAAGCGTCCCTAAGGGCCTTCTCCTTCTTCTTCTGTTATCTCACCTATTGCTTCCTCTTGCCCTATTGTGGCACCATCATGCTTTTCTCCTAGGTGTTTTTTGGAGAACTCAATGGTGACCGCTTGGTGAAAGCCCAAGTGTCTTGCGTTCAAACTTCCCGTCTTAGCTATAGTGCCTCAGCCCATTTGATATGGTAAGGGGAAGGTTCCCCATGGGGAGTCCTCTATGTCTCAGCCTCTATAGCCTCCTACTACTCCTACCTATAAGGTAGTGAATGGGAGGAGGCCCACCATCGTGGTGTTAGAGCTAACTCCCCCCATTTTTGTGTATGTAAGATGGGGTTGGAGAATTCCTAGCCTAGAGAAGATGACAACAAACACTTCTAAGATACAATCCCAATCTCAAACAAAAGAATACAAACAATGAGAGAAAAATACTAAAAGCATTCAAATTAAACACTTCCCATTGTAGTTGCTTCACTTCCCTTGTCTCTCCCATTTCTGCTTATGCCAATATTGCCCTTAGATTTGTTGATGAAGTTATGCAAATACCTGCAAATAGTAAGCAAGAAAGTTGGAGATAATCATTGTTATGTTGAAAATGGAGGAGAATGGTCTCTTTTATAGACAACCATTCGAATGGACGGTCAATATCAATCCTCTAGAAGGATTCCAAGATCGAAAGATGAGAATGAATGAGACGAAGGTTAGGAAATGAAGGGTCAAGATTGATCTTCTAGAAAGATGCCAAGATCAACGGTTGAGAATCGATGCACCAAAAGGAGGTGGGCAATGAAGGTTATGATGCCAAAAACTATGAAGCCCGACGGCTATGATAGACCATGAAGGCTTATGACAAAGATGACTATGACATAAATAAAGGCTATGAACAGGGAATCTTTGACCAAAAGAGATGCATAAATAATTTATTTTAAATTATTTATTCGAAAATGGATGAAATTATCAAGTGGAAGATAAATAATTTATCTCAATTATTTATTTGGAGAAAATGAAAAAGGAGAATTTAATTAAACTAATCAATGTAATTAAATGGGGAGATGAAAATGAAACATTGAATAATTAAGTGAGATTAATTATTTAATAGGGGAAAATGGCAAGGGATAGTTAAATAATTTTGATAATTATTTAACTATAGAATAATTAAAAGACCATGAATAGATAAATAATTATTCATAATCATTTATCTATAGACAAAAGGTGATAAAGAAATAATTAAATAAATAATAATTCATTTAATTATTGAGGAAGAGGGGGGATTAGTGATGCAATTAATTTATTTAATTGATCAAGATAGAATAAATATTAGAAAGTGAATTAATTAAATGATTAAAAATTATTTAATTAGTAGAAGAATATGATAAGAAATAAATAAATAATTAAAATTATTTAATTATTCGAAGGCGAAGACCAAGAAAAATGATGCTTATAGACTTAGGACATTTTTCAGTGTCTACATTTTCCCCCTCTTTGACATACTATAGTTCATCGCGTTGTGTCAAAGAAATTTAATTTTGAAATATGCCCTAGAGTAAAGAGAAAGGGGAAGGATGACCGGGAGGGTTGTGGTATGCCCATTCGAGAGGACAAGCTGGTTCAAAAGAACACAAATTTGCTATCGAAATGGAAGATAAGACTAGAGGATGAAGGATATAAGAAATGTTAGTATGAGGGAGATGGGTGTTAGCATGGAAAAGACAAGGGAGATGGGAAGTTAGGGTGAAAAGGGGAAAGAAGATAGACAACAAATGATAAGGGAACCAAATTTCATGCTTACATTTTTCTATTTATCATCATTGGCATAAAAAAATGTCACAAATGGACCACAAACACCATGGTATGACATAAACCAAGGTGTTCAAGGTGACCATTTGTGAGAGACAAGGAATGCCCTAGCTCCTACTAAGGGCCCAATTATCCCAATATTTTTGTCAAGACAACCACAAACAAAAAACAAAGAAAAGAGGCCATGATCCATCATCATCCCTCTAAATCCATTAACAGTAAATCCTCTAGGATACTAGTAACATGACACAAAACCAATAAAAAATGTAAGAGAAATCCAAACCAACAAAGTATTTTGCCAAAGAGACAGTGTTTTCCAATAGTTTTGATAAGATTGATTAGGTTCAACAAGATGACCAAGATTTGATTTGATAAGTTTGACAAGAATTAATTAATGAGTGGAACAAGGTTGACCAATTGATTTGATTGATTGTGCTTGGTTTCAGGAGGGACACATCTTGATTAAGGAAAGATTGATTGACCGAGGTTGACAAGATTGATTGATTTGATAAAGTTGATAAGATTGGTGATCATGCTCGATTTATGGAAAGGCACATCATGATTAAGGCAAGATTGATTGAAAAGGTTGAAAAGATTGATTGATATGACTAAGTGATGTGATGATACCCAATTTAAAGAAAGACACATATTGTTTAAGGCAAGGGACACATCTGATAAAGTTTCCCAAGTGACTAGTGTTGACAAGGTACCTAACTACAAGAAAGACACATCCTACTTAAGGTGAATGACCAGGTTGAAAAAGTATAATCTTAGGAAGGATGCATCCTGATAAAAATACAAGTGATAGGACTTAAGGAGACAAATGAAATAATTCTCACTTCTGATATAAGACCAATGACCTGATTGAGGTGATGATTGATTGGTTTGAGAGTTGACGGATTGAAAGATATATTGGTTATGTTTGTATTTTGATTCATGATTTGGTTCGAATGATGATTGTTTGTGGACCAAGACTACGACCATACTCAAAAAATCATAAAGGATTGGCCTAGGTGGCCTCAGGGGCACATTGATTGATGGCCTTTCCTACATTATACATGCAGAGACCTCATAGTTTGACACAACTTGACTTTGTCATGTTTGACAAAAGATCGAGCCATGATTTTATTTGGACAACCTAAAAGGACCGACCTAATGTCTCGGGGTCCCATTTAAGATGAACCTTTCCTATGTAGCAAATGCGTAGAGACAATGTAGTTCGACCACTCTAACAAAATTGACTCATACTCGGACTCAGACTTGGACTCTATTTTTAGTGTTCAACTCAAGGGAAAAATGAGAGGGGGAGTGAATCAGTGTTCTACAAATCATAACTTTATTAATCTGATATTTAAACTATTTCAACATTAAACCAAAGGAAAGATTCAAACACATAAATTAATCATCCACAACACCATAACACAAGGATTTTTACATGGAAACCCTGTTAGGGGAAAAATCACGATGGAGGTCAATCCATAATTTGATCTGAGTATACTCAAAATGAAGTTTACAATATGGGAAATGCAATTGCATTCAGGCACACTACCTCAAAATATTTATATTCAAACTATCTGAAAGATTTAACTAAAGCAATATCATCTACTCATGCCAGGTTACAATTCTAGTTAGGCTCATAGATCAGATTTTGGACCTTCTATTTGATTTTTCTCTCCACTCTACTTTGCTCTGATCTTTGCATCACAAATCCATGTACAAATGAATTCACACTACTATCCTTCTGAATTTTGCATCACACACTAGCATACTTCATATTTCATGCATTCACTTATATAAAATGATACAATCAATCTCATATATATATATCTGTTATCAAAGATTTTGATCATTCATATGTCGGCTTTTATAAAACATAAAATAATTTCCAATGGTTGGCTAAATCCATAGCTAATTATTTATGCACACCATCCATGGTTGGTCATAGAATAGTGAGGACCCAAATAAACATGTTCGAACACAAAAAAAATTAACCAATTTCTCCTTAAACATCTGCAACGGCTATATTTGCTAAGTCGGCCTTCTAGCACTGATAACCAAAAAATCAATGCACCAAATCTCCTAGATCATACACCAGTAAATGTGCACCTCAATACTTCTTGAATAAGATAGTGAAAACATTGACATACCTTTATCTGAGATCCACAACTCAAAATATTAGTCCGGTGAAGTACACAAATCGACATCTTTACCTTTAATCGGATACCTTGTTCTTCATTATGTCTGTCGATATGAACAAGTACTAAAATGTCGACTAGATCAACGACTTAGGTTTCCATCAATGAAAACACTAGAATCCATATGCAACATTTAGAAGTTTTGAATTTTTTCTAATGTTTTTGGATTTTGAGGATTTAATGTTTTTTTTCAATTTTGAAATGTTTTGATTTTTTTGGATTTTTGAAATGTTGTGATTTTTTTTGGATTTTTTAAAGAAATTTTATGATTTTTATGGATTTTGAAGGTTTTAAAGGGATGATACCATGTATTATTTCCCATGAAGATGTAAGTCAAGGAATTTCCCCCAGTCAGGTATAGGACCAATTTACTATGTGTGACGGGAAATGGTGAATGTGACAAGTGGATATAAAAGTAAAGGAAGCTAAATGACGGTGGTCTTCAAGCCATGGGAAGGATGGCGAAGCTTTATTATGAATGAGGAATAAGTTTGAATGGATAAAAGACCAGATGGAGTGATAGTAGATGGATGAGCATAGACTGACTATGCATGGCACATGTTTTCCAGGTTTTCACCATGGTACTTATCCAAAGCGCCACCGAAGTGGTTTTCACTTTTGGATGAATTATTTCTCTTTATTATTTTTTTGATTTTTTTTTTTTTGTCACCAAGACACCTATTTCCTAGGTTTTAATCAGGGTGACTATTTTTTTTATTTTCTTGTATTTTTGACATTTTAAGGGATACTCTGAGAAAAAAGTATAATACTTGTGAAGGTGCATGTTGTTGATGGGTTCAAACAACGGTTCTCCTTCAAGAGTAGAAAGTTGATAAGCACAAGATCCATATGTTGTTGTGACAATGTATGAGCCCAACCAAATAGGCTCAAAATTCCCAATTTTTTCTTGTTTTTCTTGATTCTTTGGATTTTCCTTTAGGACTAGATCACCAATGTCAAAACTTCTAGGATGAACCTTCTTATTGTAACTATGTCAGAGGCGGTTCTGATATGCTTGCAATTGTGTCAAAGAATTTTCTTTATTTTCATCTAGTAACTCTAGCTCTTGTAGATGGGATACACGATATTCTTCTTGATCAATCAAGCCTTGCATAGAGACTTGTAGGGATGGTAATTTGACCCCTATAGGAAGTATTGCTTTAGATCCATATAGAAGGGTTAAGTTGTAAGTTCCAGTCATGACCAACATCATTGAAAGTCTTCTTTAAGATCTTTAGGATAGTCTTATTGGATGCCTCAGCTTGACCATTACCCTTGGGGTAATATGGAGTAGAAAAATGATGTTAAATATGGAATTTCTCGCAGAGCTCACAGACATCCTAGTTTTTGAAAGGGCGACCATTATCTGTAATGATGGATTGTGGGATACGATAACAGAAAATGACGTAATCCAGGATGAATTTTCCTTTCTGCTTACCAGTAATGTAAGTCAGTGGGATTTTATAAAATACTCAATAGTGACAAGGATAAAATTATGTCCGTTGGAAGAGGTGGGATGGATTTTTCCTATGAGATCGAGTCCCCATTGAGAAAATGGCCAAGGTGAAGTAAGCGATTGTAATTCTTGAGTTGGTGCTTGTATGAGATCTCCATGAATCTTACATTGGTGACATTTCTTCACAAAGTGATAGGCATCACGCTCCATCATAGGCCAATAATATCCTGTTCTCATGAGATTTTTGGCTAAGGTAGGACTAGTAGAGTGAGCTCCACATATACCATGATGTACCTCTTGTAAGGTTGTTTGTGCTTCATTTGAGTTGAGACATCGAAGGAGGGTACTATCTAAGCTACAATGATAAAGGGTGTCTCTAATGATGGCATATTTAGATGCTTGTTGGATAAAGGTCTTATGTTGGTTAAGGGACAAGTCAAGAGGTATAATATGGCAATGCAAGTAGGTAGAAATATCTTTGTACCAAGGTGAATCAAGACCAACAAGTTCACACACAAGTTTGGTTTTGGGGACATCAAATGCATGGATCAATAGTTGTTCTACCAAGAACTCGTATTACGATTATTAGGAATGTCCAAGAGAGATTTGATGGTAGCCATTGCATCAACTCCATTGTTCTGGATTCTTGGGGTCTGTTCAAAAGAAACACTTTCAAAGTATAGTTTGAAGCTATCCACCATGTGCTTGTAGGGCATCAATTTCTTATCCTTAGTATCATAATCATCATTAACTTGTTTTATCACTAACTACGAATCACCATAGACTTGAAGATCCTTGATTTTCCATTTTATTGCTATTTGAAGTCCTGTCAATAATGCCTCATATTCTACTATATTATTAGTGAAGGGGAATGCTATTCTGAATGAATTAGGAATGGAATCTCCTTGAGGGGTGATGAACAAAATTTTGGCTCCCGAACCATGACTTGTGTAAGATCCATCAAAATATAACTTCCATGTAGTTGGTGTGTCTATGAAACAAATTGATTCATCTAGGAAATCAGATATCAAAGGATGATCTTCTTTTACGGGTGCATCTACAAGTTGGTCTACTATCACTTGTCCTTTGATTTATTTTCAGCCTACACACTCAATGTCATATTCAATTAACATCATAACCCACTTAGCTAGTCTTCCTATCAGGGCTGCTTTATTGAGAAGATATTTCAAAGGATTAATTTTGGTGATCAGTTTTGTCTTATGATTCAACATGTAATGTCTCAATTTCTATGTTGCAAATACCACTCCTAGAAATTCTCGTTCAATAGGACTATAATTCAACTCATATCCAGCTACAGTGTGACTGATGTAATATATAACTTGATCATTTCCATCATTATAATTTTGTGCTAACAATGCTTCCAATGTTTATGTTGTTGCTATCACATATAATATCAAATATTTTTTGTCAATTGGAGGCATAAGAACTGGTGGAGTCAATAGATAATTTTTTATTTGATCAAATGCTTCTTGACACTTTTCTATCTAGTTGAAGGGAATGCCTTTTCTTAACATATGTTGGAATGGGTGGATCTTGTCTGCTAATTGGGAAATGAATCTATGGATTTATTGTATTTTTCCTTGCAACATCCTCAACTAACTGATATTGGTTGGTGGTGGAATTTCTAAGATAGCTTTAACTTTCACAGTATCAACTTCTATTCCTCTACGTGAGACTATGTATCCAAGAAGTTTTCCTAATTAGACCTTGAAAACACATTTCTTTGGATTGAATCTGAGTTGTTATTTTTCCAGTTGTGTGAAAATCTTGTCTAATATTGCTAAATTTCCACTTTGTTCTAGGGATTTAGAGAGAAATTCATCAAAATAATCTTCCATCAGCACATGTATATAGTCATGAAAGATTGTAGTCATCATTCTCTAATATGTAGCTCTGAAATTTTTCAGTCCAAATGACATCAAATTCCAAACAAATATCCCCAAGCACATGTAAAAGCTATTTTTGGTTGATCTTTGGTAGCAATCCTTATCTGATTATAACCCAAGAATCCATCCATAAGTGATAGCATTTTATATCCAATCGTGAGGTCTACTATGATGTCGATGTTTGGTAGAGGAAAAACATCCTTGGGAAAAGCTTTGTTGAGATCTCTAAAATCTATGCAGATTCTTATTTGACCATTTGGTTTAGTGACAAGAATAAGGTTTGATATCCAATATGCGTAATCAATAGACCTAATCAATCTAACATCTAGAAGTTTCTTCAAATTTTCTTTGACAAGGAGTGCAATCTGTGGATGCATTTTTCTTAGCTTGTGTTTGTATGGTTTAGCATTGGGTAGCAGTGGTAAGTGATGTAAAACCGATCTGGGATCCAATCTAGGCATATTAGCATATGACCAGGAAAATTTGACTTTTCTTTCTCTGAAAAAAGTTGTGAACTCGAGCTTTTCCTTGTCATTCAAAGATGCTACTAACTATATGATTCTCGAATTATCTTGTGTTCCAACATTCACCTCTTGTATCTCTTCTATTAGCAATGACAATCTCTCTCGATCTATTGGGAGATAATCCAATCCTCCATCCTCAGGTGCCTCAAGGAGGTTTTCACCTTTAGATACATCCTTTGTTTTTACTTTTTCATGGTCAACATGTGCCTTTCGGTTTCCACATGAAGACCTATTTTTTTTTTTTTTACTTTTGTCATTTTTACTTTTGTGACTAGAGGATAGGACAACCTCACCAAATTATGTTGCATAATAAAGCTCTTTGTCAAAGCCAACCTTATGATACCCACTGGGTATTCCCTCACAAAGTCCTATAAACTCAACGATTGCTTCGTCATTCTCAAAAATGTCCAAACTTGGTGGGTCTTGTCGATCCCAATCTATGAGTTCGGGGTAGACAAGGGGCAAGCCATCATTGGTGATATCAAGAGTCATGGTGTAGGAAGACAGGGTAAATATGGATGTAGAGTCATCAGGTTCCTAGGAGGCAACATCAATGGTTTCCCAAAAGTGTTTAATCCATTCTTCTCTATTCAAGGGGGCTTTTGGATGAGGGCTTGGTACGATTAGTGGGGAACCAATTGTAAGAATTTGACTAAACTACATTTCAAGAGGAGGCTCATCAAATATTTGGAACATTTTATCTAAGTCCATAAAGGTAGTAGAGGATAGGGGATCCCATTCATATTCATTTGAATCAACATCAAAATCCCAAGGGTCTTCATATGTCTTGATCTCATCTAAATCATTAGCAACCTCACTCGAAGGTAATCTGATACCTCAGATAGTCACTTTTATAGGTACAAACCCTAACCCTTGATGTTTGATCAACTTCAAAGGTTGCAAGGCTTCTATCATTCCTTCTTTATTTATTCCAAGACCACTATGTCTATCATATCCTTATTGTTTCATCATTGGGAACCGTTTTGGATATTGTTCAACTAGCAACCTCTTAGATTGAGAGTCTTCTTCTTCTCTATAAAACCATGTGAGTTTGATCATGTAGAGATTCCTTGGGAAGTTCCCCCCATCTGGTGAAGGTGGTAGGGGGATTATGGAAGATGACCTTAGGTCGCATGGGATGTGGTTTTCCATAATACTTTGGCAATTTAGGAAAATTTCCAATGAAAAAGAGACTCTTCATGTTATATTCTCTGCATCCTTTGTCTTGGATCTAATTCTTAGGCATGGAGGGTCCGATGAATGGAGTGGATGATTTAACTAGAGTAGATGGGTTGATGTAGTGGGTGGGGTGGCAGATGAAGTGGAAGGTGAGGCCTCTTGATTGATGGGAACTTGACATTCAAAAATTCCTATTAAGTTCAAACAATACTGAAAAGGGTCAGGGATGCCTCAAATAGTGATTTCAGTGTCATTGTGGGGAAATTTGAGGCATTGATGGTAGGTGGATGTAATAGATCCCATAACATGAATCCAAGGATGGCCAAGGAGAAGATTGTAATGTAAATCTACATCCAAGACATGAAATAATGTATCTTGTATTGTTGGGCCAAATCTGATAGGAAGTGAAATGACACCTTCAGACGAACGCTCAACATCATCATGAGCTTTGATAGTGATTTTATTTGTTTGGTCTATACAAATTCTCAGAGTATCCCAATGGTTTCACTAATTTTAGTGAACAAATATTCAGATCTGCTCCACCATCTACTAGGACTCATCTAATATTGCATTTATCAATGCAAACTTTGAGATGGAAGGGGTCATTATGATCAAATTTTGGTGCAGAAAAGTCTTGCTCAGAGAAGGTGACATGATGTGGCATAGTTAGGTACCCAACCATGGCCTGAAATGCATTGTCATCTAGGTTGGTGGGGATGGATTCTTCTTGCAATGATTTATCAAGGATAGCTCTATGTTGTGGGGAGGTGTGAAGGAGCTCCAAGATAGAGATTTGCATGAGATTTTTTCCTGACTGCTCCAGAAGATTATATTGGATATTTGGCTGAGAATTAGGTGGAGGTCCTAGAATAGTTATCTTGGTTCTACGAGTGGAAACAACATAGTCCAAATTTTTCTTATTTATAGTGATGGTAGCAATGTGGTCGTCAAAGGGTGTTATGTTAAGAATAATAGAATTATACTCATGTTTGACTGTAGCATAGTTGGCACTATTGTTGTTCCCTAAACTGGAGGCTTTCCCTTTATCATGGTATTTTAAGGGAGTCTTGAATATGGTATGACCAGTATTGGTTTTTCCTTGTGAATCCCCCACTGATATGGTATCATTTTCAATGAGGTCTTGAATAATTTTCTTGAGTGTCCAACATCTAGTTGTTTTGTGTCCTTTTCCACGATGGTATTCACAGTACTCATCTTCTTTCCACCAATCAGGTTTGATCAAGGTAGATTCATAGTTCTTAGTGTTTGGAAGTGAGACGATATTAGATTGCAAAATTTGTTTGAGGATTGATTCAATGGGTTCACCCAATTGAGTGTATGTTCTTTTGACACGAGGAGATCCTCTTCATTGTTGATTGTTTTGGATAGCATTTAGTGTTTGGTTTTGACTTTAGATTTGTGTATTTGACATGGTTGGTGTATTTGATGAGGAGGGACCTTCAAGTTGAATGGTTGGGCCTTTGGTTATCAGCTTGGCATCAACAACTCCATCATTTGTGACATTTTTGTTTTGGGACTATTATTTGTTGTTGTCATTGTTGGATTTCATTTTTTCTCTATTTATCTTGACTAGTCCTTTGGCGATAAGACCTTTCTCAATAAGGACAACTTTCTCAAGGATATCTTCAAAGGTTGTGCAACATTGGATTTGAATTTGGCTCAAAAGTTCTCTGTTAATATTTTCCACAAACATGGTGACCAATTATTTTTTAGGAATGTGATAAGGGAATTTGCTAACCAAACCTCTCCATGTTTGGTAGAATGAGGTGAGAGGTTCCCCTTCTTCTTGTTTTTTTGTGCTTAATGTTGAAAGGGTGACATCATTTTTAATGTTGAAGGCAAAATGATTGATGAATTTTTTGACTAGTTCACCCCATGTTCTTATCCCTAGAGAAAGGTGTGAAAACCAATCTAGAGCTACCCCCGTAAGACTTCACAAAAATAATCTCATTAAGTAGGTTGGATCATATGATACTTCCATACATGATGTGTTGATTTATTGAATGTGCTCTATTGGATCCCCTATCCCCTTGTACTTAGACAATGGTGGTGTTGTAAAGTGAGGGGGGAAGGGTGGCATGTACTAATTTTGATCAAATGGAAAGGGAAACAATTCCTCCACAGAATAGGTCTTTTTGTTGGTCCCCAGTTGCATGTTTGTCATTTTTTGTTGAAGGGACTACACTTGTTGTATCAAGAAGACTACTAGAGATGATGTTATATTGTTTTGATTGGGTGTCATGATGTTGGTATTAAGGTCATAGGTTGGATTTGAATTATTATTAATGCCTTGTGATGTGTGACCTTGTTTGCCATATTGATTTGTGTTGGTTTGATTTGGAATGAAATTGACATTTAGGTTTGTTCCAAGGGTCATGTTTGCATGTGGTATGGTGTTTTGGAATTGATGTGTAAACCCTTGATTTGTGTTTTTGTAATGAAAATTGGGTCCCTGATTTGCAAATGAAGGTGTTGGTCCTTGGATAATGTTTTGTGACGAAGGAAGGGTCCCTTGGTTTGAATTTTTGAATGAATATGTAGGACCTTGATTCAAATTTTGGAGTGATGAGATAGATCCTTGATTGCTGTTTTTCTTTGAGATTTTTCATGAGACAATGAGAACCTTTCTAGGTTGGCTTGATGAAGGTGTACTTTGAAATTGGAATAAGGATCCTTTATTTGTGTTTTGAAGTGTAGGAATGGGACCTTGGTTTGCATTTTGAGTCAAAGGTGTAGGAACTTGTGAAGTGGAACCTTGATGTGTGTTTTGGAAAAGGTGATTTCTAAAGGTCTTACCCATGGAGTTAGCCATGCTTCCAAGTGTATAATTTTGTCCTTGTGTAGTGGTATGGTATGTTTGATGTTTGAGATGACAAAGGCATGCCAAGTGCAAATGGATTTTTTAGTTTCCTCTTCTACAAGGGTTGATACATAAAAACCTTGAGGTAGCTTGGCACCCTTTTTAGCTAGTTCATAGAAGAATTTGTTAGGGTTGACACTAACAAGTTGGTCAACCATGCTTAAGATTCTTGGATATTGATAAGCCCTTTCAATTTATTGGGGAGTCAATTTTTTGTTGAATTCTTCTAGGTTCATGTCTTCCCATGTGTTGGTTAGGTTTTCTTGTGATGTGTTCATAGGTGTAGAATGATTTGAATTTGTTCCAAGGGCAGTGTCATGAAAAGGACCATTTGGATACTCCAAGTCCTTTATTTTGGATTTAGACCTCATTTCAACCATGTGATACTTTTGCAAGTTTGGGGGTAATGCAAGATGTAAATGACACTAAACTATGTTTTCGGATTTTTTTAAATATTTGGATATGAAAATGAAAGGATGGTAAAGTAGGGATGATAATGCAAGGATAATAATGACCAAAGGATGGGGATAATTAATGCTAAGGGATGCTAAAATCTGATTGATGATCAAAGTGAGTGACAAGGTGAAGATAATGATGCAATTGAAACTATGCTATGTTTTTGTATTTTTTGGAGTATAAGGACGCAAATTGAAATCTAGGTAATATGAGTCTAAATGAGAGTAATGTGAAGGAATTTTAAACTAACGGTGGCAATCAAGCTAATGTGAATCCAAGGCAACAAATTCCAAATATCATTGACCATAAGAGAACAACCAAGACTAGGACACATGACCAAGATCAAACTTGACAAAGTGACAAATGACAAGACAATAACAATGACAATGGTCAATGACAAATAGAATGTGTAACCCAAAATTTTTAAAAGCTATGTTCAAAATTTGAAGGTCTAAATGCAACCTAAGGGTGAAATTCTGATTTGTGTAATGCAAAGGGTGAATGAATGCAACCTATAATGAAAGGAAATTCTAAAATTAATGCTAGGATGAATAAGTGAAGCTTGCAAGTCTCTGGTTTATCAGTTAGAGGACATTGTAAGATTGTTTTGGTTAGCTTTTGGACACATATTTCAGAAATTTTTGTGTAGCAGACAATTGCAGCTCTGTTTTTGGCAAATGCAGTTTAGAAAGGTGATTGTGGTTTTCCAGCTTATAGTTGTGGATCACAGTAACATTTGCAGGTTTGTGTCTGATAGTTGCAATTATAGAATGTTGTTTTTGACAATTTTGATACCTTGCAATGGTTTTGATCTGAATTTTTGACTATTTCAATTGAAATATGACTTGAAAACATAGAAAATAGTATCAAGCACTTTTTTTTGGTCTGGTTTGATGTGAAAATGTTCGATTTTTAAGAAGACAAGAACAATCCTAAGGTTGGAAAGGGAAATATTCGTTGAGTTCCCACTTGGATTTCTCCATCCACACTTATTCAGAGCGGATAGCCTAGGAACTTGGAAGCATTGGCTCCCCCTCACAGTGCACTCACTTCTCGGGCATACCAAGTTTCGAATTATCGGGTAGTCACTTCCTAAAATTTTCTATCTCTCCAAAGAACCGTGAGTATGTGGGACTACTTCAGAGGTTTGACCTCCTACACCAGCAAATAGAAGGATTTTGGAAAATCTAAACAAATGGTTTTTAATCAGTGCACCCATTCAGGTGGCCACACAAGAGGCAAGATTATCTCTGATAAGGAGGTTTCATAGCCTATAGAGGTTATGCTCTACAGGTTTTAACATACCACGCAGGTACTGAGGGAATCACTTGCTTGTCTGTAGAAGCACCTGCAATGTTGAGATTTCCTAAGCATTAAAATTTATATACCCGTTGGGAGTAGCTTGGCTTTAGCTCATTATCGGTTGGGTCGTTCCCTCCTTTCAAAGCATAGAGGCAGACCCTCCAAGGGATTAACATAGAAAAAGATGGGTTTGGCTTTCTGATCACTGAATTTTCACAAGGTGAGAGCATAATACCTACCATCTTACAAGCATAAAAAATAGAAGTTTATTAACCCCCTAGTTAAATCTACATGAAAGAAGATAGGTGTTCGTTTTAAAGAACCAATTGAAATGTTTGCTATACTAAAAGATAATCAATTTCAAAATCAAATCTTCAAGAAATGTCCTGCACCAAATGTCATTAGTAGTTTCTTTGATTTTCAGTCTTTGGAAAATGTATGCTTATGCTTTCACCTTTCTAGCCGCTGACATGTGAACCAACACAAAATCCCAATTAGCAAAATTAGCCACAAAACTAAAATCAAACAAAAAAAATTTAAAAAAAAAAATTTAATCTAAAATCTAAATTAAATATAAATTGAATTTAAACTAAAAATTAAAACTACCTTCTAAATTAAAAACTAAATTTGAATTAAAAAAAAATTAGATTCTTCAAGAAGCGACAATCAAGCCAGGATTTGATGTTGGTCATAGATCACATACAACTCCAATCAAAAAATAATGAAAGATCAAAATAGCAGAATGAAGAGAAAATCTAAACTAAGAGAACAATGGAGATAAAGCAAGAGAATTTTGAGAATAATCTCATGACTCTCACCGAACAATCACCGAACTAGTTGAACTAGTGAAGGTGAGAGAAGAGTGCTCAATATATCTAGAAGAATAAGGGAAAATACATCCAAGAGGTGAATTAACTCCTACTACACATAAAAGGTGGGAGGTTGTCACCTACGATAAATGACAAGACATGTGGCATAACCTCCTCAAGTGAATACAGGAGAGAGGTGGCACATAAAGCCAGAAGAGAGTGAGAAACCCAACTACCCCATAAACTACTTAGGTAAAAATAGAATAGTGGTTATGAGAGGTGGTACAATAAGCCAAAAGAGGATGACACATGTAACTGTTGTATTTTTCCACAAGTTCTCATATTACCACATCTAAAAACCTAATAAAGCTTAAATAATAATGTGTAGGAAAAAAAAATACCCCCTAACATAAGGAAATTAAAAGACCACACTAACACCCCCCTTAAGCGTAGCTTGGGTGGGTGAAAAGATGGGTCCCAAAATTTTAGGTAACCATGTACATAGATATCCCCCCCCCCCCAAAAAAGAAGAAGCCCCCCATAAGAGGAATAGCCCCCTAAATAGAGAGAAAAATACCCCCCCAAAGTAGAGAGAGTAGAAAGGACTAAGAAGCCCCTCCTAAAGTGGACACCTATCGCACCCCTAGAAAAGCTCACAAATGAAGGAAATTTCTCTCTATGAAGGGTTTGGTGATGTATACAATCTAATCCAATGTAGAAAAATACTTAAGATCAATGATGCCTTCCTGAATCATCTCCCAAATGTAGTGCATATGTATCTCAATGTGTTTCATCCTCTGGTGATGAACTAATCCCTAGGCTTTCTGAATGGAATTCCAAACTCAATGAGAATATTTTGAAGCCAAATAGCCTCAGTGGTGGCATTAATTTCCCCTCGATACTTAGCCTTTATAGATGAAAGAGAAATCTCAGTCTGCTTCTTGCTCGACCTACAAATTGGACCAGAACCAAGAGAGAAGCAATACCCAGAAGTAGACTTGCAATCTTGAGAATCGCCTACCCAATTTGAATCTATATGTCCCACCAAGTCAATATCCAAACCCGCTGCATAGTGAATCCCATAATTGTGAGTACCCTTAATGTAGTGGAGGATCTGATTAGCTACTTTCCAATGCAACTCATGTGGCTCCTACATGAATTGAGAGACCATGCCTACAACATTTTTTTTTTTCGGGTCTCGTATGAGTCAAGTAGATGAGACTCCCAACAAGTTGTTAGTATAAATTTCCATCAACCAAAGGTGAGGAACACTTAGCCTCAAGTTTGACCCCTAAAATAATTGGAGTCGGTGTAGGCTTACTGTCAGCCATGCAAAATCTGGAGAGCATGTCAAGTGCATACTTGTGTTGTCCAAGGAAGGTACCTAAAGATGATTGAGTGATCTCAATCCCCAAGAAATAATGCAAAAGACCCAAGTCTGACATCAAAAATATATCATGTAGAGCAGTGTTCATTGCCTTGATGGTGGATGAATGACTCCCAGTAGTCAACAAGTCATCAACATATAGAACCAAAAATGTGAGAGTGTCATCCTATTGCAGAATGTAGACATTCGGATTAGAATGGAATCGAGTGAACCCAATTGTCATAAGGAAGGAGTCCATCTTGACATACCAAGCTTGAGGAGATTTTTTAAGGCCATAGAGAGACTTATGAAGATGACACACAAGTGAAGGATCCTAGACGAACCCCTATGGTTGCTCCATGTAGATTTCCTCCTGAAGATCACCATGAAGAAAGACACTCTTCACATCCATTTGATGAACTTCCCATCGATGTGTTGTAGCTATAGCAAGGAAAATTCGGATGGAATTCATCTTAGCAACTGGTGCAAAATTCTCAGAGTAATCAATCTTGAGTATCTGAGACAATTCTTTTGCAACCAAGTGAGCCTTATGCTTGTCAACTGACCCATCTACTACAAATTTTGTCCAATAGATCCACTTGTATCGAAGAAGTTTCCTTCCTTTAGGAAGAGGGACTTGATCCCATGTGTGATTCCTCTCTAAGGAATTGAACTCTTCCTACATTGTAGAATCCCACTCAAGAGTAACTGAAGCTTCTTGAAATGACTATGGATCAGAAGTTGAAGCAATGAAGAGATGAGGAGCCTTCTGAAACTATGACCTAGTTTTTCTAGTATCTGATGGATCACCAACCCAATCACCTACTAACTCCAATGTATGCAAGCCCGACCTTTGAATGATGACTAGAAGAGGAATGTGAATCCTCGTCATCACAATCACTATCTAAAGTGGAGGAGGAAGACTCCTCATCAAGATTAGAAGGATTAAGATCCTCTGAAGAACTGTCATCATGATGCATGGGCTCCAATCTGGTGGTGAATGGAGAAGTGGTAAGAGAAGAACTCAAAGGGCTCTCCTCAAAACACACACTCGTCTCAATGAACAACTCATGAGTAGTAGGATGGAGAAGCCTGTAGCCTTTGACATCATTTAGATACCCAACAAATATGCAAGGCTTGCTTTGCGGATCCATAGCCTTCCATTTCTCTGTTGGAATGTGGGCCCATGCAAGAGAGCTAAACACTCCAAAGTGCTAAACTGTGGGTTTCTGACCGATCCAAGCTTGAAAAGGAGTTACCCCCTTCACAACTATGTGAGGAACTTTGTTCTAGATGTAACATACATAGTTGATGGCCTTTGCCTAGTATTGAGGTGCCAAAGATTTGGAGTGAATCATACAATTAGCCATCTCTTTTAAGGACCTATTCTTGCATTATACGACACCATTCTGTTGAGGATTTTATGGAACTGTATTTTCCATGTTGATACCTTCTGAAGCACAAAACTATTCAAATTGATGATTAGCATATTCATCCCCATTATTTGTATGAAGAATCTTGATGAACTTCCCAGATTGTTTCTCTACAAAAGCTTTGAAATCCTAAAAATTCTCAAAGACCTCAAACTTCTGTTTGAGAAATTAAACCCAAGTGTATCTGCAAAAGTCATCAATAAATGTTAAGACATATCTATACCTACTAAAAGATGGCTATGGAAATGGTCCAGCCAAGTCACTTTATACCAACTCCAATAGTTGTGTAGCCCTCCAAGCTTTGCCTTTATCATATTTCTCCTCAAGATGCTTACCAAGAATGCATCCTTGGAAAACACCATCAGAAAATTGAATATAAGGCAACCCTATAAACATATCCTATTGACAGATTTTCTGCAAGTAACAGTAGTTCAAGTGGCCAAACCATTGATGCCACAAATAACTCACCTCACTAGTTTCTTAAATGACCCCCCGCAGAAATTACAATGCATGCACTTTATAATTAGTGCAATTACAATACAAAAAATTAGATCTTCCAGACTCTTACAGGGCCCAAAATTGCCAAGAAACTAAAACTACAATTGAGCACTAATGTGGAGTACACAGAAAAATATGAACTCTGAAAAAAATGGCACCTCAAATGGAGTTCGTTTGCCCAAGTTATGGCTCCCGGAAGGTCTCAAAATGAGAACTGCACAACAAAGTCTAAGAGAATCTTCAATTTCTGAAAACCTGGAGCATTAAATCTAAAAATGAACTTCATCACAGTGTAGAGCATGAAATTCTACCCAAAATCAAAAGAAATTGCATCAAAAAAGGAGTTTGTATGCTCAAGTTACAACCATTTGAAGTTGGACTGCCAAATCAAAAATGCAAATGGAGAGGCGTCTCTCTACTGAAGGTCATTTAGATGCCAAATTTAAGACAGTAACATCTATGACGGTTGTTTGACCATCAATTTTAACACAATATTTATGACGAGTAGATGAACGTCAAATTTAACATAGTGTTTATGATCGTCAAATTTAGGCCTGCATTCTGTGACGACCGTTTGACCATCAAATTTAAGAGACAAAAAAATTCTATAGAGCCATACGATACAAAATTTGTACAACTCGGGGTGAAAAATATTTGGCTCAGAAAAATTCTAGACTCTGATTTCGATGATTTTATAGTAGATCTTTAGGTTCTCGTGTCTTTTGAGTGCGATGGCAAAGTCCGTTTGGGCTAAAAGTGCTCTGATTCGATAGCTACCTCTAAGAAAAACACTGAAACCCCTGTTTTGTAACTGGCTCCTCTAATCTACAATTTCTTCGGTGAAACGACAACCAATATTGACTTTCTCAAGCCTTTTGAATGCTAGGGAAATGTTGAAAACACCTCCAAGATTACCAGAAAGTTGCAATCACCCAGATCTCACAAGAACCAAATATGCAACCTAGATTATACAAATGCTTATTTTTCCTTTAAATTGTTAACGTTAGAGGAAAATTCTAGCTCTAGATCAGTCTCAAATCTCTCTAAGAAATCAGATAATAAAAGTGAACTAACCAAACAAATAGGCTCTGATACCATAGATTTTTTGAGAAGCGAGAATCGAGCCAGGATCCAATGTTGGTCATAGATCACATAGAACTCTAATCAACAAATGATCAAAGATCAAAATAGCAGAATGAAGAGAAAATTTGAACTGAGAGAACAATGGAGACAAAGCAAGAGAATTTTGAGAATACTCTTGTGACTCTCACTGAACAATGACCGAACTAGTCGAACTAGTGAAGGTGAGAGGAGAGTGCTCAATGTATAGAAGAATAAGGGCAAATACATCCAAGAGGTGCATTAACTCCTTTTACCCATAAAAGGTGAGAGGTTATCACCTACTTGGTAAATGACAATACATGTTGCATAACCTCCTCAAGTGAAGATAAGAGAGAGGTGGCACATAAAGCCAGAAGAGGGTGAGAAAACCAGCTATCCCATTAACTACTCAGGTAAAAACATAATAGTGGTTATGAAAGGTGGCACAACAAGCCAAAAGAAGATGTGTAACTCAACTATTCATGTGTGGGGAGAGAGTGACACATGTAGTTGCTATATTTTTCCACGTGTCCTCATATTACCACATCTAATAAACCTAAGCAGGCTTAAATAATAATGTGTAGGAAAAATGAATACCCCCTAACATAAGGAAATTAAAAAACCTACACTAACAAAATTAAAATTAAATCTAAAAAAAAATAAAAAATCTAAATTAGAAACTAAATCAGAATTAAAAAGCTAAATCTAAATTAGAAATTAGATCTAAACTAAAAGCTAAAAGCTAAATCTAAATTAGAATCTACTAAATCTAAATTAGAAATTAAAAGTTAAAAACTACATCTAATTAAAAATTAAAAAATAAATTTAATTAAAATTTAAAAGATAAATTAAAAGTTAAATCTAAATGTTGTGACTGTAGGATTTGTTAAAAGTGGAAATTTTGTGACTATTGCTGGAAGGAAGAACTCCTTATTGAAAATTCTTCCAATATGCATTTACCTGCCAAGTTTCAGTATTTTCTAAGCCTCACAATCTAACAAATCAAAAATATATATGCTAAAAAAGGTTATTTGTGCTGTGGGCATTCAAAATTTCTGAAGTTCATTTTCTATTGAATAATTTTTATTTATTCATTTATTTTTTTGTTATCTGGATGAAATATGATTGATTTATGAAAATGCAGCTATGAAAATGATAAAATGAAGCTATGAAAATGATAAATTGTAGCTATGAAAATGATAAATTGCAGCTATGAAAATGATAATATAATCTAATCTATAAAAAATGTAGCTATAATATTTATCTTGCTTTTTCTTTTTTCTTTTTTCTTTTTCGATTGATTTATGAAAATGCAGCTACGAAAATGATAAATTGGAGTTATGATAATCAAATCTATAAAGATGTAGCTATGAAAGTGCAACTATGAAAATGAAAATACAGCTATGATGTTTATCCTATTTTCTTTTTCTTTTCTTTTCTTTTTCATTGATTTATGAAAGTGCAGCTATGAAAATGACAATATGATTAGATCTATGAAAATAAGACTGTGAAGTATATTATCAAATCTATGAAGATGCAACTATTATGTTGTTTACATTGGGTTCACCAATGTAAGATGGGGTTAGATTATTCCTAGCCTAGATAAGATGACAACCAACACCTCTAAGCTACAAACCCAATCTCAAACAAATGAATACAAACAATGAGAAAAAAATACTAAAATAATTCAAATTAGACACTTCCCATTGTATTTGCTTCACTTCCCTTGTCTCTCCTATTTTTTCCTATGCCAATATTTCCCTCAGATTTGTTGATAAAGTTGTGCAAATACCTATAAATAGTAAGCAAGAAAGTTGGAGATAACGACTCTTAAATTGAAAATGGAGGAAAATTGTCTCTTTTATAAACAACCATTTGACCAGACAATCAAGATCAATCATCTAGAAGGATTCTAATATCGATGGAGTAGAATGAATGAGATGGAGGTTATGAAATGAAGGGTCAAGATTGATCTTCTAGAAAGATTCCACGATCAACGATTCATAATCGATGCACCAAAAGGAGGTGGATGTTGACGGCTATGATGCCTAACGACTATGATAGACCATGCAGGCTTATGACAAAGACGACTATGACATAAATAAAGGCCATGAATAGGGCATCTTTGACCAAAAGAGGTGCATAAATAGTTTATTTTAAATTATTTATTCAAAAATGAAGGAAATTGAAAAGTGGAAGATAAATAATTTATCTGAATTATTTATTTGGATAAAATGAAAAAGGAGCATTTAATTAAATTAATCAATTTAATTAAATGGGGGAGATGAAAATGGAACATTAAATAATTAAGTGAGATTAATTATTTAATAGGGGAAAATGGCAAGGGGTAGCTAAATAATTTTGATAATTATTTAACTATAGAAGAACTAAAAGACCATGAATAGATAAATCATTAGTGGTAATCATTTATCTATAGGCGAAACATAATAAATAAATTAGTTAAATAAATAAGAATTCATTTAATTATTGAAGAAGAGGGGGATTAGTGACAATTAATTTATTTAATTGATGAGGATAGAATAAAGATTAGAAAGTGAATTAATTAAATAATTAAAAATAATTTAATCAATAGAAGAATATGATAAAAAATAATGAAATAATTACTAAAATTATTTAATTATTAGGAGACGGAGACCAAGAAAAATGAAGCTCGCAGACTTAGGACATTTTTTAGTGTCTACAATTTCATCATCTTCTTAACGTCTCCCTCCTATTCTCGTCTGAGAGTCTGTCCCTCCACTGTAAATGACCATGATGGATGATGGGCAAGGTCATTTATGTCACAACTTGCATCATTTAATTTTTCATTTATCGAACCGAGTGTGTCTCACAACTATATGCGATAAGGAGGACTCCAAAAATTGGGGGGTTTTGCACTATAAATAGTGACTTTGATTTCAGTCAATCTCCTTTAGGAGCTTTCAAGAGCTCTCAAGAGTGCTACCGGAGTGGAACATAGTGACTAATTCCTAAGGATTATTCTAACTTATTGGTTAACTAATACCTATCTAGGACTATTCTCATCCTAACGACTCATCTCAGATGTTACCTTACTTATCTGTAATTGGTCCATTGGGAGATCTACGAAATAAATCAATTTAGCTCTAAGTCTAAAATGCATAATTTAAAGTTACATGAAAAATGAAATCTATTTATGCTTGTAGATAATGAAATTTAACCTAGAAAATAGTGAATCTATTTATGTTGCAGAGAATTAAATATTAAATCTAAAAATAAGTAACACTGACTCCCAAGGACACATTCCAATTTAGCTTCAGTTCAATCTTTACACCAGTCATTGCTATTAATATTACTACAACTATGTGCATTTCAAATTGAATACTCAATGAAATCTATAATAAATGATGGGACTCTATTCTATAGTAAAACATTTTAACTAATTAGAATCACAATAATTTAATCTAAGTAAATACAATTGTTGAAAATTGATCAACATGAATTAAAGTGCTAACTTCAAACCAATCATATCAAAACATAATTAACTGAATCAAAGAACAATGAAATAGGGTCACCTCCTTTAGTTGAGTGGGCCTTGTTTTTCCTCTGGTGGGACCTCTAACAAAAAGATTCAAATTAACTTCTTATTTTCATTCTAATTGGCCAAAATCGGTGAGTAAAATAGAAGTATGGAGTACCAAAAGTTACAATATTCAACAAAAGATCGACTAACTCAAATTAAACCCAAGGACAAATATTTATAAGAATATCCCTTATTTTTGTGTTCAAATTCATGGCGCTAGCTGCCAAATTATAGAGTGAAAAACTAAATGAAATTCTAACTGAAAGTATCCAAAAGAATCTTGCATCATCACAGTTGGAGCAGCAGTTTCCAAATCAGAAAATAAAGCCAATCTCGAATCATAGAAAATCAAGATTTGCTCAAAGCTTTCAGCAGTGTAATTAGTGCCAAGTTGTTAAACAAAAATCTTAACAAATCCAGTTCAATAGTAAGCATTTAAGTACCTGTAGGAAATCCTCAAGAATAGATTGCAAACATGACAATAGATATTTCGATTTGCACAATCATTTCATTATTAACATCACCAAAAGAAACTCTTTTAATGAATAATACCACAACTAATATATCATCCAATTAGTCAAGTATAATATAAAACAAGAAAATGTTTAACATATAATCTACCGCTATACTAGTTAATTAATAGTATAATGAAGTCTTTGAGTTTATAAAAAGATTAATTAAAAAAACATTCTCAAGCAATCATCATTCTCCCCCTCTTGATGTAAACCATGTCCTCATGGTTGAGGGTTTGGTAAATCCCTATTCTTATCCACCAACCAAGCAATTATGTTCATCAGATCAACATCCTACAACACATACTCCAAGAGTTTCCTAGGATGAGCATAACCTTTCATCTTTTCAATTTCTTCCATCCATTCCCTTAGATTTTCCCCAATGAACTATGGTGATGCATCTAAGGTTAGCGTTGGAATTATGATCAGAGGAGGCCTGAACCTCATTCCCATCCAGTTTGTTTGTTGCTCTTCAAGTATATCAATTAAAGCCCTTACTCTGGTCAGAATCCAAGTGATATTTCTTGGTGAAATAGGCTATCTCCTTAGTTGTTGGAATACTTCTAAATCTATCCCTTGTTGCACTTAGAGCTCTATATGGAAGATGATCCTAAACCCTCTTAAAAAATTGGATGCTCTCATACAAATTTCTTCTATAATCAGGTGCTACATTTTTTGACATGGAAAAGTACCTGTATTGAGCTCAGAAAGGTCTAGACCAAGGAACCTCATTCCTCATAGGCAATCCCAATTTCATTTGTGCCTCTCTATATTGAGTTTCTCTATTTTCCCACTCCACTTGGTTTTACAATAATGAAACAAAAGACCTTATCTACAACTCTCCTATGAAAATATTGAGAAAAGATTGTGGAAATTTACCAAGTAGAAATCCATGCTGAAAATACTCGCACATTTGATTTTGAATAGTAGGATGACTATTGAAGAAATATTCAATAAATTCCCTATCATCCTCATAATCAATTTTTCTCTTGAGTACCGGCTAGTTTATTTTCCACTAGAGGAATCTCTCTCTCAAGAAGAGTGCATATGAACCAAAAGGTTTCCTCATTGACAAAATTGCAGAGGATAATTCTGCCATTTGCTGAAGTCTATCATTTATTTCATCCCTCTCTTTTTCTAACTGTTGGTTTTGATTCCTCAATTAATCATTCTCATGTTTAAATTTTAATGCAGTTAGAGAAAGATATATGCCTGGAGTAGATGAGGTGGAAGCTTTTCATGTGATTGCAACATATGAGATTGTTGTCTCAGCTAGTCTTCTTTTTGTTGTAACTCTACTCTCAATTTTTCTATCTTCTTGAAACTACACCTTGTTGTTTCCTCAGCTCGAGATAATGCTTGCGCATTAACCTATTGTAAGGTTCTTTATGTTTCATTTGATTGCTCTTGCAGAGCTCATTCTTTTCTAGCCATTTATTTTTCTAGTTGCTCTGTTTTACTCACAAATTTTTACAACTCTTCCTCCTTCCTCTTTAATTTTTCCTTAAGGAATTCTATTCTTCTTCTCGCTTCTTCTAATTCTATTTGTATTCTCGACATTGCCATAACCTTTGTTATTTCATTCTCTTCCTCGGATTGTGCTTCTTCTTGCAATTGTGTGGATTTTTCTGGTTCAGTTATTGGTTCTTTTCCTTTCCTTCTTTCAACAACTAGGGACTATGAGGGAGATTTCTTAGCTTCTTCATCCTCATATTCTTTTGAGGCCTCTCTCTCTTCATACTGTGAGTTATATTTTTTAGCAAATTCAAACAAATTTCTCACAGGTGTCCTTTCAGGAGATAAAATTGGGGCTTCAAAAGGGATGTGACATTGTTCAAGTGACTACACTAGTGTTTGGACTTCTTCATGGACTTCAAAATTTTCTTGATGTGTTTCACATATTGGGGTTTCCTTAGGAGTTGACACAACATTCTCAATAGTATTAGGGATTTCCTCATTTGTGTCTTGTTTCCTCTTTTTGGTAACACTATGAGTTACCCTAATAGACTCCTATAGTTTTCTCTTTTTCTTGTCCTTTTTTCTATTTTTCCCTAGAGGATTCTCCTTTTCCCAATTTTTTTGCGGGCCCCTTTGTGATTTTCCTTTTTTATTTTTAACAGGTGTGGATAAAAAATCTAGCCGTCCTTGTTTACCAATTTCTTTTTTTAACAAATGGTGTTTAATTATCAAGTGGATTAACCCATGATATTTTATTGAAGATTCTCCCCTATATTTCACCCTAGATATCATGGAGGATATTTTGGAAAAGAGAAACATAGGTAAATTTATTTTGGTAGAGGGTTTTGTGTTTCCATACCTCAAACATATCAATAACCGCATTCCTAGCCCTAACACAATGCCATATTGTCCTTCACAAGTGAAGAATTTCATCAACCAAGTGACAACAATTTTCCACGGCTCTTCCAAACTATTGTGTGCAATTCCTCTTGGATATCCTTTATGCAGCAGAATATCTTGCTTCTTTTAAGGTTGCTGATAAAATGTTTCCACCAACTCCTCATATTTTACATGGCCTTTTTCAACTAGCCTCCCTTTAGTAGGAATTCCTGAGATTTCACTTATTATTTCTGGAGTAACCTCAATTACTTCATCTTTGACCCTAGTGACATTTACATGGAAATTACTTACAAATTCTTAAACCAATTCTTGTTGGAATCCCTCATACTTCATGAAAAAATCTAACCACCTAGCTTCTCTTACCAACCTTTCAGTTTCTTGGTCGAGAATAAAATTCTCAGGTTCAACATTTTGCTTGTTCCCCATCTTGCTTTCCTCTGCAACTTTTTTAGAAAGAACTGGCTATCTTAATTAAGAAAAAACACAAAATGAGCACTTTTTCCAACTACAACAAATTTTAAGAAACCTCACACCAATCAACACATGTCGTTATTTATTTCATTAATCCTCCAGATGATTCACACACCACCGCCTTGTACCTTGAATTTACAATTCATAAATTTGGCGGTGTGGCTAACATCAATAAATTTATTGATGTGGATGTGGGACAACTCATCATCACTTGTCATTACAACAAATTTTTTTTCAAAATCACTTCTCAATCTCCTCGCCAAATTTGAAATGATTAAACTCATTTATTAAAAAATTAATAACTATTTTGGCAAAGAGTTCTATGATAACATTCTCTTTATTTCAAATCATAATGACTAAATGAGAAAATAATATTTGAAAATGATATATACAATAAATGTGTACCTTTTAATTAATGCAAAATTAATTCGAGTGTGCTAACTAACTCAGTTGGCATTTATTTCCAACAAGTTAGTTAAAAAGTAGTTTGAAATTGACATGGAGGTTATTGCTGAAAACTTAAGATATCTTCAAGAGTCGTCAGGAGCCATCAAGATCTTTCAGGAGCTCTTAGGAGTGAACTGAAGTTGATCCAAGAAAATCACCATTTCTGGTTTTCAGTCATTCCTTCATTTTTTTCTCTTTATTTTTTATTTTTTATTTTTTTAGAGAGATAAACCTCCATTGTTGGTTTTCAATTTATCCCCTTTATTCAAAAGGTAAACCACCATTTTTTGGTTTTCAATCTACCTTTTGTTCAAGCCTTTCTTCAAAAGGTTACTTAGGAACACATTCCCTCATGGAAGAAATATCTTCCATTAGAAAATGTTCAATTATGTGCTATGGTTCTAATAAAAACTCCTCTTTTGATTCAGGTTGACGATATATTTCTAGCATGTGACTATTAACTAGCATAACTCTTCTCTCTCCATCAATAGGTACCAACTGCACAACTCCATTTTCAAAGACTTGGTCAATTTCATATGGTCCCAACCATCTTGTGTGAAACTTTCCCTTAAACTCATGAAATCTGGAATCAAACAACAGTGCCTAGTCTCCCTTCTTGAATCTTTTGGTTACAATATGTTTGTCATGCCACTCTTTTCTTTGTTTCTGAATCATTTTAGTATGGTGAAGAGATTCCATTCATATCTCATCTAAACGATTCAGTTGTAAAAATCTATTTTTCTCTACTTCTGACAAGTCAATGCCAACATCCAATGTTGTTCTCGGTGTCTATAATTCAAACTTGATTGGAATGAATGGAGTCTTCCCATATACTAGTTCATATAGAGAAAACCCAGTATTAGTCTTCCAAGTTGTATTATACACCCATACTACTTCATCCAACTTCTTTGCCCAATATGTTTTCCTTAATGAAATAATTTTTATCAGAATGTTTTCTAATTCCTAGTTGGTGACTTTAACTTTCCCATTTGTCTATAGATGGTATGGAGTGGACTTCCTGTGTGTCATCTCATATTTTTTCATGAAATCTCCCATCATTATAGACATGAAATGTGGTCCTTGATCAGAAACTATTTCCCTTGGTGCACTGAATCTTTGAAGAATATGCTTGTAAATAAAATCAGCCACCTTGTCCTCTCTTGCTACTAGTAAATCTTTTACTTCAACCCACTTTGTGACATAATTTATACAAACCAGAATATAGTATTTTCCTTTGGAAGGTGGATCAACAGGTCCCACAAAATCAATTCCCCACTTTTCAAATGGTTCAAGAGCTATTTGAGGGTGTAATGTCATATCCATTGTTGGTGTAGGTTTTCCCATGCATTGACATTCATCACAATTTTTGACAAAGAATGAAACATCCTTCATCATAGTCAACCAAAAATAACCAGCTCCTAAAATCTTATGAACAATCATGATCACAGAGTAAGTAATACCCTCCTTTCGGCTCATGATGGCAGGCATGTACTACATCATAGACATCTATCTCAGCAATGCACTTGCGAAGAACATGGCCAGGGCATATTTTAAATAATAGACCATTAATCCATTGAAATCTGGAACTTTCACGAATTAACCTCTTTTTATGTTTAGGATTGAAATAACTGGGGCACTTCCCTATTACGAGGAAATTTGCAAGATTAGAAAACCATGGAAGATGTATTGATATTGCAAATAAATGTTCATCTGGGAACATATCATCAACCGAATCTTGATCACCCTGCAAAAAAAATCTTGATAGGAAATCAGCAACAACATTATCCTTGCCAGGTTTATCTATTATAGTTACATCAAATTCCTGCAACAACAATAACCATCTTATGATCCGTCCACCCACCACAACCTTGTTCATGAGATATCTAATAGAAACATGGTATGTGTGGATAAATATTTTATAACCTATAATATAATGCCTAAACTTGTTAATTGCATATATCACATCCAAAAATTCTTTTTTTAGTGGTTGTATAGTTTCTTTCTGCGGGATTTAGATTTTTGTTGACATAATAGATTGCATGCATTGCATCATTATTATCTTTTTTTTCTAAAACTGCACCAATTGAAAAATTAGAAGCATCAGGATGGATATGAAATAGAACTCCCCATACAGGTCCTTTAATGATTGGAGAAGTGGTTAAGGTTTGTTTAATTTTCTCAAAATATTGTTGACAATCATCCGTCCATAAGAATTATGCATCTTTCTTGAGTAATGTAAACAAAGACTCAAAAAATTTACTAAACCCCTCTATGAATCTTCTATAATACCCAACATGCCCAAGAAAACTATGAACTCTTGTTTGGTTTCTAGGGATTTCTATTTTTTTGTATGATTTCAACTTTCTTAAGGTCAACTTTAATCCCTTGTTTTGAAATATGGTGTCCAAGTACAATCCCTTTTGTCATCATCAGGGAACACTTTTCATGGTTTAAAGATAACCTATGGTCTTTACACCTTTGCAACACTTTGTTTAAACTTTCAAGAGCTTCCTCAATTATTTTTGCATGGACTGTGAAATCATCCATATACACTTCTACACATGAGGTTGTCAAATCAACAAAGATAGATAAAATAGCTCTTTGAAAAGTAGTTGGTTCATTACATAGCCCGAATGGTAAAACTATGTAAGCATATGTACCCCAAGGACATGTGAAAGTAGTTTTATCTTGGTCTTCGGGAGCCACTTGGATCTGGTTGTATCCACTAAAACCATCCAAGAAGGAGAAATAACTACTACCGGCGAGGTTATCAAATACCTGATCAATTAATGGTAAAAAAAAATGATCCTTCTTAGTGGATTTGTTTAATTCCCTGTAATCAATACATAACCACCACTTACCATTTTTGTTTGGAACAATAACCAATGGGGGAACCCATTGACTATCATATATTCTATAGATGCAACGTACCTTTAGCATATTTTCTATTTCTTGCTTGACAAGATCTCTAAGAACATGATTGATCCTCCTTTGACCCTACCTCACTGGCTTAACATCTTCTATGTAAATATGATGTGTTTAGATAGAAGGATGCATTACTCTCATGCCCTTGTACTCCCATGCAAATTCTTCAGTGTGATTTACTAAAGTTTTCTTTTATTTCTCTTCATGTGAAGAGGACAAGGATGAACTAATGAAGAGAGGTTTATCTCCCACTACAATGATTTCCTTGGTTTCATTCTTCGTATAAAGTGGGTCCCCTACAAGTGTATTCAAAGGACATGGATGGGAACTTTGTTGATGCAAAATTCCATATTAGTTCCTCTCTTCTTTGACTTGTTCAATATTTCCAAGCTTAAGACCATGTCCTTTATATTCCTCTATATGTTCTATTAAAGTAACCATTGCTAATTCCATAATACCATCCCCTTCAAACTCCATATCCTCATCAACCCAAGTTTGAGTATTAGATTAAACTGATGGTTGAGAAGGAGAATATAATGACAACTCTTTCTATTTTTACCCATTAGAAATTATCATGCTACCTAATCTACAATCTATCAATGTTGTTGTTGTTCCCAACCATGGTCTACCTAAGATAATTGGGTATCCAGAATCTTTCTTTCTAGCTTTAAGGAATAAAAGGTCAACTAGATAATCCCATGTCTCAATGGTAACCATGAGATCTTCAAGAACACCTTCAAGTTTAGTAGTGAATTGATCTGCCAACTATAAAATAGTTTTTTTAGGCTGAATCTTTGTCATACCCAAAATTTCAATAGTATCTAAGGTGATAACATTGATAGCTTCTCCTAGATCAATTAGCACATTGGTTATCTCAATTCCTCCTATACTCAAAGTTATTACAGGACTGCCAAGGTCATTATATTTCTGAGGAATAAACCTTCCTAATAATACATCAATTAGTTTGGTCCCTATTTGAATGGTAGGAGGTAATTTCTTCTTCCTACTTGGTGTTTTCATACAGAGAGACTTAACTAAATGATTTATTTCTAGTATATGTTTAATAGCCTATAATAATGGTATTTCAATGTTAATATTTTTTAATTCAAGAAGAATTTGAGAGTCAACAAAATTCATATAGTTCGGTTGGGAACTGTTAGGAGCAGTTTGTTCTATTTTCAAACACTCTAGGTAGGGTGTCTAATTAAGTTCTTGCTTTCTATCAGAGTTTTGCTTTTCCTTTAAATTCTCTTTTTTATTTTTCTCACCCTCCTGATCTTTAGTGATCGGTATAGATGACACATTTTGAATTCTCAACTAAATATCATTAGCATCAATGGCGTTCAAAGTAGGCGGATTTGCATTAGACCAATTGTTTTTCAGATTTGGAATAGGTTGTGTTGGAATTTGAGGCTGGTTTACCTATTCATGGGTAGAATTAGAACCCTATGTTAATTGTGGTGATTGTCCCCAAGGATGCCTAGGTCCCTGATTTTTCCATGGCTGAAATTTCATTTGGTTTTGTTGCTACTATGGCTGATTCTGCTGCAATTGTGGTTGATTTGATTGCCACTATTGTTGATTCCACTGGGGATTCATCCATTCAGGTTGACCCCAAAATGTAGGTGGAGGTTGTGGTTGAAAGGGAGGATTCCATTGGTTTGCATTTGGCCAAGGGTTCCGATTACTCTAGGACCATGTTGCCCCTGATTAACATTATATCTAGTATTCTGAGATCTCTACCCAACATAGTTAAGCTCTTCCTACACCATAGGTGGTTTCTTTATATGTTTATTAATCTCATATAGAAGGCTACAAGAACTTGTTGCATGATGTTTCTCACAGATCTCACAAATGTCAACTTGATTTAATGGGCATTCTCTCAAAATATTTTTTCCTCTACATTTAGAAAAATAAATGGCTAAAGGCTCAATGGTCATTTTATCTCCTTGCATATTGAGATGAAGGAGTAAATCAGTTTTCAAATTGGAAATTTCTCCATTACTTGAGACACATCAATGGTGAGAGCCTTGTTTCTTTGGGAGCCTTTGGACCCTACTCTAGTCCTAGAGTAGTTTCTACATATTTCAACAATAGCTTCCAAAGAAAGCTTATTGATGTCTCCTTTTTCCATAAGATTCAAGGAATCCCTAGAGTCATCATCAATTCCCTTCAGGAAAATTGTCTTAATAATTTTATTATCCAACCCATTACCACATATTTTGTGCATAAACTAAAATCTATCAGCATAATCCTCTAAACTTGCATCTTTCAATTGTCTCATTCGGAAAAATTCCTCTTTCCTATCCCTCACTCTACAATAATCTTGGTGTTTATCCAAAAACTGAGTTTCCATCTCTTGCCAAGTTGAGATTGAATCTGCACCTAAACCCATGAACCATTGTAAGGTTGACTCTTTTAAGGTAGAAGGAAATGGTTTCAGCTTCTGGTTCTCAGCTGTATAATCATAGGTCTGGCACAAAAATTTAAACTCAAAGAGAAATTGGTCAGGATCCTCAGAAGTATTTCCTCTAAAAGTAGGTAAAACTGAAGGTGAAATATTCTTCATAGGAGGCTCATCATGTTCTCTATTCAGATTAATAGGATAGGGGAAGGTCTTATTTGGTGGGGGATCATATGCTGGTTGATCACCCATTTCTTCTTCTTGATAATGTTTTGGGTTTTCTTCTTGATCTTTTACTTGATTTTCTTCATGATCTTCAATCTAATGTTGCAAAATTTGTTGTTCTTGGTCAAAATCAATATTTCGTGGAAGAAACCTTCCTAGATGGTATCTAGCTCATCTCATCCTTAAACTAAACTGTCTTCCTTATCAACACTAAGGCTTCAAACTTAACAACCAGATCTTTAATGTTCCCTAGCAACAGTGCCGAAAATGATGGGCAAGGCCGTTGATGTCATAACTTGCATCTTTTAATTTTTCATTTATCGAATGAGGTGTGTCTCAGAGCTATATACGATAAGGAGGACTCCAAAAATTGGGGGTTTTTACACTACAAACAATGAATTTGATTTTGGTCAATCTCCTTCAGGAGCTTTTAGGAGCTCTCAAGAGCGCTTCGGGAATGGAACGTATCAACTAATTCCTAAGGATTATTCTAACTTAATGGCTAACTAATACCTCTCTAGGACTATTCTAATCCTAATGACTTAGCTCGGATGTTACCTTACTTAATTGTAATTGGTTCATTGTAAGATCTAAAAAATAACTCAAAACTCTATGTCTAAAATGCATAATTTAAAGTTACTTGAAAAAGGAAATCTATTTACGCTTGCAGATAATGAACTTTAACCTATAAAATAGTAAATCTATTTATGTTGTAGAGAATTAAACATTAAATCTTAAAATAAATCACACTAACTCCCAAGGACACATTCCAATTTATCTTTAGTTCAATCTTTACACCAATCATTGTTATTAATCTTACTACAACTATGTGCATTTCAAATTGAATACTCAATGAAATCTACAGTAAATGATGGGACTTTGTGCTATAGTAGAAAAATTTAACTAATTAGAATCAAAGTAATTTAATCTAAGTAAATACAATTTTTGAACATTGATCAACATGAATTAAAGTGCTAAGCTCAAACCAATCATAAAAAAATAGAATTAACTGAAGCAAAGAAAAATGAAACAGGGTCACCTCCTTCGATTGAGCGGGCCCTTCTCTTCCTCTTGTGGGACCTCTAACACAGAGATTCAGATCAACTTCTTATTTTCATTCTAATTGGCCAAAATCGGCAAGTAAAACAAAAGTACGAAGTACCAAAAGTTACAATATTCAACAAAAGATTGACTAGCTCAAATTAAACCTAAGGACGGATATTTATTAGAATATCCATTATTTTTTTATTCAAATTCATGGCGCTAGCCACTAAATTATAGAGTGAAAAACTAAATGAAAGTCTAACTAAAAGTATCCAAGAGAATCTTGTATCATCAAAACTAGAACAACAGTTTCCAAATCGGCAAAGAAATCCAATCTAGAATCACAAAAAATTAGGATATGTTCGGAGCTTTCAGGAGCATAATTAGCGTGAAGTTGTTAAATAGAAGGTTTAACATATCCAACTCAATAATAAGCATTAAAATACCTACAATAAATCCTCAAGAATAGATTGAAAAAATGACAACAGATATTTCAATTTGCACATTCATTTCATTATTAACATCACCAAAAGAAGCACATTTAATGAAAAATACCTCATCTAATATATCCTCCAATTAGTCAAGTATAATATAAAACAAGAAAAAAATTAACATATAATCTACCACCATACTAGTTAATTAATAGTATAATGAAGTCTTTGAGTTTATAAAAAGATTAATTAAAAAAACATTTTTAGGCAGTCATTAATGGATACTCCAATGGTCGAACAAGAGTCTTTTGTCCCATCTCAGCTTCCAGCCTCTAGCTCATAGAGTCATAGTAATTTCCTTGCACATGAGCGCAAACATTAGAGAAAGGCTCTGGCCACTGAGCAGGCCGCCCTAATGAGGAAGGAAGAGGAGTCAAGAGTTTATGCTCTATCACCTTTTGTTGTGTCCTCCTCTCCTGCCCCCTCTGCTTCAATTCCTTCAGCTTCAGTTCTACATCTGGCTCCCACCACGAGTGTAAACAATCCTCACTCGAAGAGGCTGAAAGTTTTTATTGCTCCTTTGATTGAGTCTCCCCTTCTGATATCCCTCCCAAACATCCCACTATTCTCAAAACTCATGGACATGTTGAATACCTTGGTGGTTTCCATCATGGTTTTCTCCTCTTCCACTATGACCTCTGCTTCATTTATGAGGATCTTAAATCCCCCAATGAAGCAAAAAATGGAGGATGACCCTACTAGCAATGGGGGTCAGAAGAAGGGTGCACGTTCTTCAGAGGGTGGTTTGTGTTGGCTTGTGTCGTCTTAGTGACAAAGGAAGCCTCAACATCCCTGGAGTTTGTTACTGCTCTTGAGTCTTTCAATAATCCTAGCAGTGGATCTCATGTGCTACCTCCCTCACCCGTTGAGTTGACACATAGAAATCCAATGAAGTGCATATTTAATTCTCATAATAAGGTCTCGGCCCTATCAGTGATCTTCATAAAATCACTAATGTTTAGCCCACAAGAACTAAGTGGAGAAGACCTCAAGGGGCCTTCTTCTTGTGCACTTTTTGTGGTAGGGTCAAAGGGTTCCCCCCTTGATATTTTTCCTTTGCAAGCTCGTCCACCCTCCCCTTATGATGATCTAGACTAGGAGAACAATGAAATCTTTGCTTATGAGGACTAGGGGTGCCTCTTCTTTATCTGTAGAGTAGATTGTGTGTGTGTTTGTGTTCCCCTGTACTTGCGTTATGTGTTCTTGTATGACCCTTTCCACCCTCATAGGTGCTTGGATATAGAAGTTTTTATGTGTTGTAAAACTTATTCTATTTGTTACATCATTCTTCCTTTGTTGTGTATTTACTTTTGACAATTGGGGATGATGCAAAGTGTTGAGGGTATTTAGGCCTCCCTTCCATGTTGACCCAATTTTTTATTTTATCTTCATGTGCATCCTTCATATGGTCTAATATAGTAGGTGATGAGTTTAGTTTATGGTCTAATTATTGATAGGGTTGTTGTCTATTTCCCACAATATTCTTAAGACTTTGATACTTGAGAGTTGATATTTTCATAATATTTCCTTGAAACTATAGACTTTGGACATGAGCTTATTTTCATAATTTTCAAATGATATTGACATGTTATATGAACTAATTGTGTTAACTTTGCATGTGATTAATGAATTCCACTTTAAGATGATTATGGATATGCGGTTGTTGTGCACGCTAACATTGTCATGCAAATAATTTGAAGCCTAGAATTCACAAAGGTTATGCTAGCTAGTCGTGTGCCATATCGATTAATAAGGTGGTCATTTAATGGAGGGAAGACTCCTGACGGCTGGAAATTCCTCATGTAGATCAAAGTGTAACCACCTTATAATGGTCTTAAATGCTATTGACTAAGCACTGGTGTTACTGCTTTGCTAGACTAGTATTAAGGCAAGCATGTTTGATAGATTTGTGCATGTGTAGTCGCCCCTGCTCTTTTCCACACTTTCCCTAATGTGGTGTCCTTCGTATTTTGCTGGAGTTGACCGCTTTGCTAGGTGGTTGGATAAATAAGGCTCTGATATTCCTTTTGAGATCTCGAATAGAAAATGAAAGATTTTTTAATTTGATGTAATCACTCTCTTGATATTTTCAGTAATATAGTCATGTTTCTCATTTGTACTCTTGTTTTCTAGTAAATGAAACGAAGATATAAGTTTGTGCATCTGAGTCTATCTTAGTTTTAGGGAATACTTATCCAAGGGGGGCCACTTGGTGAGTATTTTTTCATTTAGCTTAGTTTAGTTTAGTTGTTATTTTTTGTTCAGTTATTAGTTAAGAATTTGGCACTGACTGTTCCTTTAGCCAATAGATTTCCATTATATGACTTTCCTATAGCCAAAGAAGACAGTAGTTTCCAATTTTTTCACTCAAATTTTCATTTATGTCATGCATTTCAGTTTAGCCTAGTTATTGGTTAATGTTCAACATTTATGTTATTTCCTTCAAAGAAGTTTACTTTCAATAGTATGTCTTTCTTATTTGAAGAATGAATATGGCTACTTTGGATTCCTGGTGCACATACAGTGCTGGCCCATTTAAAGTTTACGTCCATGGGTTGACAATTTAAATGCACCTTCATGATGATTGAGATAGCTATTCAGGTTAGATGTCTAATCTTTGAATAACACATGTAAAGGCTTAGTTGTTAAAACATTATAGGAGGCCAACATTTTTGGTGCCATTGTCAGGGATGGTGTCAACTAGGAAGTTCTTGGGAGTCATTGATAGTTTTCCTTGTTGTAGTATTTATAGAAGTTTGTTCTTAGTATACCCCTCATTTAGAAGAGTTATGACCCCCCTATTATTTTACCAATTCTTTGTGTGAGCTAGTTGATAGTGAGTTGATACCATATGCATAGAGAAAGAAGAAGAGATTCTTGTGGGAGATTCCTTCCTAATAATCCCAATCTATTCCAAATCATAGAGTATCAGATTCTACTAAGAAATGAAGAAGAAGAAGAGTCACACCTCTTTGCTCATACATTTCCAAATCTAACCAATTCTAATTTCCTCTAAATATCAAAATTTGTCTGAAGACCCTTTTTCTTTGGAACTTCATCAGACAAGCATGTGGATGCAAATGGAAATGGACCTAACATAACTAATCGACTAACTTTTCCTTTCTCTGTTTCTCATCATAATGAAGTAGACAACATCAAAAACATCCATGCTTCAGTCCTTCCTAAGCTCTATGGAATTTTCAAAGATCTCGATACATTCTTGTTTGAGTTTGATATACTTTGCATAAGTTATGACAATACATTGATGCCCATAGGCTTAAGCTATTCTCTACCACTTTGAAAGAAGTTGCATTAAGTTGGTTTATGAGCCTAAGTAGAGATACTATGGAAACTTGGGAATACATGAAGACAAAGTTCCTTGAGAAATACAAATATTATTGCAGAGGTAGTGAAATGAGAGGAGATGACATTTTTAGAATGCAGCAAAAGGAGGATGAGATCTTGGAGGATAACATTTCAAGGTTTTTGTTTTTCCTACAGAAATATTCACACCATACAATCAATCAAGAATCACATAAGCTACTTTTCTTGAGAGGAATTAATGATAGTTGTACAAATGCCTTGGACGTAATAGGAGGAGGAGATATCACCCAAGTTCCTTGGGAGGATATCAAGAAGATATGTCAGAACTACTCTAGGGAAGCTTCAAAGAAGGGGAGAGCTTACCAATCTTCTATGGGTAAGTCATCCACCAGCGTAGTTTCAAGGATGGAGATTACTCACTTGTTGGCAGATTTCAAGAAAAACATCATAAACAATCTGGCTACTCAGCTGGATTCACTTCAGGAAAAGAATAAAAAAAAGGATGCAGAGGTAATGTTGGCAAAATATTCCCCTCATTGCAGAAAAAAGAAGGACTATAGATGCAAGATGATAACTAATATTGATAGCAAGCAGATGACACCCGAGTTCAAGCCAATCCAAGGTGAAGATGACCAAGTCTACGATGTTGCGAAAAGGAGGCCTTGGGCTCCAAGACAAGGTATGATCCTAATCCACTATCTTTTGTTGGGCCATATTTCAATTCTTATTCATCTAGTAATCAATGGAAACCCCCATATCCATCCAGTTATGGAGGATATCTACCATAGCCTTGGAGTAACCCTCCACGTGCTAGGCCCAATCACCAAAACTCTCCACGTGCTAGGCCCAATCAAGGAAATTGGCAACCACCTCCAAGAAACTAGCAAAAAACATCTCAATGGAGGGGAGGACAAAAATGGCCAAACCAGTCAACCAATTACATACAAACACCTTCTTAGCCCCAACAACCTACTATAATTCCTCCTCCTACTAATCCAAGTTCAAATGCACCAAAACCTACTCAACTACCAACCTTGCCCATACCTAACCCAAATAATAAACCACAGTAACAACCAGTGTACTATGCTGATACAAATCAATTCCCTACATATCTTGTGAGTGTAAGTGACATACGTTTGCATTCAATAACTAATTTTCCAGACCCTTCCACACCCATTATCACTGAGCTTCCTTTGGAAGAGGAGGAGCCTCTGAATACCCATGTTCAGCCAAGTGCACCTAAAAATCTAGAACCAATCCCAGTCAAGCAAACTAAGCTGGAACCACCATTTCCTTAGAGGTTGGAAATTGTGAAACAAAAGGAAGAAAATTAGGACACAAATTTTGACATTCTAGATCAGCTAAAGAATATATGTGTCCAAATACTTCTATTTCAGGCCATAAAATATGTTCCCATATATGGAAAGGCAATCAAGGAAGCATGCCTTAAGAAGCTAGGTAGGAAGAAGAAAGATCCCACTACAGTTCATGTGGTGGGACAAGTTGCTGACATTATGCTCAAGAAAGTGACTATTCCCAAGTATAATGACCTAGGGAGTCTCATGGTAGGAGTTCTTATAAATGGAATGTAGATAAAGAATGCTCTAATTAATTTTGGAGCAGAAATAAATGTGATGACTAAGGACATCCTAAAACAACTAAATATTGTAAGCATGAGACCTACTTGTACTGTCCTGTAGCTTGCTAATAGTTCTATTGCTATGCCTGATGGTATAGTGGAAGATCTAGTAGTAACTCTAGACTCTTGGGAGTACCCAGTAAATTTTATGATTCTTTCTCCAAAATCCACACTAGGTGGGTACCCCATTATTTTTGGAAGACCATGGTTAGAAATAGCATATGCTTATATTGGATGCCCAATAGGAGATATGACCATTTTTTATGGAAAGAGCACCAAAAATATTATTCTCTACCCTCCCGCTGAGCCATCTCATGATAAGGATGATCTAGTATGGCCACATGTTGGTGAAGAGGCCGAGGAAGTTAATTTTGTGGCACAACTTATGATGTTTAGAAAAATCCCTTTCCTGCAGCTTCAAGATGAAGATGAAGTATTGTCTAACATAGTTCAGAACCATTATGAGGTAAAGGAAGCATCACCCTCTCATGTATCTGATTCTATTGATACAGTGAAAACACTCTTGCCTGCTCTTCCTACAACCACTCTTCCTGCAACCACTCTTCTTGCAGCCACCTTTCTTGTAGCTGAATTTCCTATAGCAATAGGTATGTTTCACGCATTAGTGAAGCAACTATGGTAGATTTAACTACACAAGTGCAAGTATCAGAGGGGAAACATCTAAATATCAGCAGTAAATTGAGTGAAGAACAACAATTGTCATTGGAAAACTTATTGAAGGCCCACCAAAATACATTTGCATGGGACTATCATGATATGAAGGGATTGGATCCTAAGCTTTGCACACATAGGATATACATAAAATATGATTATACACCAGTGAGGCAACCACAAAGAAGAATTAACCCTGCATTGAGAGAAATACTAAAGGGGGAACTACAAAAATTGTTAGTTGTAGGATTTATCTACCCCATTTTAGATAGACAGTGGGTGTCCCCATTGGTGCTTGTGCTCAAAAAAGGAGGAAAGTGGTGATTTTGTATTGATTACAGTGAACTTAACTCTACCACCAAAAAATACCATTTTCCCTTGCTGCTCATAGATCAAGTTATGAACTCAATTGCAGGAAAGCAATACTTTTTTTTTCTTGATGGATTTAGTGGCTACAACTAGATCCAAATTGCACCAGAGGATCAAGAGAAGACCACCTTTACCTGTCCATGGGTAACTATGCCTACTCAGTACTTCCATTTGGCATATGCAATGCACCTACAACTTTTCAGAGGGTAGTCATTAGCATCTTTTCATATATCTCTCACGATTGCATGGAAATTTATGTGGATGATTTCAATACTTATGGTGTTGATTTCAATGAAACATTAGAAAATCTTAAGAGAGTCCTACAAATATGTGAATACCACAATCTATCTTTAAATAGTGAGAATTGCTTCATGATGATGCAAGGAGTAGTTCTTGGCCACTACATCTCTCACAAAGGAATTCAAGTAGATCCTGCAAAGATTGAGGTAATTATCAATCTGCCTACCCCTGCAAAACAAAAATATGTTAGGATTTTCTTAGGACATGTAGGTTATTAGAGGAGGTTCATCAAAGACTTTAGAAAAATGGAAACACCATTGTATAATCTGCTAACTAAAGATGTTGAGTTCCAATGGACAAAAGGTTGTGAGAAGGAATGTTCCGACATGAAAGCAACTTTAACTCATGCTCTTGTACTCAAGGGACCCAATTGGGAGTTTAATTTTCACATACATACATATGCATCAGAAAATGCTATAGGAGCAGTCCTAGGACAAAAAGAAGGAGCTACTGAAAATGCCATTTACTTTATCAACAAAAATCTGCAAGGATCTGAATTCAACTATACGGTGATAGAAAAAGAAATGCTATAAGTGATCTATGATTTTTAAAAATTTAGACATTACATAACCGACTACCAAATCTTTGTGCACACCGATCATGTAGCCATTAGATACCTCATGAATAAACCTTTCATATTAGGAATGCTAGCAAGATGGTTATTACTGATGCGGGAATTTGACATGACCATTGTGAACAAACTAGGGAAAGCCAATGTTGTTGCAAATTTTATTTCAAGGCTGACCACATCAAAGGACAATCAAGTCATTGATGATTCTTTTCTTGATGATAAATTATTTTCCATTAGTGTGCAGACACCCTGGTATTCTGACATAGCTAATTTTTTGGTCACAAGGAGAGTCCCTCTTCACTTTTCTCCAAAAGGGAGGAGAGTGCTCATTGAAAAATCTTTTCTTGTCTCATGGATTGTTGGATGTTTGTTCTACACTAGACCTGATCAGGTCATGGGGAGATGTGTGAGAGAATATGTGACATATGGTATTCTGCATGCACGCCACAATGAACCCTGTCGAGGACATTTTGCAGCTAAGAGGACATCAATGAATATTTTGAACACAGGATATTACAGGCCAACACTCCACAAGGATGTAGGGAGATATACAAGGGGACTGGATTTTGTAGGACCCATTGATCCTCCATCAAAAGGTAAATCCTATATTTTGGTATGCACTGATTATGTAACTAAATGGGTAGAAGTTAAGGCCATGAAGCATGCAAGAGATAACAAGGTTGTAGAACTTTTGTATGAACAAATTTTCACTTGGTATAGGGTTCCAAGAGAGATAGTGAATGATCAAGGGTCTCAATTCACTTCAACCCTTGTTACAACACTGGTCAATGAGTACAACATTAGGCACAAGAAATTCTACTACTTATCATCCCCACGCCAATGGCCAAGTTGAGGTGACCAATAGAGAACTTGAGGCCATTCTGACAAAAACAATGTCTATCTATAAAATGGATTGGGAAAGCAGGCTACTAGAAGTTGTTTGGGCCTATAGAACCACCTGGAAAATAACCACAAGATTCACTCCATTTGAGTTGTTGTATGGATAGACAACCATGATTCCTATTGAATTTGAGCATAAGACTCTTCGAATTGCAATAGAGTTAGGCATGGATATTCTTGAAGCACAAAGAGATAGAGTCATGCAGATGAATGCCTTGGATGAGATGAGGAAGGTAGATTTGCATCACATAGAGGTAGTGCAAACTCAGTGAATGCAGTGGCATGATAAATTCATCAAGGATAAGAAATTTCAGCCTAGAGATTGGGCATTGCTCCATGACTCAATATATCAAGATAATGTAGAAAAATTACAGACAAGATGGCTTGGCCCATATGAGGTGGCTGAAGTATTTTCAAATTGAGTTGTTTAGCTTACTACCATTGACCCTGTCAGGTTTAAGCTCCTGGTGAATGGTCATCACCTCAGATTGTATCACAAGCCAAATTCCAAGGAAGAGTTCCTACAACAATTCACTCAACATGCAACACCCAAACTTCCTACAGTCGAAGGAAGTGGACCTAGTGTCCCTTCTTCCAGATAATTAAGGTACCTAACTTCTCATAATAAATATTCCCTCCTTATGGGGGTCCACTTCTTCACCCATTCATTCCACCTTTCTCTCTCTTTTACCTCACCACCATCATTTCACTTCACTTCATTTTATTCCACCTCATTTCGCTCCACTCTAATTAATTGCTCAAATAATTTCTTGAAAAGTGATCGGTACTTTTCCATGATCTTTGCAATACATCTTCCATGAATTTAGGTACATGCGCATCAATTGTTATATCTTAATTGTCTTTTAGTGCATTTATTTAATTGTTGTGAATTAATATGGAACATTCGCCATAGCATGCAATTATTTCTTGCCCCTATCAAATAAACATTCCACCTCACATGTGAGGACACATGTGCTAATTTAGACTAGGGGGGACATGCCAATACCATGTTTGTCTATGTCGGTTCATGTCAGCAAAATTTATTGAGAAAATTTGAATTTTCGGTAAGTGACGGCTTGTATGTGTGAAATGGAAATCCTCTGTCGCCATTTTCCTTAATCATAACCTACATTTATTACTCTTTTATTACTTTTATTTCTCCTGTCACAATCTAATCCAAAAGGAAAAAGTCAAATGACACTAGCATTGAAAATTTAGCAGAGTTGCAGGAAGGAGAAGTTGGGTGTTCAGACAAAAATTACAGGAAGAAAACTTCGTAAAGTAACTGTTTGATTGTAGACAATGGGAGGTAGGTTGATTTGAAATGAACCCACAGTTTATGATGTTTTATTGTAGGATGTGCCTTTCCTAGCCGAGTTTAGAAACTGTGGATAGCTAGACTATTTCTTAAAGATGAATGGTTTTGATGGATATATTGCATTGGAATTCTCTCAGACATTGTTTCAAGGAAAGGCCACGATGAAAGGGTTGGAAGTCATAGCTATGGAGGAAAGAATTGTAGAAGTTATAGGGTTACCTACCAATGGAAAAAATTACCTTGTCGCTAGGGACGCTAGGTTGGCTAGGGCCGAATTTACATAACATATTGACCCTTCGTTGAGCATAGAAAAACAAGGAGAAAAGAGGAATTCTCTACCCAAACTATGGAAGTAGGTTGCAATCTATGTCATCAAGTATATCACTTGCGAAGGTCACCAATCAAATTTACATTTCATGCACTTTAACCTCCTGAACCACATGAGGAACCATAGGAGAATGAATGTGCCAAATGTTCTATTCAATCTTCTTTCAATCATGGAAGTAGAAACCCAGAAAGGTAGGGACAATTTCATTTCCCACCATTCTCTGATCAAACCATTAGTTGAAAAATCTCTGCATGATGTGTCTAATATTTCTTGGGAAGAATTTTAAAATATTGATCAAATTAGACCAAAAAATTTGTGGACTAGGGTTTTTCCTCAACCTCGTAGGGTTGGGAGAAGAAGGAGCAATGTTGGGGCCACTCCTGGTGCCTCAACTTCTAATGCAAGCCCTAGTGGAAACCCTCCTGCAACTACACAAACTATTGAGATTAGTTCTTCTGAGGCAGATCATTCTGATAAAGAGAGTTCCTCTCCCAACTCTAATGATGATGTTCCTCTTGGAACCTTAATGAAAACTAGGACACATATGAGGAAGGAAAAACCAAAGGAAGGAAAAGATAAAAATAAAATGGTAGAAAAGGAAGTGCCAAGCTCTAAGAAATGAAAATTTGACACTCTTCTTCCTACAGCAAAGTAAAAATGAAGAAACCCTCCCAAAAAATCAAATTCAACTAAGCCATCCATTGGAGTATCTCCCAAGGGAAGCCATAAACTTTGGAAGTCATCATGGGAGGATAAAAAAGCTCTAATGGAGCATGTAAATGTAGAGGAAAAGGATGTGTTCGAGGAAGCAAAAAATTTAACACTGGAAGATCTTGTCAACATTGCAAAGCAAGTTGAAAACCAGGTGTGTGAGGAAAATCAAGAGCTCCTACAACAATATTTCATGTTGCCTGAGAAAGAACAAGAACAAGAGGCCATGCAGATTGAAATGAGAGAACAAGAACTTGAAGCCTTGCAACCAGAATTGGTTGAGCAAATAGAAGTCCTAGAGTTGGTACTCTACCAAGAGCAGGCACAAGTGCTAGGTAGAATACTAGTAGGAGTACATAGGCCTTCCGATTTTTCAATAAACATGGTAATTTTGAATTTATGGAAAGAAATACAGAGAAGAGAAGAAGAATGGAAAGTAGAGAAACCTAGGCTAAAGAAGGAAATTAAACAGAAAGATAAGGATATTGAGGATAAGAATGCAAAGATTGTTGTTTTGAAGAAGAAGGTCGATAACATGACAAATTTAGTACCATAGATACTAGAATGCAGAGCTCCTCTGAGGGTCTATGCCCCATATTTAAAGGAGAAGCATCTTTCTTTCAAATTTGCAAAGATTTTTTCAGGTTTGAACCCCTCCATTGAGACCCCTACTGAATTTTTCAACACTTTTGGGATTGCTTCTCCTAAGATGAAAAATTTGTTGTGTGAATTTTATTTACATAATTTTTTTGTAACCAAAGACCATGAGTGGAACCAACTACTATATGTTGGGGATGTCTAATTGTCAACATTTGTGTCCTGGATACAAAACAAATTAAGTTGGGGAAAGCAGTACAGGGCTTATAGGTAAAATGAATCCACCATTCCCTTACCCATTAGGGATAAGTATAGACATCCAGGAGATATTTTTAAGGATTGGCACAAAATTTTATACCGCCCAAGCTATAGCTACAGGATCCTTCCTGAGAGAGAGGCAGTTTACAAAGAATATGAAGAGATGGAAAGAACCACATGAGACTTTGTAATGGGATACCTCTTAATGAGCCTAGTTTTTGGCATATTTAGACTATGTTTTTAAAACACTTTTCTACTTTTTATTATGCTGAGACAAACATTTAGTGGTAATTATGGGAACAAGACATAGAATTTTATGCTTAAATACAATAATTTTATTATGATAAGTCTTTCCATGATTATTTCCTGAATGTTTTATTAGTTTGATAGAATATGTATGCCTTGTGACTTTTTGTGATGACATGCCTTTCTTGTAGCCACTACTATTGAACTTCTTGCAGCCATATCTAAAATATTGTTTGCTCTAAATTAATGCCTAATGAATGTATAAATGAGGTGATGGATCGTCTTAATGGTTGAATTTGTTGAGCTAAATTTCTGCCACAAGAGTAGTTGTTAATTTATTTATAGGTACCACATCTTAATGAGGAAATTCAGTTACCACTTGATTGTTGGAAGACTGATTCAACAACAAAGAATAAGGAGGTAGCTTCAAGTCGTCCACCATGCAAGGAAAGTGTTCCTAGAATCTAGCCGAGGTGTCTTGATGGCACATGAATCTAGGATGGCGGTGCTTTAAATCTTCAGAACTGATTTGACTCAGTTCTTCCTTTTTGTATCCACCTCTTCACTTAGTTAGTTATGATGTAATAAAGACTTCCCATTTTATGAGGGAAGGGTTAGTTAGTCGTTAGGATCAATTTTTGAATAAATAGCCCATTCTCCTTCAGAGAAAGCGTTGGGATATTGTTATTGTAATAAGCTTTAGTTTTTCTCAGAAATATAGTGGCAAGATTGTGAGCCATGTACTTGCTTATTTCAACTCAATAAAAGTGTTCATGGAATTTATAGTCTAATATGTTGTGTATCTTTGACACTACGTAAGGGGGGCCACTTAGGGAGCTATCTATCTTTCCATTTATGCAATTAGAATAGATGCACTTCCTTTCATAGAACTATAGTGTGACTATTCCTACAAGTGATAGAATTACAGAGTTGTCAATTGTTCCTGGAGCCACTAGGGACAGAGTAGTTTCTATCTTTAGAACTGAATTTAGTTTTCATTCTAAACAGATTTAGTCAATTAGAATTTGTTTCTAGTAATTCCAATTCTAGCATCATGTTTTCAATAAATAACACATGTCTAAAATAGGTGATTAGTGCATATACTTTTCAGACCCATTTCAAGTCTTACATCCTTGGGTTGACAATCAAATGATATCCTTTAGTAGATTATGACCACCAGTTGTGATGTGCAATCCCTGAGTAGAGGAATTTATGTTCCTAGTTATTAACCTGATTAAAGGATACTACATTTTTGGCGCCGTTGTCGAGGATGGTGTCAAACTGAGAATCTGTTGCAGACATTCTGGTAGAAAGTTTGAAATTTCATTCCAAGTATTTAGATTAAAATTCACCATTCCAATATTTTTCCATAGTTTAGACTTACTTTTTGTTGTATGCTTAGAAGAAGAGACCGATTTGGAAGATTCCTTCCTGGAAGATTAGATATCCAAGAAATTGACCCAAAATTTGTCCCAAAAGAACCATATTTGGATGTCGGTTAGGACTTAGTTACCTCATCATCTTCCTCAAAGATAAGTTTAAACCTATTTGATGAGCCTGACAACCTTGATCCACTCACCGAGCAATTGAATAATTTGCACACTTCCAATAACCAGGGCCCATATAGTAACCCACTTTCCCTTGTAGTCTATCAGCCAGGAGCTAACCTAGGAACACCACCGAGGATGGCAAGGCCTACTTTTCCATTTCCACTCCCTGAACTACATGACAATAATAACCTCAAGAATATCCCTGCCTCATTACTCCCAAAATTATATGGACTTATTACAGAAGACCCTCATACCTTCTTGTTTGATTTTGACATCCTATGTAGGAGTTATGACTACACTACTAAGGCACATAAGATGAAATTGTTTCCCTCTACCTTAAATGAGTCAACCTTAAGATGGTTCATGGGATTAGGTGGAAATGCAATGACAACTTGGGATGAATTAAAGGAGTTATTCTTGGGAAATTATAAAGAATATTGTAGAGGGAATGATATGAGAGGAGATGACATCTTCAAGATGTCACGGAAAGAGGATGAAACCTTGGAAAACTATGTGTCCGGGTTTCTATTCAATGTGCAGAAAAATACTTAGCATCAGTTGAATGAGGAGTCTAAAAAAATTATCTTCCTAAGAGGAGTTAATGATACTTGCATGGAAACACTAGACCTCAGAGTTGGAGGATACATCACCCAAATCGATTGGGATGATATCAAGAAAATTTGTCTCAATTACTCTAGAGAAAATGTGAAGAAAGGTAGAGGGTTCAGACCTTCTTTTGCAAAAGGAAATGGCTTAGGAATGTCCAAGGGGGATATTTCTAATCTCTTGTCTGAATTTAAGCAAGATATTATCAATGATGTAGCTACTCAATTGGACACGATGCAAGCTAGGATGAAGAAATATGAAGCTAAGGAAATGCTAGTTGAATATTGACCTCACTGCAGACAAAGGAAAAAGGATTGCAAATGCAAGGCGATGGCTAATTTGGAAGTGCAACATCTTCCCACTAAGATCAAAAAAATAGAAGGAGATGAAGAAGTCTTCTTCGTTGCTCAATGCAAGCCTTGGGCCCCAAGACAAGGTATGCCTCAGGACCCTTTGAAAATTTTGGTTCATACAATAATTAGTGGCAGAACCAATACCCTCCAAATTATGGCCCATATTCCCAACCTCAATGGAATGATCCTTGGCCAAATGCTCAAAAAAACCGTTGGCAACCCCCATAAGGGAATTGGTAGTCACCACAAAAAAATCAGTGGCAACCTCCACAAGGGAATTGACAGCAGTCTAACCAATGGAGAGGAGGCCAGCAATGGTCAAATCAACCCGTTGGTTTTCTACAACAACCCCAACAAGAGTCAATAATGCCACCTCCTACAGCTAATCAGAGAAAAAATCCGAAGCCAACCCAGTTACCTACTCAAGCAGCACCTAATCCAAATAATCAGCCTTAGCAACAACAACAAGTTTATTTAACTGACCCCAATCAGCAGCCTGCTTATGCTCTCAACTTGAGTAATAACAAATTACGGTCAGGGACAGTCTTACCTACACCTTCTACTCCCATAATTGCAGAATTGCCATCTGAGGAAAATGAGAAAAAATATATTAATGGCCAAGTTCAATCCAATGAGCCCATGCAAAATCGATCATTGCCTAAAGTATCCAATAAGCCCCCACCTCCTTTTCCACAAAGGTTCGAAGGTGAAGTTGTTCAAAATAAATAAGATCCTACCTTTCATATTCTTGACCAGCTAAATCACATATGTGTAAAAATTCCTTTGTTCCAAGCAATTAAGGAAGTACCTATCTATAGCAAGGCTATTAAATAAGCATGTTTAAAGAAGCCAGGTAGGAAAAATAAAGACCCTCAAACTGTTCATGTCTTAGGTCAACTCTCTGATTTGATGTTAGGGAAGCTTACCATCCTAAAATATTCAGACCCTAGGAACCCTGTTGTAAAAATCATTCTAAATGGGGTTCAAATTAAAAATGCTTTAGTAGATCTTGGAGCAACTATCAATGTCATGACAAAGTACCTTGTAGTACTAAAGCTAAATATTTTAGACCTGAGGCCTACACCTACTGTCTTGTAGCTTGCTGATAGTTCAACTGTCAAACCTGATGGAGTAGTTGAAGACCTAGTAGTCACCCTAGATTCATGGGAATATCCTGCCAATTTCATGATTTTATCTCCAAAAGAATCACTAGGAGGATATCCTATAATTCTAGGAAGGCCTTGGTTAGCCACCAGAGATGCTTATATAGGAGGTAGGTCTGGTAACATGACTATATTTGATGGGTATAGCACCAAAAATCTCACCCTTTATGCTCCAGCCCAGCCTCAACTTGAGTTAGGACATGCAGTTTAGCCAGATTTGGGAGAAGAAATAGAAGATATGAATTATGTGGCAAACCTGATGATGACTAGTAGAGACCCTTTCATTGAGAAACAAGAAGATGAAGAAATATTGTCTAATATCCTTCAAAATAACTATGGTATTGAGTACCCCCTGTGTGAAAAATTTCCATGTTCATTACAGATAATTCTACCCTCACTTACTGTTAGGAATAAGGTGTCTCAACCTTGGATAATTCCTATTCTTATTATTTGTTTTGTAAAATGTATTTCTTGCAAATAATGTAATTAAGTGTGAGTGTACATGTCTAGTTTGCATGTTGATGTGTCCCTCCACTTAATGTGTCAGCATCTTGAATTGTGTGTAAGGAGATCATGGCTGAAACGGTTATGACGGATTCCTATGACACGTAAGAGCTATGTCTGGAAGATTCAATGACAGGTGAAGACATGTGGCAAATGATAAAGTTGAGTACTGTACACGGAGAATGGTAAAACCCTAATACAGTTATCTTCGGAAGTTGCCCTAAAAAGGGAAGCGCATGATATAAGCATTTTTAGGGTTGCGAAGGTGTGTGATGTGAGTGTATTGTTGGAACGTTTTGATGCTGCCGCATTTTGTCTTCAAGTGTTGGAAATCTCCTGAAAGAACTTGCATTGCAAGTGTGTTGTAACCGTTGTGTTGAAGATAATACATTGTGCAGGTTTTGGAGTGCTGGGGTTTTTTACTGAAAGGTTTTCCCCAGGGTAAATCATTGTGTCATTCTTCATTTTCTGTATGTATGGTATATTGTTGCAATATCTTTGTTAAGTAGATTAAACGAATCTGAAATTGTAAGGGTTTAAAATGAATTTGCACCATACTTTCCTTAAGAGATTAGTGTAGGAAGCTGTTTCCGCACCTGAGTTTCCTTACACTTACTTCAGCTTATTATCCTGCAGCAACTGACTATTTGCACACCTTATTACCCTATGAAGTGGAAATGCCTTTTCTATCTGAAGTATCTATGCTTGACTTGAATTCCCAAGTGGAAATGACTGCAAGAAAAACTTTGAATATCAATAATAAACTTACCAGTGAGCAAAAAGAGTCAATGGTCCAAATGCTTACTACCCATAAACCAGTTTTTTCTTGGGATTATGGTGACATGAAAGGACTTGATCCAAAGCTATGTACACACTGAATTTTCATCAATAGTGAGTTCAAACCTGTTAGACAACCCCGGAGGATAATTAATCTAGCCCTAAGAGAAATTTTTAAGGAGGAATTGAAAAAGATGTTGAATGTTGGCTTTATCTACCCAATCTCAGATAGCCAGTGGGTTTCTCCACTCGTTATTGTTCCTAAGAAAGGAAGAAAATGGATAGTGTGTGTGGACTGTAGGGAGATCAACTCAAAAACTAAGAAAGATTGTTTTCCTCTACCTTTTATTGACCAGGTCTTGGATAATTTATCAGGGAAAAAGTATTTATCCTTCCTTGATGGGTTCAGTGGATATAATCAAATAAAGATTGCTCCTGAGCACCAGGAAAAGAATACTTTAACATGCCCCTTGGGAACGTTTTCCTATTCATTCTTTCCTTTTGGCCTTTGTAATGCACTTGCAACCTTCCAAAAGATTTGTGATTGGTATTTTCTCAGATATTTCATATGATTGTATCCAAATATACATGGATGACTTTATTGTTTATGGTGCAACATTTGAGGAAGCCCAAGACAATTTGAAAAAGATATTGCAGAGGTATGAAGATCATAATTTGTCACTCAATAGTCAGAAGTGCTTCATGATGATGCAAGAAGGAATTGTGCTTGGTCACTCTATTTTTGCTGCAGGAATACAGGTAGATCCCTCTAAAATTGAAGTAATCTCTAGTCTACCCTTTCCTACCAAGCAAAAGGAAATCACAAGATTACTAGGACATGTCGGCTATTATAGGAAATTTATTAAAGATTTCAGTTAGATAAAAGGGCCCCTATATAGTTTACTAAAGAAAGATGCAAAGTTTTCCTGGACAACAAAATGTGAAAAAGCATTCCTTGATCTGAAGATTGCTTTTACTCAAGCACCTGTATTCAAAGGACCTAATTGGTCACTTCCATTCCATATTCATATAGATGCATCAAATTATGCTAATGGTGTTGTCCTAGGACAAAAGGGTGGTTCAACTGAACATGCACTTTATTATATCGGCAAAAACTTGCAAGGAGCTGAACTCAACTACACTGTTACAAAAAAAGAAATGTTAGAAATCAGCTATTCCCTCAACAAGTTCAAGCATTATATCATAGGCTATCAAATATTTGTCCATATTGATCACGCACCAATTAGATATATCATAAACAAAAGCTCAATTACAGGGAGACTGCCTAAGTGGTTGTTGCTGATGCAAGAATTTGATATCACAATTATGGATAAGCCAGGTAAGCCTAATGTGGTTGTTGATTTCCTATCTAGAATTCAAAGGCAAGATGATTCTCCACTCATAGAGGATTCCTTTCCTGATGAACATTTGTTTTCCACCAAATTAATTCATCCATGGTATGTAGATATAGAAAATTACCTAGTTGCAGGAAGAACTCCTCCTCAACTCTCACCTAAGGAAAAGAGATTGTTAGTAGAGAAAAGCTTTAACTTCTCTTGGATTGCAGATTGCATATTTTATACAGGACCTAATCAAGTAATGAGGAGATCTATGAGGGAGGAAGACACTCATGACATACTGCATGCAAGCCATGATGAGCCTTGTGGTGGCCATTTTGTTGCTAAGAGGACAACCATGAAAATCTTAAATACTGGCTATTATTGGACAACATTACATAGAGATGCAGCCAAGTATACCAGGAGGTGTGATAGATGCCAGAGGATGGGGAGGCCAACCAAATCAGATGAAATGCCTCTATTTCCATAATTTATTGTTACACCCTTTGATAAGTGGGGGCTGGACTTTATAGGCCCAATTGATTCGCCTTCAAATGGTAAGTCTTACATTCTTTTATGCACATATTATGTAACAAAATGGGTAGAGGCTAGACCTATGAAGCATGCTAGAGATAATAAAGTAGCAAAGTTCCTCTATGAAGAAATCTTCACCAAATTTGGTGTTCCTAGAGAAATAGTGATAGACCAAGGAGCACATTTTACCTCTACTCTTATTACAACCTTAGTAAATGAATACAACATAAGACACAAAAAATCAACTCCTTATCATCCACAGGCTAATGGCCAAGTAGAGATCACTAACAGAGACATAGAGGCAATTTTGATAAAAACTGTAGATCTGCATAGAAAGGATTGGGCTGCAAGGTTACCTGAGGCTATATGGGCCTATAGAACTACATGGAAGACTACTACAGGATGTACACCTTTTGAAATGGTGTATGGTAAGAAATTTGTGATTCCAATAGATTTTGAACATAAGACTCTCAGAATAACTTTGGAAATGAACATGGAGTTAACAACTGCATAGAGGGAAAGAGTCATGTAGCTGAATGCCTTAGATGAGCTCAGGAAGAGTGCCCTACAACATACTGAAATGATACAAAATCAGCCAATCAAGTGGCATGATAAGTATATTAGGGAGAAGAAATTCAAAGCAGGAGATTGGGCTCTGCTCTATGACTCAAGGAATAAGGACAATCAAGGGAAATTGCAGACTAGATGATTGGGCCCATATGAAATAGAAGAGGTATTTGACAATAGTGTCATATAGTTGAGAACCATTGATGAGGTAAAGTTCAAATTATTGGTCAATGGGCATCAACTAAAGCTTTATTTCAAGCCCAATCACAAGGAAGAATTTATGAAACAATTTAAATTTGAGTAGGAAACTATTGATCCTGCAACCGAAGGAATTGAGTCTCAACTCGATTCCCTAGGCCATGTATGAAAGTGCATAAAAAGATCATAATAAAGGGGTTATCCACAAGGATCCCCATTCCATCCAATCATTCCATCCACAATTCATACAATCTCTTCTTCTGCCACCTCATCCACCTGTCATACACCTCACTATCCACGTTTCTCAAGATCACCTTTTACAATCAGGAAGATGGGTCACATCAAACAATTATGGTGAATCATTCCACGTAAGCTCCACTTCACTTAAAGATTGATTAGTTATTTCATTCATTTCATTTATTTAAATATTAATTATGACAAACAAAATGTCCTATATGGTTGCAATATCCTTTGGCCTTTTCCAGACGTTTGAGCACATTTTCTAATTCATGACTGTTAGCCACGTCGTTGTTTCTGCTGCCACAAAGCCTTGTCACATCAACTATTACTGTCCTTTCAGCTTAAGCTTTGGATTTTTGAAAATTTGCAATAAATAAACAAAAACCCATTACTTCCTGATGTAAGTGTGGTGAATTAGGTCTAAAGCACAAAACACACTTCTTAATAAGACATTATATCAAAGAAAAATCAAACAGAATCAATTCAAAGCAATAATCTACTAAAAGCGTCATATTGTTCTCTATATCCAAAGATTTATTAAATCACAATGGCTTTCAAATCGTGAGTGCACTATGATTGTTAAAATGACAATTTAAAGAATGAGATGGATGCTAATGAAATGATACAAAACTAAATATGATAAAACTAGATGATAAATGAATTAAACTAGCATGAATTTACATGAAACAGATAATTGAAGCTATAGAAGGCAGCCATGATGTGAAAGCTTGATTGCTAGATATTGAATGATTGAGTGCTTGAATTCCTGCAGAGTAAGAGTGCATAAGTTAGATTATCTGGATTTTTTTCTTGGTTCAATGAGGCTGTATTTATAAATTTCCTGGCTGTAGAAATGCATAGGGAAGGCATTGAGAGGCTTGGATTCAATCTGGAGGATTGAATGGTGAGAGATGAAGGAGATTAAGATAATTTTGGTGATAGTCTCTACCCATGAAAACACCAGGCAAGAGAAGAGGAAGGATTGATCGAGGAGGATTGAGAGAAGATTTTGGATTTTGTCTCCAATTTGTCTCCAAAACTTCCCGTGAAGTTTCAAAGCATTAATTTTGACATATTTTAGACATAGGATATCTAATTAATTTTTGAGAGAATATAGATGGAATATTCTTTATGCCTTTATTCAAATATTTTTGATTTATTTAAATTAGCAAAAAAGGGATAAATAATTTAATAAAATGAACTATAGAAGATGTTTATTAAATTAAAGAGAATAATATGGCAATTAATCAATAAAGTGTTTGATCTTTATTTAATTATATTAAGATTGATGTGATATAATAAAATAGGGAAATGATAATTAAATCAAACAAAGTATTTAATTTTGTTTATTTAATTAAGATTAATTTAAAATGTGAACTATATAAATAAATATTTCTATTTATTCAATAGTAGAGGAAATTAGGATAATCAATTAAATAATTTGTATTTAATTAATCGGAATTCTCCAGACTAATTTTAGGTGTATACATTTTTCCCCTCTTCGAAGTGATGTGTTTACGCGTTGTTTCGAAAAAAAAAATTGCTACTACTGCCAGGATCGATGATAAAAAAATTAATTTTGTATGCTCCAGACATTAATTTTTAGATAATTGATGATGATATGCCCCCTCAAGAGATAAATTAATGATTTGATGATTTTTAGAATTTTTTGAAATTTTATGATTTTATGATGATATGATGAAGATACGATGATGAAATAATTTATCTCCTGACAAATGATGAAGAAATCTAGCCCACAGATGAAATCCAATTAATTTCATGAATAAAATTAATTTAAAGATAAAAAAATCCACCAAAAATACCTTTCCAAAAATTATATATAGTCCAAAAGGTCATTTTCAAAGTCATTTGCACTATTTGAGTTTAAAAAACCTTGTGATAGAGACATTTCAACCAGCTGGAGCAGGATGCCAATCCCCTACCACACTCACCATTTTGAGCGCATTTGACGTCATCGACGGCCGACCGTGTATGGACCTCCGGTATGTACCCCTTAACCTCCTCGTAATTTATGCAATTTTGTTTTTTTTTGCATTTTATGTGTTTTAGCATTTTTTTTGTATTTTAGCGCTTTCAAGCCACACTGTAGCGCTTTCACTCCGGTGTAGTGCTTCCAATTTTTAGATTAGCGCTTTGAGTTTTAGCACTTACGTTAAAAACTCTAGCGCTTCCATAGGGTAATGTAGCGCTTTCATTCATATAGCGTTTAGGATTTGAAAATTAGCACTTTGATGCCAGATTTTAGCGCTTAGAGTGTTCTAGCACTTTGATTTGGTTGATTAGCGCTTTCATGATCTGTTCTAGCGCTTCTAGTAAAGTGGCGCTTTGACGGACTATTGTAGCACTTTGATGCATAAAAGTAGTGCTTAGGGTCTTTTAGCGCTTTAGATGCCTGTTATAGCGCATCAGAATGTTGAAGTAGCGCTTTCGAGATTCAACGCTTTGGGTGCCTAATTTAGCGCTTTTGGGATTTAGCACTTCAAGTGCCTGATTTAGCACTTTTGACTGATAAAGTAGCGCTTTTGGGATTTATCGCTTTGGGTGCCTGATTTAGCGCTTTCATGTCAGAATTGCATATTTTGACTTAGTAAACCTTGATTTTGTCAATTCTGATCATGTCCATTATTTGGATTGGTATGATTGATAATCCAAATTCTTGATGTAGGAGTTTGATGATTTTAAATAAGACTAGTTCTTATGATAGGCGAGAAGAAAATCCTATTTGTCATGATCCTCATGATAGGCGAGGAAATGATTCAATATCAAATAAATCTCATGATAGGCGAGATTAGATATTGTTTGATGAACCTCATGATAGGTGAGGTTTGTTGATGTTTGCCCATGAATTTTGATCAAAAATTAATACCAGATTGTTGGAATAGACTTGATAGTAGAATGACATTTGATTTCTTGACATAGTTTCCTGATTGTGGATTTTTCATTGTGATGATAGGAGCATCTGGGTACTCTCCAGATGCGAGAGAGGTTTCCATGGACTACCAAGTTGATACCTCATCTGATACTAGATGAGCGTCAGGTTATAGGTTAATGCGGTTTGACCAGTTTGCTTAATATTCCCTAGATTAGGATTAATCGAGGTTTGTTGACTGTTTTGGCTAAGAGGTGGCATAGTGACCACAACACCTTTCATCTACCCACTGGCGAGATGACGGTCACACCTGAGGATGTGTGGCGTATTTTGTGCATTTCGTTCATGGGAGAGACTATAGTGTATGATTCCCATGGGACTGGTGGTAGAGATGCTCTTCATAGAGTATTTCAGGATCAGGATATTGCGGGTCTGAACGTCCAATGGAGGAGGATTGTCGATTCTTACGCGACACTACCAGCAGTGCTAGCTGGATTTATTGGAGGTTTCCTTTGTCTTGATCGCATGTCAAAGGGATTCCTCATTGGCTGGGGTAGGACATTGGAGAGCATGATGGTACATGGTACCAGATATGCATGGGGGATGTGCATGTTGGCACATCTTTATCATGATCTTCATTCGGTTGTGTACCTAGGGGCATGCAACTTATCAGTAGGGATGACCCTATTACAGGTGTGGGCATGGGAGCATTTCTCTATTGCTCGGCCATTTCCAGTTGCAGATAGACCAGCAGGTAGACCTTATGTGTTCAGATACAAAGGTTGGCTCACCCAGTCCTAGATGGGAACTTAGAGCACTGGAGATGGGTGTTTGATGATACAGAGATAGTTACCTGGCGTCCATATCTCGACTGTGAGCAGTGGGATGAGGATGATGCAGTGTTGGGATACCTCTACGATTCCATGTATCTGATCGGCTGGACACCATTTCTCTTAGAGATATTTCTACTCCGTCGTGTATATAGATAGTATGGCATTGTACAATGTATGCCATAGGGGGTAGCCCATTATGCTAGGTGGCAGACGGATATTCCTAATTGGGGGCCCTGTCTATCTTATGATGCTTTAGTGGAGGGATATAGGGCATTGCAGCCATCACCCTGGGATATGCGCAAAGATATTACATAGGCACCAGTCATAGAGGAGTATGCTACATTCCTAGCCTTGGTTCCATATCCTTGTATTACTATCCTAGAGGAGCCAGCACCACTACCAGTAAAGGAGGATGTGGCAGAGGGGTCTGCAGAGAGCGAGGGTGATACTTTGGTAGGTAGTAGCACAGAGAGTAGTAGTGATGACAACAGCATCGATGATAGTGATGGTGGCAGTGGAGGGGACAAAGGGGTAGGGCTAGCTATCAGTGGTCCATCATCCAGTAGGCCTCGTAAGAGGCGAGCAGTGACAATGCCACCTATGGATCATCAGAGATAGATTGCAGGCCTATAAACATAGGTTCAAACACTATAGGGGTAGTTGGTACAGGCTCGGGGTTTGCTCATTCAAACCTAGACTCAGATGCAGGCCCAGACGTAGGCTCATGCTCGGGTTTAGCGCAGGTGCAGGGACACTTGGCATCGTACAGACATAGGTTGCTACATTGATAGCCGAGCGAGACAGTGTTCGGCAGATTGCTGAGAGGACACAGGAGATAGCGGAGACCCTCCAGAGAGTGGTTGATGGTACCTCAGTGGGGGATTACATGAGAGAGGTTTTGCAGGCTGGCTGAGAGGCAGATTTTTATAGAGGAAAATATCATGATGTCGTGCTTGTTGAGCATAGAGTTCACTATATCGCATCGAGATCTGGGCGGATGCATACACAGACAGTCAGTGAGGGAGTGACATAGCCTCCATGCAGAGATCCTAGAGATCCTGGTTCTTCCGGGGGTGGTGGTGGTATTGGTCCTTCTGGGGGTGGTGGTTGTACTAGTCTTGTTGGTCCCACACATTCTGGTAGTAGCAGATCGTAGATGCTATTGCGATTCTCCTTTTTGAGACATGATGTATATTACGATTGTAGCTCATTGATGATGTATTTTTATGCTTAGACTTCATTGTATACTTGACACTTGATGATATATATATGAGATGTTTTTGATGTAATTTTATGATGGTGTATGATTTCCATGTGATGGCTGCATTTATTATGTGATGTTTAATGCAATATGTGATGAATTTATTTCAAATGTGATGATGTAATGATAGATACTTTTTATTTCATGTAATGATTCCATGTATTTTGTATTTGTAGAATATATGATACATGGGTATACGATGTGATGTATGAATGATAAAAATGATGATTCTATGATGGAATAGTAATGTGATAAAAATGTATGGATGGATGGATAAATGATTTTTATTTTTATTTTTTTAACATGTGATGATGATAAAAATGATGGTCTTATGATGAATGATAATGGATGGATGTAATGAGAATAATGACGTGATTTTATTTTATTTATTTAATGTATGGATGGTAAATGATGTATGCATATGATGTTGGATGGATGATAATGTAATGAATGTTTTTATGGTAAAAATGAACATGGTGTACTTATAAGTACAATTTAATCATAATTTATTCGATGTATGATAAAATGATGAGATGATGTCTCTTACATGTTTTTGATGATTTTTGGAATTATATCAAGTATACTCAGTCTTAATTTTGTAGATTAGATAATCATTGATTTGGAACCCTTTATGCAACAAGTACTCTACAGATAATGAATATGATGAATGCAATCTAATTTTAACATGTAACTATATGCAAAACGATTATCATTTTAACAGTCTCTTTGTGCTTTTTGTCATCATAGAGCTTTATTGGATGTTGAAAGTGAATACAAGCGTCAATGGTATGTGTTAGACTAATGACGACCTGAGTATTTCTTTCATGAATTTTGATATTGCAAGCGAACACAAGCATCTAGGTATGATTTAACTGAGATGACCTGAGCATTCATTGTGTAAACAGGCAGTGATTAATCATTTTAATGTGTGAATTCTAAATGTCATCAGTGATACATATGCATAGCACATCCCCCAACTATTCATATGTTTATTTGATTAATGTACAGACAACAGATAATAAAAACATCATTCTTCTTCCTTGTTTCTCTAGTCCAATACATCATTGAGATACTCCAAAGAAATGATAATCAAAAGTACAATTTATCCATTTTTTACTTATTGTGTTTCATTCATTATTCAGATTTTAGATCATCCATCCTGATTTTGTGATGTTTTTGGATTTTCGAGATTTTGACCAAAGACCTAACCTACTAACCTATCTTAGGGGTCTTGAGGGCTGATCAAAGATTATCCTTGCCTACGTTACACACGTAGAGACCACATAGTTCGACCGACATAGAGCTATGTTTTTTCCTTTTTTTCTTTTTTCAGACTTAACTTTTTGACATGTTTTTTGGATTTTCGATATGATATGGATGGTTGATACCATTGACAATGATTGATGTTACACTTTGATCTTTGTTTTTGGTTTTCTGCTATACAGTTGTATCCCTTTCGTGAAACTGATGTTTTTGTTGCCCCTAGTGATATCCAGATGTTGCCCCCAAGCTTGGATTGATACTTGACTATTTGAAAATGATTTTGATATGGATGCAAAGATGGCAAGACTGCTGATATGATATGAAATGGTATTGATTGCTAGACTAATGATCTTGATATATATCCAAATAGATGGGACAACTAATCTTAGAATCACATATGATGCCCGTTTCTAGGTTTTTACCATATGCTTTGATTACACTCTTTTTTTTGTGTATTTTTCTCTTTTTCTTTCTTTTTGTATTTTCTATTTTTTTTTGTATTTTTGTGTTGCCAAGATGCCTGTTTGCCAGGTTTTCATCAAGGAAACAATTTTCAAAAGTTTGACCCGTGCACTAAAAAATTCAAGCATATAATTTTTGGAGATGAATACTATTGATAGGTTCATCAAATAAATCCCCTTCTGATGTTGATAGCTGATATGCTCCTGATCCATACACTTATATGATGACAAAAGGACCAAGCCAGTTAGGCTCAAATTTTCCTTTCTTCTCTCCGTCCTACTGATTCCTAGGATTTTCTTTTAGTACCAAGTCACCAACCAAAAAGACCCTTGGTTTTACCCTGTGGTTGTAACTTCTTGACATCTTATGTTGATAAGCCGTTAGATGATTAACAACTTGTTGACGATGCTCATCCAAAAACTCTAGTTCCTACAGTCTGGATACCCTATAGTCTTCATCTGAAATGATACCTCTAAGTGATGCACGAAGAGATGGAATCTCAACTTCAATGGGCAATATGGCTTCTGATCCGTATACCAAGGCATATGGAGTAGCTCCTATTGGTGTTCTGATACTTGTTCTATAGGCCCATAATGCAGGATTAAGTTGAGCATGCCAATCACATCCAACGTCATTAACCAACTTTTTGAGAATTTTGAGTATTGTTTTGTTTGAGGCCTCTACTTGGCCATTCCCTTGAGGATAGTACGGTGTTGAATATCGATGTTGGATATGGAATTTATCACATAGCTCTTAGACATCTTGATTCTTGAAAGGTCATCCATTATTAGTGATTATGGATTGAGGGATTCCATACTGACATATTATGTAGTTTAAGATGAAAGAGGAATTTTTTTTCCCGGTGATGGTTGTAAGAGGTACTGCTTCAATCCATTTTGTGAAATATTATGTAGTTGTTATGATGAACTTGTGCCCATTGGATGAAGATGGATTAATTTTTTCTACCAGATCCAAGCCCCATTGACAAAAAGGCCATGTTGATGTGAAGGGATGCAGTTCTTATGTTGGTGCATGAATCAGATTGTTGTGAATCTGACACTTTTGAGATTTCTTAACAAATTGATAGGATTCTTTCTCCATGCATGGCCAATAATATCCCAAACGGAGGATTTTCTTAGCTAGAGTTATCCCACTCGAGTGAGTGCCACGGTGGGTGCCAAATTGTAAGTGTGGTAAATTAGGTGTAAAGCACAAAACACACTTCTTAATAAGACATTATATCAAAGACAAATTGAATTGAATCAATTCAAAGCAATAATCTACTAAAAGCGTCATATTGTTCTCTATCTCCAAAGATTTATTAAATCACAATGGCTCTCAGATCGTGAGTGCACTATGATTGTTAAAATGACAATTTAAAGAATGAGATGGATGCTAATGAAATGATATGGAACTAAATATGATAAATGAATTAAACTAACATGAATTGACATGAAACATATAATTGAAGCTATAGGAGGCAGCCATGATGTGAAAGCTTGATTTTTTGATATTGGATGCTTGAATGCTTGAGTGCTTGAATTCCTACAGAGTAAGAGTGCATAAGTTAGATTATCTGGATCCTTTTCTTGGTTCAATGAGGCTGTATTTATAGATTTCCTGGTTGTAGAAATACACAAGGAAGGCATTGAGAGGCTTGGATTCAATCTGGAGGATTGAATGGTGAAAGATGGAGGAGATTGAGAGAATTTTGGTGATTGTCTCTACCCATGAAAACACCAGGAAAGAGAAGAGGAAGGATTGATGGAGGAGGATTGAGAGAAGATTTTGGAATTTGTCTCCAATTTGACTCCAAAACTTCCCGTGAAGTTTCAAAGCATTAATTTTGACATATTTTAGACATAAATTAGACATAGGATATCTAATTAATTTTTGAGAGAATATAGATGGAATATTCTTTATGCCTTTATTCAAATATTTTTGATTTATTTAAATTAGCAAAAGAGGGATAAATAATTTAACAAAACGAACTATAGAAGTTGTTTATTGAATTAAACAGAAGAATATGGCAATTAATCAATAAAGCATTTCATCTTTATTTAATTAATTTAAGATTGATGTGATAGAATAAAATACGGAAATGATAATTAAATCAAACAAAGTATTTAATTTTGTTTATTTAATTAAGATTAATTTAAAATGTGAACTATATCAATAAATATTTATATTTATTCAATAGTAGAGGAAATTAGGATAATCAATTAAATAATTTGTATTTAATTAATCGAAATTCTCCAGACCAATTTTAGGTGTATACACCTGCAATAATGACCACATATATATTTATCTCTTCCATGATTAAACTTTTCTTTCTATCTACCACTTGAGTTAAGATGTTCGAATTCAATGTTTCTATTTTTTTGCATCTTTTGAAAGTGGTTCAAAAGTTTTGGTTGAGGGGAGAGAAAGCAGAGAAGTTGGTTTGAAGTTGCAGGAAGTCAAATTTGGGGGTATAAATTGAAACAACCAGGTTGAATTCTCGCCTAAAAAGTTGAGTTGCAAAAACAATAGTAAAATGGGAGGGCAGCCCATTCGACATGAACCAATAGACCATAACGTCCTGTTATAGGATGTACAACATTTTCTGCCATTTAGATAGTACAGGTGGCTCAACTATTTTCTTAAACTTGAAAATTTTGATGAGAGCACTGCAGAAGAATTCACAAGGACATTTCAAGAAGGTAAGGTGAAGGTCAGGGGAGTAAAAATTGATGCATTGGTAAACAAAATTACTGAAGTAATAGGATTACCACAGGCTGGTGAACTATTTTTGCGAGCAAGGGACACATAGAGTGCTAGGGCAGATTTTACTTTGCCTAGTGAACCTCCTTTACATGTGGATAAGAAAGGAACCCAAAGAATGAGTTTTTCGTAGGACTGGATTCCACGGGCAAGTTATATAATCAGATACCTGACATGCGAAGGTTGATTTTCCATTTTGCATTCTCATCATTTTAAGCTATTATCTCATTTACGCCATGGCCTATTAATGAACATACCTGATTTCCTATATAATTTTCTCTCTAATAGTGTTGTTGAGTTTAAAAAGGATAGAAGTAACTCTATCTCCCACCACTACCTCATAAAGTTGCTTGTTGAAAAATCTGTTAAGGATGTATCAGGGATGACTTGGGAAGATTTTATTGTTAATTTAAACCCTAGGGTTTGAAATGTTAGACCCAGAGGTCAGCCTCTCACCTTCAAACAATGAACCTCTCAGTCCAAGGTTTAGTACTCTACTGCCGCATCTCCTATACCAGAATCATCTGATTCATAAGACAAGGTTCCTCTTTTTGAATTTTTTTCAAAAAGACCAGTACAAACCCCTGTTTTAGACCCTAAGTCTTCCTCCAAGAATAAAAAGGGAAATTCATCCATGGTAACACCCCAGCAAAGGACTCCTTCGTCCACTCCTAAATCTGTTAAGAGGAAGAAAACATGGGAATCACTTAATCCTGCAACCAAAACCCCAAAGAAACATAAGGTAGTTCCCACTCCCTTACGAAGAAGCTCTAGAATTCATAATCAGGAAGCTCAGCAATCACTCAATGCTTCTTAGGTAACACCATCACCCTCAGACCCTTCTAGTCCTAGACTTCAGGAGGAGGAACCTATTATTGATGAGACTAAGAATATTCCTGAAGGAGCTAGCCTTGATGAGCTAGAAGCGATTGCGGAACAAATGCAAGTGGGATTGAAAGATCAACTACAGGAAGAAGAAAGTGAAAATAATGAAATGACAGATGAATCACCTACTATTCAGGAAGATATACTGGAGCATCATGTGCCTCAAGAAGAATAGGAAAATTGGCAACTGAATGATGAAATAGAACAAGAAATCTTCGGGCAATCAAATGCCATGGAAATGATTGAGGAAGCAAAGCAATAAAATGTTGATGCACCTGAAGAAATTTAGAGGCCACCTGCAGAAAATTATAACCATAGGCCTCCACTCCATGTTATAAATTTTGTTGCAGGAAAGACATGTTTTACAGAACTTCAATATCAACGAACTACCTATGAACCGAAAATTGAGAGATTGCAAAAGATAATCCAAAACAAGAATCTATAAATCACTAATCTAATAGACACTCTCAACCAGGTAGTCCAACTTGTTCCACAAATAATGCAATCCAGATCACCCTCGCCTATTTACGCAATGTACCTAGAAATTTATATCTGAACTTTCAATTGATAAGGATTTGGCAAGGTAAAACCCCTTCCTTGAATACTCCAGGGGAATTTTATGATGCATACAGGGACTCACCGCAACATGTTAGACATATTTTGTGTGAGTTTTATTTACACAGTTTGGTTGTGCCTCATGATACAGAATGGAATCCTTTGTGCTATGTTGGGGACATACACATTAGTGCCCTGATCTCCTGGATCATAAATGAAATAAGCAGGGGAGAGCAGTTTGATAGATACAAACATGATGAGGTTAACATGCCACTTGTTGTGAGAAATGAATCTAAGAAGGGGATGGGTATTTACTTTGACTAGATGAAGCTATCGGTGGATGAAAGGGCTCCGCCGGTAATTGAACCCTTGAGACAAGAAGTGTTTACTCAGTACTCCTAGATTGCAAACAATGATATTGACGTTGCTACCTAGCATATTCAAACAAGATGGGAGCACTTACCATTTCAATTAAGAAAGGAAAAGCCGCACACCCCAAATACCCTGTATGCAACCACTCGGAGGGCAAAAAGATATATGAGAAATGCCAGAACAAAGAAAGAGAGTTGGTTTCCATTAATAATGCAGCGACCCATTCTATTATGGCCACTGTTCGCCATGCAGGGGGAAAACAACACCTATAGTAGGAACTCTGAGGATAGCAGATGGCAGCGACTGGAATCTATGCGAGCTCACTTTTGGAGTTTTCAACATGGGGAATGTGGACAGCAGCAAAATGCTGATTTGAGGGAATTTGCTCGAAGGAAGAATGTCGAACTTGGTGAAGGGGCCAACAAGTAGTTGGTTGAGGGGAAATGATGAGCCCAGTTTTTGGCATATTTAGACTATTTTTTTAAAACACTTTTCTAATTTTTATTATGCTGAGACAAACATTTAGTGGTAATTATGGGAACAAGACATATAATTTTATGCTTAAATACAATAAGTTTATTATGATAATTCTTTCCATGATTATTGCCTGAATGTTTTATTAGTTTGATAGAATATGTATGCCTTCTGACTTTTTGTGATGGCATGCCTTTCCTGTAGCCACTACTATTGAACTTCCTGCAGCCATATTTGAAATATTTTTTTCTCTAAATTAATGCCTAATGAATGTATAAATGAGGTGATGGATCGTCTTAATGGTTGAATGTGTTGAGCTAACTTTCTGCCATAGGAGTAGCTATTAAGTTATTTTTAGGTACCATGTCTTAAGGAGGAAATTTAGTTTCTACTTGACTGTTGGAAGAATGATTCAATGAAGATTGATTCAACAACAAAGAATAAGGAGGTAGCTTCAAGTCGTCCACCATGCAAGGAAGTGTTCCTAGAATCCAGTTGAGCCATCTTGATGGCACATGAATCTAGGATGGTGGTGCTTTAAATATTCAGAACTGATTTGACTTAGTTCTTCCTTCTTGTATCCACCTCTTCACTTAGTTAGTTATGATGTAATAAAGACTTCCCATTTTATGAGGGAAGGGTTAATTAGTTGTTAGGATCAATTTTTGAATAAATAGCCCATTCTCCTTCAGAGAAAGCACTGGAAGATTGTTATTGTAGTAAGCTTTAGCTTTTTTCATAAATATAGTTGCAAGATTGTGAGCCATGTACTTGTTTGTTTCAACTCAATAAAAGCGTTCATGGAATTTACAGTCTAATCTGTTGTGTATCTTTGACACTACTTAAGGGGGCCCACTTAGGGAGTTGTCTATCTTTCCATTTCTGCAATTAGAATAGCTTCACTTCCTTTCATAGAACTATAGTGTGATTGTTCCTGCAGCTAATAGAATTATAGAGTTGTCAACTATTCTTGCAACCACTAGGGACATAGTAGTTCCTGTCTTTAGAACTGAATTTAGTTTTCATTCTAAACAGATTTAGTCAGTTAGAATTTGTTTCCAGTAATTTCAATTCCATCATCATGTTTTCAATAGCTAACACATGTCTAAAATAGGTGATTAGTGCATATACTTTGCAGACCCATTTCAAGTCTTATGTCTGTAGGTTGGCAATCAAATTGTATCCTTTAGTATATTATGACTGCCAAATGTGATGTCCAATCCTTGATTAGTGGAATTTGCGTTCTTAGTTAATAACCTGATTAAAGGATACTACACCTCTCATGGAGATGAAATACCCTATCTGATGATACGAAGCAAGAAAATCCTCATTCCACACACAACTATGTTGTAGCACTCAAAATAATTGATAGGTATATGCAACTCGAAAGAACAAAAGGGCAATTTTGGCTTAAACTAATTTTTTAGCCTCCTATTCTATTGTGGTTGGTGCCAAACTACAAGTTTTACAGGTATGACATTGTTGATGAAAGATAAAGATGGATCCAGTTGGAGAGACAACAAGGATTCTATTGGGATCCTAATTCAAATACAACAAAAACAAATGTGGGACAACTTGCAATTGCCAATTTTAGAGCATTGACCAAACAAAAGAACAACTCTTCCTCTACTGGACGACCGACAAGATATTAGGTTGGGGGAAATGATATAGAATTTGTACATGAGCTTATTTTTATAACTTTCAAATGATATTGACATGCTATATGAACTAACTATGTTAAATTTTCATATGATTAATGAATGTTGCTTTAAGATGATTGTGGATATGCGATTGTTGTGCGCGCTAACATTTTCATGTAAATAATTTGAAGCTTGCAATTCAGGAAGGTTCTGCCAACTAGTCGTGTTGCATATCAGTCAACAAGGTGGTCATTTAATGGAGGGAAGACTCCTAATGGTTGGAGATTCCTCATGCAGATCGAAGTGTAATCGCCTTATAATGGTCTTAAATGCTATTGAGTGAGCACTGGTAAAACTATTGTGCTAGAGTCGTGTTAAGGCAAGCATGTCTAACAGATTTTGTGCATGCATAGTTGCCCCTGCTCTTTTCCACACTTTCCCTAACATGGTGTCCTTTGTGTTTTGTTAGAGTTGACCGCCTTGCTAGGTGGTTGGATAAGTAAGGCTCTAATGTTCCTTTTGAGCTCTCGGATGTAAAATAGAAGATTGTTTAATTTTATGTAATCGCTCTCTTGAGATTTTTAGTAATACAGTCATGTTGCTCATTTGTACTCTTGTTTCCCAATAAATGAAATGAATATATAAGTTTTTCCATCTGAGTCTATCTTAGTTTTAGGGAATACTTATCCAAGGGGGCCCACTTAGTGAGTATTTTGTCCTCTAGCTTAATTTATTTTAGTTTTTTTTTTTTTTTTTAGTTAGTTAAGAATATGGCACTTACTAATCCTGCAACCACTAGAATTCCATTTTGTGACTATTCCTACAACCAAAGTAGTTTCCTATTTGTTCACTCATATTTTCATTTATGTCATGCATTTCAGTTTAGCCTAGTTATTGGTTGATGTTCAACATTTATGTTATTTCCTTCCAAGCAATTTACTTTCAGTATTATGTCTTTCTTAGTTGTAGAATGAATATGGCTACTTTGAATTCCTAGTGCACATGCAGCGCTGACCTATTTCAAGTTTATGTCCCTGGGTTGAAAATTTAAATGCACCTTCATGATGATTGAGATAGCTATTCAGGTTAGATGTCTAATCTTTGAACCATAGTTGTAAAGGCTTAGTTGTTAAAACATTATAGGAGGCCAATAGTAGGGGTTGATGAAAATTCATTTGTTTATATTATTATACTTATTTATCTATATTTATGAGCATCTCTAACCCCAAAATATCAAATTACCCCCGCATCCCTTGTTTCATGATTTTGTGGTTCTCATGTGTTGTCCCTCGCGTGTTTGGCAACATTACTATGGTTACATCTCGTTATGTTTTACGGGCCACAACATCATTTTTTCATTCTTTCTTTTCTCCCCTTAGGATGCCACATGCCTTTCACAACAACAAATACCTGTGATTTGCTCCATATTTTGCTCACTTTTTTGCTTCCACCCACCGTTTTAATGTATTTTTTGGCAATGTTTTGAAAACATCGGCACTATTTATCAGGATGGTGAATTTTTTAGAATTTATTATGTCGATCAATACAAGTCGGTGCTAATTAGTGCCAAAATTAACATCGTATTTAACACCAAAATTATCTTTAAGTTTAGTGTCGTGTGTAGCTCTGACTTTAGCTTTGAGTTTAGCTTCGGGTTTAGCATCGGATTAAACACCCCTATGTCAAAGATACTTATTTATATGTCTCATCGACAATGTAAAATAGTGAAATTTCAAAAAGATACAGGCATATCGAGGAGAGAATCACTTATGTCACATCGAAAAGGTATATCTACAAGTGCTCGGTGAAACACAACTCTTGGATATAATGAAGTAATGTTGATGAGACATTCAGATATCGGTAAGATAGATAATATTGTATCATCGACAGTCTTCAATTAATGATCAAAAGCATACACCACTATACCACTAGGAAGGTGAGCAACATATGTGGTAGAGAGGTGTACACCACAACCTCATAGCAAGAATCCTTGAGCAAGGTGGTAGTGTGGTAAATAAAAGAAGGGAAGGGAAAAACATTGATATACCATAGTGATAATCACAAGTCTCCTTGACATGGCAGAGTTACATTGATATATAAAGAAATATTGTCAAAGGAAAATATCGATGAGGTAGCAGCATATCGACAAGAGATATTAACTTGTCTCATCGACACCAACAACCAGCATCAGAGGGACATAAGATCTAATGTCGATGAGACATTGAGATATTGTTAAGTCAAATAAGATTGTATCATCGACACTCTTCAAGTAATGATCAAAATAATACACTGCTATACCACTGGGAAGGTGAGCAACATATGCAGTAGAGCGGTATACACTGCAACCCCATAGCAAGAAGCCTTGAGCAAGGCGATAGTGTGGTAAATAGTAGAAGGGAAGGGGAAAAAACTGCCATACCACAACGAGTATAATAAGAGATGGTGTTAGTATGATAATCGTGGCATCACTACAATTTACAAGAATAAATGCAAAAAATCAAATTAGTTGCCAAAATTAAATACTATTAAATTATTAAGAGTTTACAAAACTAATATGACTGAATACTATACCATCCAAAGATCATTTTCCCAATAATGCACTCAATTGTAGTGCACTAGCTTGGAAGGAGCTAAGGATACAAGAAGAAGTCTTGCAAGCATGAAATACTCGGGTAAGTGTATGAAAACTCTCTAAAAGAGCTCTATTAATTTAAAAAATCTTTCAAGGTTTTTTCATCTGAAGCCATAGTAGAGAAAATTGAAACATGCCTCCTAAAAGAAAATGATCAGAAGTAAAAGAAAGTCAGCCTAAAATTAAAGATTAAGAACCTAAAGTAAATAAGAAAGCACTCCATTCTAAAACAAAACAATCAAAAGTAAAAGAAAGTCAACGTAAAATTAAATATAAAGAACCTAAAGTAAAGAAGAGACCATTCCATCAGTCCATATTAGATATACTTCCAAGGTCTACTAAAGAGGGTAATAAGAATTTTCTCATGGACGCCACACAAAGTTTTAGGGATGCCCTCATTTCCAAATCTGGATGGGACCTATTTTGGTATTTTTACAGTAAGAGAAATGAGAAGATTCCAGTGTCAAATGCTTGGATTTTGGATATAGCAAGGTTGATTATCCCAAATGTGTTTGTTGATGTAGAATTTATTAGACTGCTATCCAAATACTATCACTCAAATACCAAAATAATAAGGTTTCCAAACGGCACAATACTGGTAGAAGTAACTAGAAACACCATCATTGAGTGTTTTGGCTTAAACAAGTAGGCTCTGACCAAGATAAACATATAGAAAAGTGAGGAGGATTATGCTAGGTTAAAAAATACTTATAGAAGTGATGAGGTACCCCTATATATGAAAAGAGGCATTGGAAAAATAACATTCCCCATCTCTACTACCACTACTGAACCACTTAATGGGACAGATTTTAAATATTACTTTGTGAATACATATTTATCTCTTTTCCAAGTGTTGGGGATAGATGCTCAAGATAAAATTCCAATAGGCCTAATGATGACGGCCATGAGAATTCAAAACCCTAAAACTAATATAGAATATGGAATTGCTTCAATCCTTGAGAAGGCGTTAGATGATGAATTCTCCCAAGTTATAGAGGATAGAGCACTGATTACATTCAGACACTATTCCCTATTGTATCATATTATATTGTACCAGAATAGGATCCATTGGAATAAAATAATGGACTTGGCTATAGTAATGAGCAAGGGAATCCCATACCTGTCTAGAAATGGTGCTATATTTGGGATAGTCGGTGCAATAATTCAAGCTTTGTTGTATTCTACGAAGACTTTGGACACAAAATCCTTCGAGTTCTTGGGTATGCAATACCAATATTGTCAAACAAAATATTGCATCTAGTGAGACCTTTGGCTTTAAGACCAGAGCAGGATCATACACACAATTTTGGAGATTGGTTCTTCCTCCTGAAAGTTACAATAATAAAAGTTTATGGATGCCCTATTGCTCCACACATACTGCCAAAATTTGTGCCCCTCAGATTAGCATTTCTTGAATTTATGTGGAAAATGATGTGGTTGGATAAAGATGTAATGCACAAGCAGAAGAAAGGAACTTTCCTACCAAACCAAACCAAGTGTGAAGATTGGACTCTAGGCTCAGACACACTAGAGGAGTTACAGTATTATTTGAAGACAAGATATCCATTGAAATTTGGAAAAGAAAGAGCCTTTGACCCCGAAAATCATATGAACAACATAAGGCACAATCTTCTTACCAAAATGACAATGCCACACCAAGTGGATTTTAAAGAATATTTCATAAGGAACTACATTACTTATAATGATGTATTTAGTAGAAGGAAAAAATGGGAATATATGAAAAAGCTTGAAGAAAGGATGAAGCGGATGTCCAAGGATTTCCTAGGATACTTTGATGAGAAAAAGGATCCCATCAAGAGGATAGAATTGATAATTGGTATATTTGAATACTTGTACAAAGAGAAGGAAGCATATCTCCAAGAACATGATAGTGGTGCAACTATAGAGCATACCCTAGGTGAAACCTCTGAGCCTCCCATGGAGCAGTTACCTCCAAAAGACAAAAGACAGGAAGCCTTGAATTTTTAGTACCTTATGAGGATACTAAAGAGGTGGGTGATACTAAGGAAGTGGCTACGGTACTGTCATCATTGATAGGTGATATTGAAGTTGATCAGACCATCCTGAGACCAGCGCCCATAAACATGAGGAAAGGATGGGTGAAGTAGAAAAAACAAGTACAGAGGTACATGAACATGAAAGGGAAATTGCAGCTAGGAGATTCATAGAAGATGATGAATTCATTAAGACTCCCAAGTTTAAGGATTTATGGATGAATATGAAGATAAAATAATTTCAAGAGAGGATGGAATCAACTGAACCAAGAATTGAATAATCAAAGAAAAATGAAATGGTAGCACAAAATTTCCAAGAATTAAGAGTTGACAACATTGACATTAGACCCTAGAAGGCTAGATAAATGGTCTTGAAGAGTAGTATGCTCATTTTCCCTGGCTTGGAATTAAAGAAAAAAAATTTGCTTGATCAAGTTTGGGCTCAGAAAGATCTAATGCTAGTTGCAGAATTTGACTCCGGTGAAGGTGTGAGTGGAAGTGGGTATAATCCAATGATTGAAACCTTGGCCATATGGATCAAAAGGAAAAATACACATAAGCCAAAATTATTGGATGTGATTCAAGGGATGAAAGGGGCAGTGATGGTAAGGACAATAAAAGATGCCACCCCTTTGGAGGAAGCCACAATTACCACGCATTCGACCATGTTCACTCGAGCAAATGTTAAGGGATTAGAAGATAGATTGAAGGAGAATGAAAAGGAAAAAAGGTTCATAAATGATGAAGTTAATAAACTATTCATGGAGAATGTCAAATTGAAAGAGCAATTAAGACGAGTAGGACCCTCACAAAGCAAGGATATGGTGTTATACAATCCTCCTATTGCTCCAATTGATATTGTAAAGAAAATTTCTGCACAACAAGTAAAAAATCCAAAGAAGGAAGTGGATGATGTAAAGAAGGCCAACAATCAAACCTAGGATGAAGTGAAAAGACCAATTTTTGAAGTTATGGAAAAGATTCTTGAGCACAGGATAAAATCAGTTATGGATAAACTGGAGAATGTGCATGATAGTTATAAAACACTTCAGCGGGAAATGGATCAAATAAAGACACATATGGTTGTATTAGATCCTTTGTTCAAAAGGTGGCAGCCTATTCACCACACTTTGGCTAAGCTATACAAATTTATACAAAGAATTCCTAATGCATCCACAACATTAAAGCCAACTAAACAAACTGTGAAGATGATTATTGATGAATTTCAGTATGTACAAGGGTTTGATAAAAATATTGTAACACGAATGGATTTATTCCATACCTGGAAATAGTGGTATATACCTAAAATCGTGAGAGATGGTGATCAGTTGAAGGACTTGGATAAGTGGAAGAAATAATTCAGCCAGGTTTTTTATAAGTGTGTAACTCATATACAAGAGGATGATGATACTAGTCTTCCCAAGCTGAATCAAATCATGGATGGGTTGATTGTTCTTGATGAAGGATACCTAAAGTTTGTCAATGATACAAAGGCATTACTAGATAGTCAATGGAAAAATCATCTTGCAAACATGCAAAAGATCCAAGAATAGAAGTGGTCATCATATTTTATGGTGTATCAATGGGAGGAAAAGCATTTGGTTTCACAAGAATAGAACACTGAGGCAAGAGAATTTGGAAGTTTATCATGAAGAGGAAAAAATTTCCAGATCAATGATCATGGGTCTTCTACATTGAATAATGGAACCATATGTCAAAATATCTTAAGTCTTGTTATTTCCTTAGTTATGTTAATTAAATAGTTGCTAGTTTTAGAAGAATAGGACACTGAGGCAAGAGAATTTGGAAGTTCATCATGGAGAGGAAGAATTTCCTAGATTAATGATCATGGGTCTTCTACGTTGAATAATAGAACCATATGTCAAAATGTCTTAAGTCTTGTTATTTCCTTAATTATGCTAATTAAATAGTTGTTAGTAAAAGAAGTAGTTATGAAAGGTTGTTTCCTTTTGTAAAATGCATGTAGCTTGTTGCTTCCTATATAAATAGGAAACCAAGGCCTAGTTTGAAATTATCATCATCATATATCATTTCCATTTTGAAGACTTTTCTTATTAATATATATCAATTGAAGCAATATGATGGAGAACATCTTATTATCAGAGATTCTCCATGACTGTGTTATCATTCTATTTTTTCTTATGTTCTCCATACTTATTTCTTCTTATATTTGAATGAATATTAGTTATTGAGCCTCAATATTATGCTCATATGAATGAATATGTTGATACAGTAAAGCATTTATTGTGGATGTTGGTAGAGCTGCTATTTTTTTTGAAAATTTGATCTTATTTTGCCTTGTTACACGTTCAACATAAAAATGGAAACTCTTTAAAAATAATAAAGTTAACAAAGTTGCTTATTTAAATAATTGTGAGTTACGTGCATTAATATTTTATTAACTTTTGTGTCTTCACGAACATATGTTGATACAAAATGAATGGAAGAAGCATCTAAGTAATCCTAAATTTTCTTGTCAACAATTCATACCAAAGATTGAACAATTTAAGGATATTGCAATAGGTAATTAAGGATATGATGATGATCATATATTCTTGTACTTTTATATTCTATGAAACATTCCTTATTTTCTATGAAACAGTGTATATATTCTTATACTTGTAAATATTGTTTTACTATTATGTCTATCAAATAAAACAGAGTTTGAATAAAAAATGCTTCACCCTTTTTTGTAAGTGAGTATGTGAATTATTGTTTAAGGAAAAATCTTATAGTGTTTACATTTTCAGTTTACTAGTTTCAAAGCTTCATTTGTTATGTATATAAAATTGTATGTTCTCTTTATCTCGAATGACATAAAATATTAATATCATCAAAATCGGGGATTTCAATTTCAGCACCATCATTGACCACACTTTTCATATCCTGTTCAATTTTAAGTACAATCATCAAAAAATTATTTTTATTTCTTCTCCCAGTTAATCTTGAATCCTTTCAGCACAACACAGTAGGTTGCATGTTAAATTTCAAACATTTTCTTTGCACTTTTTTGTATATATTATTTTCTCGGTGCATCATTATGTAACAAAAATTTCACTTCTGAGATATACAGTAAAAATAAATGAAATCACATGTTTTCTTTGTCAAGGGAAATGTATGGTGAATACCCTATGTCTTTCAGATAAGTGTGCAAGATAAATAAGACATAACTGATTGAATCTTGTTTTCTACTGTACAATTGTTTTTTTATGTTCTTTTTACTTTTTGCACGTGGATTACCCTCAGAAAGAGACTACTTATCTTTTCTTAAATGAATACTTTACATTTCCTATATTTACTGCTTGACAACAGGTTCATGAACTTCATACAAATTAAGATTGGTGTAAAATTCCATCTCTGCAACTGTTGTTTGGTCTAGAATTATAATGGAAAATAAAAAAGCTTGCTAGGAGAATAAAACAGGTTTTCAATTGTCCAAGTACAACATAATATTATTGAAGCATTTCAAATTTTAGGCCATAATAATCATCCTCTTTTAAACATGGATTGCAAATATTTTGGAAAATTTAGAAGTCTTGGTCATTAACATTATTGTTTGCTACAATGTCATCTATTGTATCATTTTCAATGTTCATATGTTCTTTCAAGTATTTAATATTATCATCATACTCATCTTGACCTACATCATCTTCATCATCATTCAAATTTGACTGTAGACCATCTATATTTTTACCAGATGTATTTGGATCATCATTTTATATACCATCCATATTGTTTTCTTCCATAACATCATCTAACTTTGGATTGTTGTCTTCTTGTGCCTGAATATAACCATCTTCAACATCATCATGGATGACAATTTCTTTGATGTTCTCTAATCCCTCTCTCTCATTTTGTTGGCCATCATTATTTTTCTCAGTATCCACTAATGGATCATCAAATACATGCCTTAATCATGGATCATAATGTATGAAAAATATCCATTTCGGGTCCAAAATATCTTCATAGAAAAATACCTAAACATGAACAACATACATATATTAGACATTATATAAATTGTATGAGCATATATACATCAATTGAATAATGGAACATTATTTTATAGACTACCTTTTTCATACAATAATTTCTATAAAACACAATTTTGACAATATAGTTTATAAATCATCAGTCAGTCTCATTTATTATCTTTGGTTTTCTGCCCTTAAGAACATCCTTAGGGAGACCTTGTTCGTCTCTCTTCTTTTGCGCAAGAGTGAATTTTAAGAAGGGGTAATCAATCAATAACTCATCCCCAATGGTAAGGTCCATAACAGCGTCAACCATTATCAATCTATCAACCTCTCTTTTCATATCTCCATCTTTATCATTTATAACCTCAACAAATTGACAATTCGGTCTTACAGTAGGGTCCCTTCCCTTACTACTATTTATAAATCCTGCAATATTTTTAAGTGTATGCGCGTCCATCTATATACATAATATGACCTTTATTCATTTCTTTTCCACTTTCTAATTGGAGATGATGTGTACACATATTCAAATTTAGACCATGATATGCTGACATGCTAGGCTTATATTCTGCTAGCCTTCTCCATTCACCACTGTAATATGATGGACCACAATATGGTATTAATCTCCTACTAGTTTGTTCTAAATTGTTTCTATGTTTGGATCCCACATGTACATTTTGGACAATAAAGAAGCCTCGATTCACTCCATGAATATTGGAGGGTCATATCATGTAGGTGTATCCCCAAAATTGAAACACCTCGAACACTCTAGGTAGTTATTGATCACTAGGCCAAGCGTAATATAGTCGATGATCAAATGTCTCTTTGTAAATTGATATCAAAATCAGGGGCAAGTCATCATCTCCATCACACTCATTCTCATAGGGTATGTAGTCCACCTTCCCCTTGTCTTTAAGCAAATTATGCATCTTCACATCGGTTCTTATTTTGTTACTTGTTTTCATCAATTCCTCATCTTCTGAACTAGTATATTGGCACATATTTTTGTTAGATGTATCATCTGATAAATTATCATTGCCCTCTAGGCTGGAATTCAGTCATCCAGGAAACTCTAAACCAAGAACTTTATCCTGCAAGTATCGATTAAGAAAAAAATAGTTATTTAAATAATATAAAACAATGTTTAAACGAAGTATACATGTTATTTATAACAAATGGGAAAATTCCTCACCATAATTCCTATTGGATTTGAATCAATTGTAGGAGGCATACTACTGACTGGAAACTCATCATATATGTAATGTCTTTGTACAATCTCTCATTTGAATTGTTTCTTTCCACGACATACATAACATCCACAAACAACAATTTTCTCAAAGTATTCATCCAATGTACTATAGTCTTGACCTACTTCTTCTTCAGTGCAATCATTTGGTGTGTCTATAGTATCAACTATCGTATACTCTTCCACCCACTGTTGTCTAAGTTATTTAATAGTATTAGGTCCACGTCCACGTACACATCTCATTCTTTTGCTAGTTGAGAGCTTAGGCTCTGCATTTGCTTCAATCTCCATCTAAAATAATCAACAACATGCATTAATTTATGTCAAGATTGGATAATACATTTAAAATTTCAATGATCATGTGAAAACATATCGATGTATCACAAAATTCCCTCAGATCATTTTTTCTTAAGTTAAGTCAAAATTTGAGTACCTGATGTCTCGCTTCATTCATTGTGTCCTCATTTGATATGATGTGATATGTTGCCATGTCCTCGTCTCGCCCCTATAATACACAACATAGTAAAATAATGTTTAGTGCACCAATTATATCATTTCAACGAATATGCTATCCAACACAAAACCTCACTTTAGTCATATATTTGACATATTGATATCATGTTTTGGCTATCCTAATTTTCAAACTTTTCCCTTGATCATAGAATCACATTTAATCACCATTCCTATACATTTTCAACCAATAATTTTGACCTTAGACGCCTCATGGACAAAAAAATGACTTTATCTCATTTATGTTGTAGCATTTGTGAATTCATAAACACCTTCCTCCTTTGGTTGAGGTTGCTTTCCCTTCTTACCTCTATTGTATCTGCAGATTCCATTGTCTCATCTATTTCCACCCACTTTCCTCTCAGTGATTTAGTATTTCTACGTTGTCCACGTCCTCTCTCCATGGCCTCTTCTGTGAATAAAAATGTCACCATAGAATATTTCATCGCACTACCACTGATAAGGAAAAAGCAACTTGTGGGACCACGGTAAAAACCACTCTACCGCACCGAGGTGATGAAGGAGCCATGAGATAATGGTGGTCATTGCACTACCACATGCCAATGGTAGAAGAGTTTTGGGAGTCACCACAACACCGCCAAGAAAAAAATGAATACTCGTGTATTACCACAGAAGATTTCACCGCACTACAATTGAGAAGGATGAAGCATCTTGTGGGACCGCGGTAAAAACCGCTCTACCACACCAAGCTGATGAAGGAGCCACAAGACAATTGTGGTCACAAAAACAAGGCAAGAGTTGGAATTATTTCCAACACTATGGATCATGTGATACACAACAATGAAAATGGTCACTATACAACAATTATAGGTGCTAAATTAGGTGCACTTCATGCCACCTTATACGTCCCAAACAGATTGCATTAACAGCCAACAGTGGGCGCTAAATTTAGCGTTAACTAACATCGACTAAAATGACGACTAATGAATAAAAATAAAAAATTTAAAACCTTCCTGCATGAAGGAAGAAATCAGATGACAAAAAAGTGAAAAATTTCACATGAAGGAAGAGAGCAGGGCACTACTAGCAACTGATGAGAAGTTTGATTTAGTTTGCGACACCATAGGTAAGGTTACAATTTATTTTTTCTTGGTTGAATTCGTGATTGTTTACTTCTCTTTGTATTGCATTTCAATTTGTGATTGTTTACTGGTTCATGGCCTAACCAATCCAGGCAACCTCTAAATTGTCCCATCATTATAAATTGTAAAACCTTTGAGAAACCAACAAAAAATTTTAACCTACCCATTTGAGCTTTGGCTCAAAATATTATAGCACGAAGCTAGGATGCCTTTGTATTCTTTCCCTAACCTAGGTATCAAGGAAATAGTGAACTGCTTGGCAAATCTAGGAATTAGGTCGGTCACTACTGAGCAACTATTGAAAATAAATGCAGAAACCGCTTGGTTTTTCCTAGTCATGCCATAGTCACCGATGCCATGACAAAATCGTGCAAGATTGCATTATGAAAGATTTTTCATGATAAGGTTATCAACACTAAGCAAATTGAGCGAACGTATTTTCCCTAGGTTATCAACACTAAATCAACCCAGCGAACATATTTTCGCACAAAACAAAAATTTCATACCACAAACTGGGCGAAAATTTTCATACTTGACAGTGTGTACTTTGTTTGCCTCCACAGACTGGACGAAAATAATTTTCCCTAGGTCACCTCAAAATTACAAGCAATGGAGGGAAGTGAACATTGTCAACAAACTTTGTCCACAATGAGGTAATTCATTGTCAATTTATAGATTTGTAAATGTTTCCATTATTTCTTTGAATTTTACTTTTAACTTTTTTATTTCTAAATTTAAAACAAGAAATATAATTTAAATATATATATAGGGATATGAGACTGACAAAGATAAAGATGAATTGGCTTCCATATTAGGGGTAGAGGCAATGAATAAATTGGTTAATGTGGACTAGACAACACTTTCCAAATACATAGAAAAACAATCTGGTAACGCCCCTCAAACATTGCAAACAAATCAATTGTGTTAAAGGGAATTAATTGATTCCCCAACCACTCCTGGAATGAGAAAAAGATCTAAGAGGAAATCAGTGACAGTAAACTCTTAGAATGTGGAACAAGGAGCAGAGACTTCCACTCTTGGGACACAGACTTCTTCCACCACACCATATTTTCAATATTGCATTGGTAGCTACAATACAAAGATAGAATACAAGGTGGTTTCAGGGGAAGTTTGAATGGCGGATGCTAGGAAAACATTTGTGAGTAGGTTGAAGGAATCATGCCTTCAACGGTTAAAAGACCATCTACATTTTCCATTCTCAAAGATACCCATGCACTTAAAAAAAGTAGCTATCCATGACATGGATAATGAATTTGGCACAAGTTGGTCTGTGAAGAAGGTAAAGCTACGAATGTCTCAAAACTACAAGATATTTTGGTGTAGCCAAACAAAGAAGATAAAAAAAATCCCTCCCAAGCTAAGGCTCAAAAAACAGCCACTTGATGTAAGTCTCAAAGTATGGAAAGAGCTTGTAAAATCATATGAGAAGTCTGAAGCATGGAGGAAGTTCGGTGAGGAGAGTACGCAAGTATTTGAATTTTCTCATAATATTATATCAAATTTATTAAACGATATTTAAATTTTATTAATGCATAGTTAAATTCAATTAGTATATGTTTCAGGACAAGGCCTCCAAGGATAGGCTTGAGAAACTTCATGCGATGCATCATAGTGGCTAGAAAGGTTTACAGGCCTTGATATGTACATTTGCAAGTATATTTAATATGTTAAATGATATAAAATTTTTATTTCCTTGTAAAAAGTAAATGATTGCATATTAATTAGTTTAACTAGTCCATGTGCCATGTTTTGATAGGAGGAGAAATATGGCCGCCATCCAAAGCAATTTGAAAAGAATATGTTAAAAAACAAAAAGTGGAACGATTTTCTCATCTGGATGGAGAACGAGGTATCAATAGTTGAGTTTCAATAACTTAGTTGGATATTGTTGTGTTAATATGTCAATTTGCATCTCTTGTGTTGAGTTGTTTATTGATACATAGGATGAGTAAATAGAGCTCAAATCTTATGATTACAAGATGATCGTTTATGTGCATGAATAAATAGTAGAAGGATGTAGATGAACTCAATTCATCTGACTTTATGCCTCCTGGAAAGCATTCCTCTTTAATCTCTAATATCAGGTGCATGAGACTTCCTTGTAGCTTTTACCTTTCGTTGTCATCTTTCCTCTTCACTGTTAGACTCATCTCCTTTTTCCTTATCTACATTTATGGCTTCAGCTTCTAATTCATCTCATGTTTTACCTTCCTCCTCTTTAGAATCTTATTCTTCTTCTTCTTCCTCCTCTGACTCCACAAGAGATTCATCTTCTGAACCTTCCTCATCTGATTCTAATTCCTCTTCTACATCAAAGGGTTCATATCCTTGATCTGACTCTTCTGAATTATCAGAATCAAAATCAGTAGCTTCCATATTCAAAAATTCCCAACCAAAATCTTCAATAAATTTATTTGGATCATCAGTAATAGTCTTCAAAATTGGTTGCAAGTTTAAGTTCATTATGCTTTCATAATACTTTATATCCATGGAGTTCAGCCATTCCTTGATAACATCAAGTGAATATTGAGGAATGGCATACATGCGGAGTACATCCTACTTGAAGTCTTTGAAAACAATAGCCATATCATATGCCTTTTTCCCAAGTCCTACTCTCTCAAGGTTAACAATCTCAATCTCACTAATAGCGATTACTAAGAAAGGTATTTCCACCAACTCTACCAAATATTTTACCATAGGAACAATAAAAGTAGAGGATTTGAAAGGAACTCCATGAATACCAAGCTCTCTAAATGGTAAATCAAACTCTAGTTCAAAATATTTTAGATGAGGCTACTCCCATAGCTCTCTTCCTGGCTTGACAAATCCTTGAAACTCTGCATTGATATTATTTTTACAAATGAAAATAAAGCAAAGTAATCATCTCCTCCTTCGCTAGTTCAAAGAATGCATGCTTAATGTTTTGATACATAATATCAGCTATCTCTTTTTCTCTCATGGTTGAATACCAAAATTCATTATGGTGGGCCTCTAGAGTTCCAGTCATCTTTCTTCCTCTTCCATAAAATGATGGCCTGATCCACAAGTCTTCCAGCCTAATTGCCTTTGTTTTGGAAAGATGAAGTTTCTCCTGAGTCACCAGTGTATCTCTCTCTGCCTTTTCAGACTCTTTCATTGCTAAGGGAAATTAGCACCTAATTTATTAACAATCTCAATCTCACTAATAGTGATTACTAAGAAAGGTAATTCCACCAACTCTACCGAACGGTTTACTATAGGAACAATAAAAGAAGAGGCTTCAAAAGGAACTCCATGAAAACCAAGCTCTCTAGAATGGTACATAATACTCTAGTTCAAAATATTTTAGATGAGGCTGCTCCCATAGCTCTCTTACTCGCTTGACAAATCCTTGAAACTCTACATTGATTTTATTTTTCTTGTCCATCTCTTTTTGTTCTTCCTCAATTTCATCAAGATCATACATTGACCTTCTTGCCCCTCCTAAAGTTTGGACCACATCCATTACCTCCACATAAAACTAGGCATCCTTAGTCTTCTTGGTTCCCACGCCATGGTATGGTTATGCAAATGAAAATGAAGCAAAGTAATCATCTTTCTTCCTCTTCCATGAAAACCAAGCTCTCTAAATGCTATATCAAACTCTAGTTCAAAATATTTTAGATGAGGCTACTTCCATAACTCTCTTACTCACTTGAAAAATCCTTGAAATTCTACATTGATTTAATTTTTCCTATCCCTCTTGTTGTTCTTCCTCAATTTCATGAGGATCATACATTGACCTTCTTGCCCCTCCTATAGTTTGGACCACATTCATTACCTCAACATAAAACTAGACATCCTTGGTCTTCTTGGTTCCCACACCATGGTATGGTTATGCAAATGAAAATAAGGAAAAGTAATCATCTTTCTTCCTCTTCCATGAAAACCAAGCTCTTTAAATGCTATATCAAACTCTAGTTCAAAATATTTTAGATGAGGTTGCTCCCATAGCTCTCTTACTCACTTGAAAAATCCCTAAAACTCTACACTAATTTTATTTTTTTTGTCCCTCTCTTGTTGTTCTTCCTCAATTTCATTAGGATCATACATTGACCTTCTTGTCCCTCCTAAATTTTGGACCACATCCATTACCTCAACATAAAACTAGACATCCTTGGTCTTCTTGGTTCCTATGCCATGATATGGTTATGCAAATAAAAATGAAGCAAAGTAATCATATTTCTTCCTCTTCCATGAAAACCAAGCTCTCTAAATGCTATATCAAACTCTAGTTCAAAATATTTTAGATGAGGTTGCTCCCATAGCTCTCTTACTCACTTAACAAATCCTTGAAACTCTACATTGATTTTATTTTTATTGTCCCTCTCTTGTTGTTCTTCCTCAATTTCATTAGGATCATACATTGACCTTCTTGCCCCTCCTAAAGTTTGGACCACATCCATTACCTCCACATAAAACTGGACATCCTTGATCTTCTTGGTTTCCATGCCATGATATGGTTATGCAAATGAAAATGAAGCAAAGTAATCATCTCCTTCTTCATTGGCTGGAATAATGCATGCTTAATATTTTGATACATGAGTTCCAGTCACATTTCTTCCTCTTCCAGAAAATGTTGACCTGATCCACACGTTTGCCAACCTAATTGGCTTTGTTTTTGAAAGATGGAGTTTCTCCTAAGTCACCAATGTAGCTCTCTCTACCTTTTCAGACTCTTTCATTTCTACAGATCGTCTTTGGGATTTAATCATTTGTACCACATGGTTGATGTGCTTTGAATCCTTGCATCTAAAGTAAATATCCTTAACATAAATATTGCTAGGGATTTAATAATTTTCAGACTTTTTCATTGCTACAAATCGTCTTTGGGATTTAATAATTTGTACCACATGGTTGTTGTTCTTTGAATCCTTGCATCTAAAGGAAATTTCATTAACATAAATACTACTAGGGATTTAATTTTCAATGTTGCTAGCCTAATTGGCATTTTTTTTGAAAGTTAAAGTTTCTCCTTACTCACCAGTATTAGCTATAATTTTTTGAAATTTTATTATGGTATGTGCACTTTGATATGATGTAATATGATTATGGTTTCATCTCACATGTTGTAATATTAGATATATAATAGAAAAAAAAAATATTGCATGAAATAAATAATAACTTTTCATTCTAAATGTTTTTTCTTTGCAAAACACGGGTCTTCCAGAAGATCAAGATGATCCTCAACATGATATAGATCCACAAAATATTGGTTCTGCCGGTACAGATCACATGGCAGAGGATGATGATGACGCATATGAGGAATACACTAAGGTCGATGATGATGATGATGATGATGATGATGATGATGATGATGATGATGATGAGATAGTAGGTGGTAGTAACCAGTGACATTCATGATCATATGGATTGCATCATAGATCATTGTTGATATATCGTTATGATGACTCTTTTTATTTTGACATGTATCATTTTCACTATATTATTTGGACATGTATCATCCTGACTTGTATCAGTTTGAGTTACATAATTTATCAATTTTATTTATATCATTTGTACATGTATCATTTTGACATGTTTTTGATGTACTGGCATATTTGAATTTCACTTATTTTAGTTATATATGATGATGATCTTATCAGTATTGACTTGTCAATTTATATATATTAAAAGTGTTCGATAATTTTTGGATGGATATTTATTACATATGATGATTTTAATTTATTGCTTAGGATGGATGTTGTCAAATTCAATTAAATTATAGATATTTGACTCACTTGTTTTAATTATAGATGATCATGTTACAATAATAGTTCAGGTCGTGATGAAAGGTAAAATGAATGCTTGGCACCTCTAGAACATAATTGAACAAATCAGAGAAGAGTTAAGCTCTTTTGGTGGGTAATGACACTAAACAATAGATGTACTTTTTTATCTTTACAAGCAATACAAAAATTTCATGTTACCGACCCAAAAAACAATTATTATCTTGTTATTTAATCATATGAGTTAAATAATCAAATCACTTGCTCTATAATCATATGAGTTATTTAAGAGGCACGATATATTTAACTAATTAAATTGAAATAAAACATATTAAATTAATAAATGGAAGCAAAACAAGAAGCACTTTTAGAAGAAGAAAAACGAAGCAACAATCGAAGCCAAACTAGAAGCAATCTTGGAAGAAAAATTGGAAGCAAAACCGGAAGCACAACTGGAAGAAAACTTGGAAGCAAAACCGGAAGCAAACCTAGAAGCAAAATCGAAAGCAAAACTAGAAGCAAACTTGGAAGAAAAACTAGAAGCAAACATGGAAGCAAAACTGCAATAAAAAATGGAAGCAAAACCGGATGCAAAACTAGAAGCAAAACTAGAAGTAAAAGTGGACGCCAAACTGGAAGCAAAACTAGAAGAAAAATTGGAACCAAAACTGGAAGGAAACCTGGAAGCAAAACTAGAAGCAAAAATGGGAGTAGACACAAAAGCAAAACCCGAAGCCAAACTGGGCACCAATTCAGACGTTATTTTTGGCATTATTTTTGGTGCTATTTTTGATGTTATTTCCAATGCTATTTTCGACATTATTTTTGGTGTTATTTCTGATGCTATTTCTGATGTTATTTTTGGCACTATCAAAGGGGCTATTTTCGGCGCTAGCAGGGGTGTTGTAATTTCCCAGCGCTACCCGTGAAGGTAATTTTGGCGCTACGTCTAGCATCACCATCAGTGCAAAATTCGGTGCCGAAAAGACCATGCCTATTTGTGTCGAGTTTTGCGCCAAGCAGATCGCCCGATTCATGAACAAAAATACACTAAAATACGGTGCTATTTTAGGCACTATTTTCCTATTCTGTTGTAGCGTTTGTGTTTGGAATGCATCATCCTAAGGGGGGGCTCTCGTACTACTTCAATTTTTAGAAAATGCATTTGGTGGCCAATGAATCTTTCTTGAAAATCTTTCCAAAATATTTTTCAAAAAATCACATTCCTCAATAAGGACCCCTAGCAAAATATTTTTCCTTCGTCATGGGTTCATCAAGAAAGAATTTGAAGAACTTTCCTCTGAGGAGGGAGCAACTTCTCCTTCAGGCAAATTTCTAACCTTCCCCTTATGAGGGGACCTTCTTCCTTTCGAATTCCTTGATGCTGAATTGATTTGTGAAAAATATTCTTATCTTTCAAACTGTGCATCCCTTGATTGGACCCTTCTTCTTTTGAAGGGTTTCCAAGGGACCCCTTTGAAAGCTTCTCCTTCAATTTTTTACTATTTATGTGATAGTCTTCTTGTTTGCCTATGTGGCTTTTTGATTTCTAAATTTTTTTGTCTGTGGATTAACATGTTACTTTGCAGGTGCGCTTGTGAAGCTTCTTTCTAATCTGACTCTATGAAGTCCCCTTACATTGGGATTCCTTCACGAGGGATTACTTGGGGGAACCTTATTTGCAGGTTCAAGGGCTTGTGAAGCACTTGCATCCTGCGAGATTTTTCCATTTTTGGTCTACAGGACTTCAATTCACTTTGTTTGAACCTCCTTAGGAGAGACTACCTATGGATTTATTTGCCTACTTTGTGCTTTTGAGCTCGCCAAATTGTGGTCTCCTTCCTCGACGATTCACGTATACATTTCTAAAGTCTTTGATCTAATTTACCGAACACTCATTGGCACTCATTCTTGCTAAATTTGGGGTAAAATGAATAGGAGCGAATTTGCACCCCTCTTCCAAATTCCCCTTTCACATCCTCCACCTTAGAAAAATCAATCCAATTGAGTAATTCCACATCTTCATTCTAGACCCCATTCACTTGGTTCCTTTTTTAGTGTCGGTGGGGGAATTTTCGTTAGGGACATGTGTGTGGTGCATGACACATGGAAGGTTGCACATTGCATTGTCTTCCTTGTAGGATTCTTGCCACTAGAATCTGCATAAGTGGTGCATTCTCCATTGGTGATGAATCGTAACACCCCTACACCTTCTTGTAGACCTTTGAACGGATATTTCCCTCCCTTTTCATCTTCAAATGGCTATCTTTCTCATGGACTTGATCTTGGACACATCTCTTTGCCAATTCTTCAGCTTCTACACACCAATTTCACTATCTTCATACATTTGAGCTACTTGTTGCACCACTAGCTTCACATTTCCAACATCACAGCATCCCACACATTTTACCACAAAACCTGCAGCTTGGTACCTAGTGAGGTTGCTTTCAGAATTGTTACAGTTGTGTCAACTCTACAATTGTTGTGGGCTTGCATTCCTCTCTCATTGGCCTTGAGTGCTTTTGGTCGAGGGTGGTAACTCTTTTTCTTACCTTTTTTTTGGATTTGTGTAGATTTTGTCCCTTGTAGTATTTGGTTCTATTTTCATTCTAGCATTATTTCCTTTATTGTATTTATATCTCTCAATCTATCTAGCTATCTGTGGAGGTGAAAACACCAAAGCAAGGGTTTAATTGTGGCAAACCCCTATACAGCCCCAATATTTTTCCTCTTAGTTGTGTGTAGGTACATCTTCTTGTGGAGATTTCTGGAAAAATATACTCATCATGTGTTAATCTTCATCATCTTATATATCATCTTTTTAGTATTTTTGTTCATTATGTTAGCTCTCATCTTAGTTAGTACTTGAAAATTCAATCACTAAGCCATTAGTAGGATTTTGTACCTTCTACTATACTTTAGTACTCTTTGACCCTATGAATTCCAACACCCTATTGAGATGCCAACTTGTCGCGTTGTTGTCCTTGACTCGCGTTGTTTTCCTCTAGCAGAGAGTTGTTTGAGGTATAGTTCGAGTTCCAGAATCCTACTCGTTTAGCCCCATTGAAACTCTTAGGTTAGTAGGGTGGCAGAAGCACTTAAGGGTTATCTTCATTTTTTATCCTTGATCTAAAACATTTTTCCAATCTAAGGTAGACTTGGGCATCTTTCCACTCTTGACTCTTTGTGACCTGGAGCCTTGGTGTGGTTGGTCTCCCTCCTCTATAGTTTTTTTGTATCCTAAGAGTGAAAAATTCACTCTGACTACATACACAAATGTAGATTGGGTAGGAAGCATAGATGATTGAAAGAGCACAAGTGGTGGAGATTTCTTTCTTCGTGATAGTCTTGTATCTTGGTTAAGAAAGAACCACGATTTAGTTTGTTTTTCTACAACTGAAGGAAAATACATTGTAGCAGCTTCATGTTGCACTCAAGCTTTATAGATGAAGCAAAACCTAAAGGAGATAAATATAGAATTTGATGAACCCATCTCCATTTTATGTGATAATACCCATGTTATAAACATTTCAAAGAATCTGATAATGCACTCAAGGACAATTCCCATTGCAATCAATTATCATTTTTTGAGGGAGAAGGTTGCAAAAAAAGAGGCGATGTTGGAGTCAGTTGAAACCAAGGAGCAAGTAGTAGATATTTTTATAAAATCACTTCATAAGGATACTTTTGAGTATCTCTACAAGATGTTGGGAGTTGTTTCTCCCTCCTCTTGAATCAAGAGAAAGCATAGGTTGAGGGGGAGTGTTGCCTCACTAACGCAAGGAGGCCTGATGGTATTATGGAGTATTTTTTGAAGCAGTATGATATAGACTCAAGGGGAATCTGTTTGGAAAGAAGGTTTTCAGATTGTATAAAATGCAGTTGGCATTTTCTATTGATGTCAAAGGGTGAGAAATTGTACTCAAAATGCTAACTCATCTAAGGGAATGAAGTGGAAATTAATTGTTGAACAAGACAACTGAGAGGGGGGGTGAATCAATTCTAACAAATCTTTGAAGCTTCCACCAAAATTAGATCAACTACAAATCCTTTACCCTGTTAAAATGATTAATCATTAAGTGCAAAGGTAAAAACTGAAGAACATCACACATACACAATAACACCAAATTTACATGGAAAACACAGTAAGGGTAAAAACATGATGAGGATTAGCTCACAATATAAATAATATCAAAACCGATTACAAAGGCTTACTACTAGAGAAGGCTCACTATCAAAATAGGACTCGCTATATGAATCAGGACTCACTGTTCAATAAGGGTTAACCACTTGGAGGGCTCACTACTACATAGATACAAAGAAGATAGAAGAAATATGTTATAGAGAGAAGACAATATCAATGTAATAGAGATTTCCACAAAAATTTGCTCACACACTTGAAGACACGCTTGAATGATAGAGTACACCTTCGGCTCACTATGTCTAAAAACTCAATAGTTATATTTCACACTGATCAACCAAACTTGCATCACATACACACTATTTCACATCTACTTCACATCTATCTTTCTCTATTTCTTTGTATACCTTTCACCAATATCTCATCTTTTATTTATACCATCTTCAACTTTGAAATATATCCAAAGTTGTCCATACAACATTTAAATTCAAATTAGGTTAGCACCAAAACATTCTAGCTAGAATTAGAATGAGGGCAACCCAAACACATGTTTGATAAATACCCAAATAAGTCAAAACATGCTTCATGAACTTCACAAGTAGTGTTTAACACAAGGTCGAACAAACTAGTGTAAAACACATAGAACAATTAAGCACACACAAACCTTAACACGATCCAATCTTTCTAGACAACAAAATTATCTTCATAATGATCATATCAACTTAACTCAAGAATTGAAAGACATAAAACTCAAACAATAAGAAATCTGGAGCAACTACATTTCTCCTAGACCTCAGCCAGATATCCTGAAAACCACATTTCACAATTGGTGAACATAAATCGCACCATACAATAATGTAGAAACCCAAAATATGGATAAAGTAGCTTCCAACAACCATGATAAACATATTTGAAACACACGAACATAGGAGAAAATCTCAGAGAAAACACTGAACACCTGCAACCTTTTTCCTTTACAGTTCTCTCAATATCCTTGACATATACGACCAATGACCTGCATCCATGGTATCAATGATGGTAACAACCAACTAATAACTAGTTAACCAATTGACATCAATGACAACACCTTCATTCTTGCAAAAATCTCCCCCTTTGTCATTGATGGCAACACATGATACGAAAAAACATCAAGGACAATACAACAAATATGAATACACTTTCCATGATTTGTTTTTCTCCCCCTCAGTAGATACTTTCTTTCACATGATACGCTCTCTCCCCCTTTGAAATCAATGGGAAAGGAAAAATATATTTTGCATTTATTTCCCCTCTGACATTGAGAACAAAAATACTTTTTCAATGACAACACATGACACTACCTACTCCCTTTGAGAGGTAGCCACAAAAAATTCAGTTCAGAAGAAAGATAGATCCATAGACCCACCGAACTAATGCATCTCTATATGCATCTAGCTCAAGAAAGGAGGGGAAATAAACCCTAACTTATTCCAAAGATACTCAAAAGTATATTTAGGAAGAACCTTCATAAATATATCAACAATTTGATCCTTCATAGGTACATACTCAAGTTTTACTTCATTCTTCACAACCTTCTCTCTCAAAAAGTGATACCTAATAGATATATGCTTTTTCCTTGAGTGCATCACTAGATTCTTTGAAATGTTAATTGTGCTTGTATTATCACAAAAAATAAAAAGAGGATAATCATACATTACTCTGATATCTTTCAATGTTTGTCTAATCCACAAAAATTTTGCATAGCAAGATGTTGTGACAATATACTCAGCTTTAGTAGTGGATAAGGAAACTCAATATTTCTTTTTACTCAACCAAGCCACCAATCTACAACCAAGAAATAATGCACCACCACTTGTCATTTTCTTGTCATCTACACAACCAACCCAATTTTCATATGTATAAGCACTTAGTATAAAATTGGTATCTCTAGGATACCACAAGCCATAATCCAGAGTGCCATTCAAATATTTGAATATTCTCTTAACAACAACAACATGTGTTTCTTTAGGATCTTCTTGAAATCTATCAACAAGATAAACTGCATGCATGATATCCGATCTAGTAGCAATCAAATACAATAGTCCACCAATCATAGATCTATATTTTCTCTGATCAACCTTAGATGAATCATCATCTTTACTTAATTTGCAACCAATCACCATAGGAGTGTATATTGGTTTGGAACCATCCATCCCAAACTTATTCAAAATTTATCTTACATACTTTGAATGTGAAATAAAAATCCCTTTCTCTGTCTGATTGATTTGTAGCCCAAGAAAGAAATTCATCTCAACAAAAATAGACATCTCAAATTCTTTTTGCATCACATGATTTCATTTCCTCCAAAGATAATGTCATCAACATACACAACTACTATCATGATCTTGTCATTCTCAATTTTAAAATACAGATTACTATTTGTCATACCTTTGTTGAAACCTTGTTGAATTAAATACTTGTCTAACCTTGCATACCAAAGTCTAGGAGCTTGCTTCAATCCATACAAATATTTCTTGAATCTGTAGGCCATATCTGGTTGATCTAACAACTAAAATACTTTCAGTTGTTCCATGTAGACCTCTTCCTCTAACTCACCATTCAAGAATGTGAACTTAACATCCATCTGATAGACTTTGAAATATTTATGAGCAAAAAATACTAAGAACATCTTGATAGCTTCCATTCTTACCATTGGAGCAAAATTTTCATGAAAATACATACCTTCTACTTGTGAGTAACCCTTACACACGAACCTTGATTTATTTTTGACCACTTCTCCATTCTCATTCAACTTGTTTCTGAATACCCACTTTGATCCAATTATGTCTTTACCTATCAGTCTAGGGACCAATTCCCAAGTTCTATTCTTCTCAATCTATATAAGTTCTTCTTTCATAGCTTCCATCCAATGCTCATCTTTACATGCTTCACTTATATTCTTTGGCTCAATGCCAGAAAGTAAACATGGATTTATCTCACCAATAGCAACTCTGCTTCTTGTCAATAATCATTTTGTCTTATCTCCAATGATCTGAATTTTTGAATGATTTTTCTGCACATATTTATGTGTCTTTGGGGACACCACTGGAGCTTCCTCTTCTTATTCATTTAGCATTTCTTGTTCATCCCTCTCCTATTCTTCCACAATTTCTTCAGTTCTTACACAATCTAGTTCATCAAATACATATCCATCAACTTCAATTGAATTCTTCATTTCTTCATCAACCTTGACATTTGATCTTTCTAAAATCTTCCTTAGTCTTTTATTGAAACATCTACAAGCTTTGCTTAACGTAGAATATCCAAGAAAAATGCCTTCATCACTTCTTGCATCAAACTAACCTAAGTTTTCTTCATCTCGTCTGATATAACATTTACTTTTAAATACATTGAAATACTTAATAGTAGGAATTCTTCCACACCATAGCTCATAAGGGGTCTTAGTATTTTTGTCTCTTTTTTGAACTCAATTGAACACATAAGCAATAGTTTGAATAGCTTCTCTCTAGTAAAATTTTGATAGACCAGCTTTAGTAATCATTGATCTAGTAGCTTCTTGAATTTTTTCATTCTTTCTTTCAACAACTCCATTTTGTCGAGGGTTCTCGGAGTAGATGACTATATTTTTATTCCATGAAATTCACAAAAAAATATTAAATTCATGGGAGGTGAATTCACCACCTTTGTTAGACCTCAAACATTTTGTTCTCAAATTTACTTCATTCTCTATCATAGCATTGAATGTCTTGATTCTATTTAACGTATCAGATTTCTCTCTAAGAAAAGTAACCCATGTATACCTAGAGTAATCATCAATTAAAAGCATAAAGTAGCTTTCACCTTGTAGACTTCTCACTCTTGTAGGAACATAGAGATCTATATGAATTAAATCTAGTAATCCGGTAGTAGATTGTTCCTTTGATATGAAATTATTCCTTACTTTCTTTCCAAACTAGGAATTCTCACAAATAGAATTATCAAGATTTTTAATCCTTGGTATATCTCTCACGGATTGCACTACACTGATCCTATACATGTTATCAAAATTCATATGACATAGTATTTGGTGCCATAACAAACTATCATTAGTTTGAGTCATAAAGTAATGTCTGTCATCACCCTTACGTTGATATATATTTCCTTTAGACTTCTTTCTTGTAGAAATCACTGTTTCGGATCCTTTCTTGATTTCACATCTCTCATCCTCAAATACAAGATCATATCTCTTACTACACACTTTTCCAACACTCAAGATATTATTCCTTAAACCCTTAACATAGTAGACATCAGCAGTATTATGCTTGCCATCAAAACTTATTGAACCTATCCCATAAATATTAGCACCAGTATTACTCTGAACATAACTAAGCCTCCATCATATTTTTCAACTTTAATGAACTTACTTTTATCACTGGTCATGTGATGTGAAAAACCACTGTCAACAACCCAATATTTATTTTCTTGTTCAGCATGTAGTGTAGAGATTAAAGTATCTTTATCTTTCTCTTTCTCTGGAGGACATTCCTTCATCTGACTTTCATAATTAGCAAAATTAGGTTCATATTTTATAGCCAAGAACAAGCATTCATTTTCGTCAAAATCTCCATAATCAGATTCATCATCAGAAATACTAGCATCCTCATTCACATAATATTCTTTTTTGATATTCTTACCTTTGTTTTCTTTATTAAATCTTTATTTATTCCTCTTAGCTCTTTCCAGACATCTTGAAGTATAATGACCTATTCCTCCATAATTAAATCATTTAAAGAGTAACGTACCTTCATACTTATTGGATTCTTTCCTCATCCTTCTTACCTACTTCATCAAGATTTACTTCATCCAGATCTTTATCTCTTGTAGCCTTAAAAGTAGTTTCTAATCTAGATCCATTTCTCAAATTTCATTTTCTCAACTCATAATATGTTAGAGCTCCCAATAACTAATCTTTAGAGTAAGTCTTTTAATTCACATATTCTTCAATAGCAAATACCTTTTCATTGTATGCATCAAGGAGAGTTCTAAGAATCTTCTTTATAATCCTAGATTCATCTACTGTAGTACCAAGTCCTCATATTTTTCCTACCAGCTCATCCACTCTATGTATGTAAGATTTAATTTTTTCATCTTCATACATATGAATTACCTCAAACTATTCCTCCAAATTATGAAACTTTGCTTCTTTGACCTTTTCATATCCATCGTACATTTTTTCTAAAGGATCTCAAACTTATTTAGCAGTCTTCAGATTTTGAACTTTAATCAGCTCGAAATGTGAAAGAATATTCTTCAAAATGAACTTCACCTTATTGTTTGCTTCATGCGCCTTGATTTCATCAGTTGTACTCAGACCATTTACAAAAAGAGTGTAAGCAGTCTTATAAGCTTTCTCAACCTCATATCCACAATACTCCAAATATCCTTCCATCTATATTTTACATATAGCATAGTTAGTTTCATCGAACTTAGGAGACTCAAATGTGATTGTCCTTTCCATCATAGACCTTCCTTAAATGTTTAAGCTTTCTTCCAAGGAACCAAGCTCTGATACCAATTGTTAAACAAGACAACTAAGCAGGGGGTGAATCATTTGTGACAAATCTTTGAAGCTTCCACCAATATTAAATTAACTACAAATCCTTTACCCTGTTAAAATGATTAATCATTAAGTGCAAAGGTAGAAACTAAAAAGCATCACACATACAAAATAACACCAGATTTACATGGAAAAACCATAGTGAGGATTAGCTCACAATATAAATAATATCAAAACCAATTACAAAGGCTCACTTCTAGAGAAGGCTCACTACCAAAACAAGACCTACTGTCCAAATTAGGACTCATTGTCCAACAAGGTTTAACCACCTAGAGGTCTCACTGCCACACAAATACAAACAAGATAGAAGAGATATGTTACAGAGAGAATAAAATCTCAATGCAACAAATATTCCACCACAATTCACTCACACACTTGAAGACATGCTTGAATGATAGAGTACACCTTCAGCTCGTTGTGTTTGAAAACTCAACAAATAGATTTCAATCTTCCAAACTCGCATCACATACACACTATTTCACATCTACTTCACATATATCTTTCTCTATTTCTTTGCATACCTTTAACCAATATCTCATCCTATATTTATACCATCTTCAACTTTGAAACATATCCAAAGTCGATCATACAACATTTAAATTCAAATTAGGTCGACACCAAAACATTCTAGGGTGGAATTAGAATGACGGCAACCCAAACACATGCTTGATAAGGACCCAAATAAGTCTCAATATGCTTCATGAACTTCACAAGTAGTGTTTAACACAAGGTCGGCCAAATCAATGTAAAACACATAGAACAATTAAGCACACACAACCCTTAACATGATCAAATCTTTCCAAAAAACAAAATTATCTTCAACATGATCATATCATCTTAACTCTAGAATCACAAGACATAAAACTTGAATAAGAAGAAATCTGGAGCAACTACATTTCTCCCAAACCTCAGCCAGATATCCTAAAAAAAAAAGTTCACAATTGGTCAACATAGCTCGCACTATACAATGATCTAGAAACCCAAAATTTGGATCAAGTAGCTTCCAACAACCATGATCAACATATTTGAACCACATGAACATAGGAGAAAATCTCAAAGAAAACACTGAACACTTGCAACCTTTTTCCTTTAAAATTTTCTTAATATCCTTGACATATACAACCAATGACCTGCATCCATGATATCAATGATGAAAACAACCATTTGATAACCAGTTAACTAGTTGACATCAATGACAACATCTTCATTATTGCAACATCAATGTGAGGTGGTTTCATGATCCCGACACATTAGATTTGTCTTCTTGTGTGGCCAAAATTTAGTTGTTTTCCATCAATGACAAAGGGGGATATTGTTGAACATAAGTTATCATTTATTTCAAAGGATTAATGTCCTTGATGATAGTATGTGTTCATTGATGTCTAAGGAGTAATATTATATGAATAGTGAATGTAATCGTACTTGAATTGTCATTATCAGTACATTTTGAGTATAATGAAGAATACTGCCTATAGCATGCATTCAATATCATGCTTTAATCTATTCATGGTGATAGAGGTGTTCCAAAAATCTAATCCAAAAATTTTGTGGTTAGTTAAGGTAGAGATTTTTCTCTGGCAATACAGTCATGTTCTGTATTTCTTCTTGAAGGCGAATTTGGCTCTATAGTTTGAATGGAGAGCATGTCTACACATGTTCTATCATATTCTAAAGTTTCTAGAAGATATTTTCAACATGCAAAAACATTGAAGTGATAGAAGGGTCATTGTGATTATCAGTTAATGATTTAGTGTTCTAGAACTATGTAGAAACGGCTAGTAGCATGCGACATCTAGAGATAGCATGATAATTTAACATACTTCCAAGATAAGGACCCTATGGTTGTGCATGATAGTATGCTACTTTTGTGGCATCAAATTTGATTTAGGACCTACTATTTAGATGTTTCATGTAATTTGAATGTATGCCCACCCTATGTTGTCCTGGTTAATTATAGATCCCTAGACAACATGAAATGTTGTTGAAGAAGGTAAACATGATTAATGAAGGAAAATGGATCAAAATTAATTAAGGAAATAATTGTAAAGATATTATACCTTCATTGTTCTCCTCTTCATATATTGAGCTCACAAGTTGCAACCTCTACTTGCATATTTTCTTAAGTGTTGATGGTTGGTGGTATGTATGGGGTTTCTCACAAATTCTGTAACATTATGGTATGGTAGAGATGGCTTCAATAGATATTTGGGCAACATAAGGATATGGTTAATGTGGCTTATGAATAATGAGAGTTGATGTCTCAATATATATAATTGTGATAAGATGAGTCAATGGCTAGGATGCATTGGTGATGAAGGCCTGGGATTTAATGAGAAATAGGGTTTGGATAAAGGTTGAATGGTGTAGAGGATAATTAGCCTTGTGACAAGTATCACAAGAGGGAAGGAGGTGTAAGAGGAAGGTGTGCTCACACATGTTTGGGAAGAGTTAGTGGGATTGTGTAAGAGGTTAGTGGATTTGTGTAAGTGGGTAGGATTAGTAGGATAGGACACTTGTCACATAGTGACAAGTTTGAGGGAGGTGGAGAGAATTAAAAAATAGAAATAAATTTTGATGATAGTTAGGGGTATGGATTAAATTAATTAATAAATGATCATAAACTTAATGGGGATGAGTTGATTCAACAAACCATAGGTTCATTAACTAGGCCGGGATTAAAATTTGGAGAATGGGCTAATGGTGATTAGGATGTAGATAAAGTTAATTAATCATGGATTAATTAACTTAAGCACGCTTAGGGAACTTAGAGGAATGTGGTAAAAAGTTTAGATTTAATTAAATAGATGTAAATTTATTTAATTAAAGATGTTGGATAAAGTTAATGGGAAAATTAATTTAAAATATGATAAATATTTATTTATTTAATTACTAGGATAAGGGAAAGGTTAAATTCATTAAATAAATAATAAATATTTTATTTAATTAAATATTATTTCAAGTGTCTATATTTTTCCCCTCTTTGAGATGATGTTGCGACTAAGAGAAGTAACATCATTTCAAAGAATAATAAAGCATAGTGGGTAGGCAAGGGATAAGGACTAGTGGCATGATACCCCAATCACTAGCAAGGATGAGGAAGGATGACAAGGAGGTAGTGGTATGCCCCCTTGAGAGGACATGCGGGTTCAAATAACATAATTGTTCTCTCAAAATGGTTGAGAGGACTAGAGGATGAAGGATGAAAGGATGAACTAAATAAGGATGCATGGGAGGAGATAAGGATGATGAAGAAATGGATGGAGAGGGAGGATGGATTATCATCATGTTGCAATGATATGAGCATCCTAGATTTGATATTTTACTTGACATTATGCACCAAGGTATAAAGAACCAGGATGGCAATGTGTCAAGTACATGATCAAAAAGGTCAAGTGCAAACACATGCCTTATAACACCATGATATGGAAGACCATGATGCCCCTGTTGCAATAGAATGCAAGAGACTGCAATAAATAAAAACAATGATAACACACAAGCAACAAGCAAGCATGCACAACAAACCAAAAGCAACCAAGGACAATGCTCCAAGTCAATCTGAAAATTGGTTGGTGGATTGATTGATGATTATTAGTGATGATGATGATAAGGATAAAAAATTTAACGATAAGAACAATGCATACCCCAAGGATTGTTTTGTTAATGATAAGAGAAACATATGGATTGGGAAGAATACTTCCTTATTATGATAATGGATTAAAGTGGATCAATGGATTATCATCTAATTTGGATTAAGATAATGGATTTCTTATGGATGATGGGATATATTGTAACTTAGATTGAATGGATTAAGATTGATTTCATTTGGATGGACTAGATTGGGATGTTTGGATTAGAATGATAGATGGACTGGATAAGATAATAGAGGATGGAGGATAGGATGATTGGGATAGAGGAATGGATGATTTCCAATAACAAGGGAGAACCAAGGCATGGTAAAGGATGGAAGGATGGAGGAATTCCATATATAGGAGAGAAGGCTTTGGATGATGGATGGTGGTGGGAGATAAGAGTATGGTGGATGAAGGATAGGAGGAAGGGATATCCAAGGGTTAGTTGCAAAGAACTAAGATTCCCCACACTAGAGGTAATGCAATAATGGATGGAAGAATAGTAGCATGATATGGAAGGATATTTCATAAAGGACATGGATGGAAATAAGAGTAAGGATTGCCTTGTCCAAAGAATGCATGGATATTTTTCCCCTATCTTTTTATAAATGTCAAGGGTGAAGAGAGAGGATGAATTAGCTAGGATGGGAGGATGGAGGTAGGGTAAGGGATATAAGATGTAGGATAATAAGGGATATAATGATAGCATGAAGACTCCTTATCAAGATCAAATATGGGAAGGGTGGATTGATTTGGATAGGATGGGGGATATGGATAGCATAAGGGAGGTAGGATATGTGATGCACATGTAGATCCTTAACATTGCCAAGATAAAATGAGAAAAAAGGGAGAATGGGTTTATATAGGATTGATGGAAGTTTGCTTGTCATTGATATGGTTTTTGGAAACATGAGCATGATCATGTATAGTATTTTCATTGATGTCACCATTATGGTTTGACGTCAAAATTGAAGTCCACATTGAGTTATAGTTGATTGGTGAATCATAAGTGAGTATGGTGATGGTAATCCATTATACAAGTTCAAGATTTTTGATTCGGTGTTAAACAAATGTGTTGAATATTTGGCTAAGTCACATAATACAATTTTGAGTGTACAAAGTATCAATTTTTAGGTCCACATTGCTCCGCATTGAAGAATTTTGGTCTACAGTTCTAAGGAAATTTTGGTATATGTTGGAGGATATTAAATAAAAAAATTCATGTCTTTATGCCCTCTGGTGTAAAAATTATGATTGATAGAGTATAGAGTTTGCAAGTGATAGTGCTACCAGTATAGAGTACATGTTTTGGAATGCTCTACATTCCACCATAGAAGAATATATGGTTATGCAGTTTTTGGGAGTTCTTACAAGTGTCAGAAGAGTGTGTGGTCCAATGGCAAGTGATTTGGTAGTGCACATGTTTTTTGAATGAACAAATAGTTCATATCACCAGTCTTTACTATCTAGTGCCGACCTAAAGAGTTTAGGGCTGTTCAAAGTTAAAATATGAATTGAGAAAACTTAATGGAGTGATTATAGGTCCTTTCCAACCTATTTTTATGTGTTACAAGTTTTGAGGCATGTGTGGTTGAATCTTGAGTTGACAAGTTGATGTATTACATGTTTCATCTAATTAGGCTAGCCTAATTGATGATGTAGGTGTTTGTGAATATAATACATATAAATTTAAGCTCATTTTAGTGTTGTAGATATGAGATTAAAATAATGTAATTTGAAGTGTGAAAATATAATGTGAATGTGATACGAATATAAGTAGATCATAGTGTTTTTGCACATTTTCTGTTATTAGCTTGTTTGCAGATTCAGGTTGCAAAGGGGCATACTTGCCCTCTCGGACACTGCAGAGGGGCGTAATTGCCCTTGTTGTTCACTATTTTTAGCTGTTTTTCTACAGAGGGGCGTAATTGCCCTTGTTGTTCACTGTTTTTAGTTGTTTTCTGCAAAGGGGCGTAATTGCCCTTGCTATTCACTATTTTTAGCTATTTTTCTGCAAAGGGGTGTAATTGCCCTTGATGTTCACTGTTTTTAGCTATTTTTCTACAGAGGGGTGTAATTGCCCTTGTTGTTTACTGTTTTTAGCTATTTTTCTGCAAAGGGGCGTAATTGCCCTTGTTGTTCACTATTTTTAACTGTTTTTCTGTAGAGGGGTGTAATTGTCCTTGATGTTCACTGTTTTTAGCTATTTTTCTGTAGAGGGGCGTAATTGCCCTTGTTGTTCACTGTTTTTAACTGTTTCTCTGTAGAGAGGCGTACCTGCCCTTGTTGCTCACTATTTTTAACTATTTTTCTGCAGAGGGGCGTACTTGCCCTTGTTGTTCACTATTTTTTTGCAAAGGGGCGTACTTGCCCTTGCTGTTTAATGTTTCTGACTGTTTTCTACAGAAGTGCGAACACGCCCTCCCGATTCAACATTTTTCACTGCAGAGGGGCAAAATTGCCCTTAACAGCACATTCGAGAAGGTAAAAAAGTGGCATTTTAGCTTCGTTTTTGTCTCTTTCTTTTGTTGTTTTGTGTTCTAATCCACTAATCCTGTTTGTTGGTGAGTGAAGTCAAATTTGCTACAAATCACAAAAGGGGCAAAAGATAAACAACTAACATTTGCTTGCAGGGCCTTTGTTTTATTCTTTGAAAATCTTTCCTTACTGTTTTATCTATTTACTTAGTATAATTAGGGGAAAGTAAATTGGCTGCTTGTTGTACTTGTTTTATTTGTATCACCCTAAGGGGACATTAATTCATTTTCATCTTCTCTCTTTGCACTTTTGTGCGGATCTGAAAGGGGGTAGTTGGAAATGGTTAGTGTTTTCTTCTTAGAGGGACCTGCTTGGGGATTTCATCACCCCAAGGGATGATCCCAACCACACGTACCGGCGGGGTATATAAAGGGGGGAGAGCCAAAGTTGTCCCTCAATCCAGTTGCGCCGTAATTAGCGAAACATTGAAGCTAGGGTGATACCTAGATAAACATGAAGAGTTGGTCCGAGCCTTTCAGTATCTCACTGGGGTTCCCAACTCACGCTTGTGATGGACTGGTGTTTATGGTTTGTGCCTCACGTACTGAGTGTATATCGAGGACTCCTTAGAAACTTTGTTCATTCTAGAGTAAGACCTTTGCCAACCATACCCCTTAAAACACTAATCATAGGATTGTGCTTGTTCAAATTGTCTTTCTGTGAAGAACCAGTGAATTTTGATAAGTCAAACTATCATTGAATCATTTTAAGTCCTTTCCAAAATCCCTCATCCAAACCAAGTTGCATTTTCCACTGCAAAGGGGCAAACTTGCCCCACTGTTTCAGCCTTTTTCACCGCAAAGTTGCGAACTTGCCCCACTGTTTCAGCCTTTTTCACCACAGAGGGGCGAACTTGCCCCACTGCTTCAACCAATTTACTGTAGAGGGGAAAACTTTCCCCACTGTTTCAGCCTTTTCCACTATAGAGGGGTGAACTTGCCCCACTGTTTCAGCAGTTTTACTGCAAAAGTGTGTATACGCCCCGCTGAACGGCTGGTTTCATCCATTTGACCATTTTAAACCTCTGTTCGAATACCCCAAGCCTCCATTTGAAAATTTGATCATCCTAAACACTCAATTGATCCAATCAAACCAATCCTCATCCAAATCATCAAATTGATACATTCCAATTATCAATTTTGAAGGTTTTGACTTTTATGCAAAAACTTCTGGAGGCCATAACTTTTGACTCGAATGTGCGTTTTGGCTGAAATTTTACGAGTGGTTGCGTTATGAGCTGGCATGTGGATTACCAACCAATCAAAGATAGGTTGCATCCCTTTTTAGCACATTTTCGAACCCCCAAAGTTTCATCTTGACCCTCAAAATCACAATTTAGTGTTTTTTTCTAGTTTTTGAAAAAAACACTTTCGTTAATAACTCTGAATCACTGTCTCAGATTTGGGATCTTAGTTGGCAAGTCATCCAACCTTAGTATTGGGTATTTGTTGGAAAAAACTTCGACTCTCAAACGTATTCCTATGAAGTTTCCTAAAATGGTAAAATTTGACAATTTTTGAAAACTGCCAAATTTGGCAAAAATCTGACTGTCAACACCTTACGTCCTCTAGTTGAAACCCATGATCTTGGTTCCAAATCAATCCTATAATATCCTTCAATCCAATCCCATTCTAAGCTCCAATCCCATTCTAATCTGATCATTAATCCCATCATCCTAATCTAAGCTTTCATCCAATCCCAATCTGAGCTTTCATCCAATCCCCATATGAGCTTTCAATCCATCCTAGTTCTCTATCCATCATCTATTTTTTCCTTCTAATCTATATCCATCATGAATCCTTATCCCCCTCTCACACGACCAATAATAGTAGTCAAGGAGAATCCTAACTCTGTTGATGACGATAATGAAAATCTTGTTGATCATGAAGATTGTTATATAGATCCTCTTGACGCTATCATTTCTAGTAAGCTCTCTCCAATCGCCTTCAAAAATACCACTACTTCTTCAAACTATCCCACCATGCCTTCATCCACATCTAATAATGGTTCTTATGCTACCCTTGACAAGGGATATCCAACATCCTCACCATCGACATATTCATCATGTCCTCCTTTTCAACCTCTATCCTATCCAACATCCACTTCCTCTTATCCTCATCATCATCAACAATCCCGATACCTCTATATTAATCCCACATCCCAATCTTCTCATCCTAATCCAACACTCACACATTCCTATCACAATCCCCCATCCCAATATTCCTCCTATCCTAATCCACCATCTCAATCCCCTCATCCTTATTTACCATCCATATCCTCCTACACCAACCCACCATACATTTCTTCCTATGGTGGTTCACCACCTCAATGTTCTTGTAATCCAACATCCACACCTTCCTATCACAATCCCCCATCCCAATATCTTTGCATTACTTCCACATCTCCCCATTCTAATCCTTCATCTACATATTCCTACTATCATTCACCATCCCAATCTTTCCAATCTAATCCAACATCCACATCTTCCTACATCACTCCCCCTTTCACCGCATTATATCTTAATCCTTCACCTAATCATAATCCTCCATATCCTCCTAGTTCTACATCTAATCCTCCAATTCTTAATCCTAATCCTACATCCAATCCCATACCCACATTTAATCATAATCCTCCATCTCCTCCTAGTCCTACATCTAATCCTCATCCACACATCCACTCATATAATCCTCCAATTCTTAATCCTAATCCTACATCCAATGCCATACCCACATCTAATCCTAATGCTCCATCTCCTCCTAGTCCTACATCCAATCCCATCCACTCCTCTAATCATAATCCTCCATCTCCTCCTAGTCCTACATCCAATCCCATCCCCACATCCAATCCTAATCCACAAATCCCTAATCATAATCCTCCATCTACTCTTAGTCCTCCATCCAATCCCATCCACACATCTAATCCTAATCCTCCATCTCCTCCTAGTACTCCATCCAATCACATCCCCATGTCTAATCCTAATCCTCCATCCATTCCCATCACTCTACCTACTCCTACATCTCTTCCAAATGTTGCCCAAGGACTCATGCAAGAAGAGCCACCATGCCCTCCCACTCTATCATGTACTATCACTAGTGATGAGGCCCTCCTCTATCCTACACCTATACCTCCCATCACCATTCCTAACACCATCCAAATAATTGAGCCACTCAAACCCATTGAATCCATTCAATCCTTATCTTCTACTACTAGATCCACCCAATCCATTGAAGACATCCAATCCCCTCCTCCTAGTCCTACTATTCACAAACTCCAATCCCATGAACTTCATGAATCCTCCATCCTCCTATCTCCCCCAATTGAGGAATCCCTCCAACACTCTTCCATCATCATACATCCCACACAAGACGATTCATGCCAAGAGATTGATCCAAAGCATACAAGCATATCCCCTCCTCCAAATCAAGATCACTCCATCCCATCTACTCCATCTCAAGAACATAGTCTTCCATCCATTTCATCTCATGATCCATATCCTCAACCAAGTCATGATCCTATCCTCCCATTCACCCCATCTCAATATCACACTATCTCCTCCACTCCATCCCATGATCCCCTTTGCATTCAAGATCCAATCACTCCATCTCATGAACCCTTATCATCCACTACCATAAATCTAGATCCCATTGTACTCCCTAATTCCTCTCATGATCCCTTATCACTCATTCCTCCTGATGTTGCTATCCCCTCATCTCCATCGCATGATCCTTCATCACCATCTAGTCTTACCATCCCAAAGCCACTTTTGTATCACCTTGGTAATATTACATGCGTCCATGGTGGTCTTCTTGCCAAAGCAAAACAAATTCTATGCACCACCTTTCCTCCTCCACCTGCTAACACACTCACATCATGCTTCCAAAAGAATAAGCATCCTACCATAGATCATATGCTTGAGAACATGAACTATCAAGGAAAAGGTTTAGGCCTTCATGAGCAAGGTATTTTAGAACCCATTCAAGTCAAAGAACATCCAAGCACACATGGTCTTGGATATATCTCCCAAAACCCGCTCTCTAAAGATGTTGGTACAACCTCCGTACATCCTAAACGATCCTCTTCTAAAGGCACAAGAGGTACTTTCTATCATTCTACCAAGTCATATGCCACCATCCCTCCTCCTCCATCATATTACCTCAAAACAACCATCCATCTTCCTCCCTCATCCTCTCAATCCATTTTGGGTCCTTATGTCCCTCCATCCATCATTTCTCATCCTCCATCTACTATGGGTTCTTATACCCCTCCATCAACTCCCACACATCCTCCATATACACAGTCTATTTTGGGTCCTTATATCCCAAAATCACCCCCTCCATCTTATCCTATTCATCCTTCCATTCATCCATCCCCTCTCCCTCGTACACAACATAAAAATCCTACCTTCATAACTCCTAATCAGGATCAACAAAGGCACATACCTACACATTATCCATCTACATGTAATCCCTATAACCCTACCTCTGTCGCTCCACATCATCCATCTCCTCATACCCATCCCATTGCTACTAAACGCACTTTGGATGCCAAAGCAACAATACATAAATCCAAACATCCACATGAATCTAAAATTCCTCATGTCTCCTTCAAAAGACATGTTGCAAAAAAGAAAAATCAAGTCCAAAATCTAAATCAATTCAAAAGGCCACAAAGGCCCACCAAAGAAAAAATAAAAACCATGTGGATCCCAAAGAAAAAAGGTACCATACCTTCAAACGACATGTCCATAATGACATCCAAAGTTGCTATTCCCCCACAAAATCATTTACATCCTCCATCTCCTAAATCTATTTTGGGTCCCTACATCCCAAAATTCACTATCCCAATGCCTCCATTATTGCCACACTCTCCACCCATTCATCCACCTATCTTTTCACATCCACCATCACATGTGCCAATGTTGGTCCTGAAAACCTTCCCCCATCACACATCCACTCCATCATTCCATCCATACACTTTCCAACATCCCATCCACTATCCCCTCTATCTCCCCCATCAAATCCCTTTAATCCATCCTCTTGCATAATCCATCCATTCTAATAAGGTTGTACCAACATCTGGATAGCTGCTTCAAACATGGGCTCTTATTACCTCATATGGAACTTGATGCGTGAGTCCTTCATCCCTATCCTTATCAACTGTCCTCTAAAATCCACATATCCATATCCCTATCTTTATCCATCTTCGTCCACATCCTAGTCCAAAAAATGAAAAATTAAATTAAATTAAATTAAAAAAAGAGAAAAAATCAGAAAAATACAAAAAAAAAATAGTCAAGAGAAAACCTCATTTGTCCAATGGTGAAAACTTGGAATATAAGCGCCTTGGATAAGTACCATGATGAAAACTTGGCAAACAGGTGTCATGCATAAATCCCCCATCTAGTCTCCTTCCATGATTGGGGGCAATACCCGCTTACGCATTCCTTTCCTCCATCTCCTACATCTACCTATCTTCCAAATCTTACCCACCATCTTTCACATCCTATCCAATCCCTCCACCTTCCTTGTGATCTTGATAAAGATAGGAGAACACCTATATACATGCGTTGGACATCTCTTGGCATATAGTCCCCTCATCCATACACTATCATATTCCTTCCACACATCTTTCTATCCCTCTTGCCTCATCATACATGACACGTCTAGAGTGGGGGCATCTTGTTATTTGCAATAAAGTCCTTGGAGACATCGTCTATCCATCCCTCCAAGTAATCCTTTCCATCTCTCCATCCTGCCCATCCTTACCTCCCCATCCATTTATCCATCCAGTCATCCCTTCCATCTACCAAATCCTTATCTTCCTATACTCCCATCCTACTACAATCTATATCCATTCGCTCCTTTATTTCCCCATCCTTCTATCTTCCTTCCCTCTTGCCTCATTACACATGACACATATATAGTGGGGGAATCTCCTTCTTTGAGACATCGTACATTCATTCCTCAAGGAATCCTCTCCATCTCCCCATCCTACCCGTCCTTCCCCCCCCATCCATTTATCCATACAATAATCCCTGCCATCTCCCAATCCTTATCTTCCTATAGTCTCATCCCTTAGTCATCCCATCCATTTATCCATCCAATAATCCATTCCATCCCTCCAATTTTGTATCCCTCTATCCTCGCATCTTTCTATCTCCCCATCTTTATCCATCCATCCATTTCCTTCTATCTCATCATCCCTTGCCATTGGTATCTAGCTATCGGCTACCCCCATGAAATCCAATGCCATGATATCTCACTATCATCATTCCTATATATTTCTCACATCTTTACAATATTCCCTCAATCTTCATCTCACCTATCCACCTACCCAAGCATCTTCTTATCCATCCATCCATTTCCCTCTATTATCCCTTGTCATTGGTATCTAGCTCTAGGCTACCCACATGCAACCCAATGCCATTCACATCGTACTTCCTTCCTCCTATCTATTTCTCACATCTTTCTCACATCTTCATCCCTCATCTATCCATCGTCTCACCTTTCAAATTCATATTCTAATGATCTGATTACCTATCCCATCTCTGAGCTTCACATCCTACATATCTTACACATATCAAGCATCATCCTATTGAATCCTACAAGTCTATCTTGTCTCATCATATCGGCTCCATCCTTTTATCCATTTATCCTGGTCATATCATCATCCATTGTTTGTCATCGGTCTCTGTGTCGAACTACGTTGCCCCTGTGCTTTCACGTAGGCAAGGTCGATCATTTGATTCGCCCCCAGGGTTCTACCTTTTGTCTGGCTTGTCCTCTTCGATCGACTGTCTTTGTCCTTGTGTCGAACTACGTTGCCCCTACTCTTTCACATAGGCAAGGTCAATCATTTGATTCGCCCCCGGGGTTCTGCCTTTTGTCTATCTTGTCCTCTTCCATTGACTATCTTTGGCCTTGTGTCGAACTACATTGCCCCTGCGCTTTCACGTAGGCAAGGTCGATCATTTGATTCGCCCCTGGAGTTCTGCCTTTTGTCTGTCTTGTCCTCTTCCATCAACTGTCTTTGGCCTTGTGTCACACTACATTGCCCCTGTGTTTTCACGTAGGCACGGTCAATCATTTGGTCTGCCCCCTGGGCATTTTTTTTCTATTTGTTCTTTGTCATCCATCGAGGTCTTCATTTTCCTCTTTCCACTTTTACCATGGTCTTCTCCTGAACTACAAGGGCTCTGCGCTTTCACATAGGCAAGGTTGATCTTTGATCAATCCTCGAGCCCCTAGGTCTTTAGGGTGTATCTATTTTGTCGTCTCATCATTTTATCATCTTGTCGCCTTATGTCTCATCTTTTTTTCGTGTCGTTAAGAATGTCCCTATCCTAGCTAGTGCTTACAAACAACGGTCACCTATATCACAAGATCCAATCGGTTTCTGCTATCCCGCATCATGTCGATCAACCAATCTATCCATCATCGGTCTCAACAGGATGTATCCTTCCTAACAAACCTCATCAACCCCATCCATCATCTTGATCCTATGGCAAAGGACATTTCAAACTTGATTGTGATCTTTTGATGTTTTTGACATTTTGTTTATCATTTGAGCTCCCTATCATCACTTTCCATGGTCGCCTTGATCCCTCATATCACGGTGTGCTTTGACTAGTCAACATAGGGGCATATCTTGCTCATTTTCTTTGTTTTGTCTTCTTGGTTCTCCCACGTAGTACCCACCAAGATCCCTGAGGTCTTGTGTTACACTAGGGCATCCTTTTGTGCTTGTGGTTATTCCAATACCTGGCCCGACCAAAGTCATCATGACTTTGGGGTGTTGGGATAGCCTTCTTGTTTGTTGTGTTTGTCTTCTGCATTAGACACTAATCCATCTTGGTTTACATACCCTGACGCCCGGTGTCTTTTGCTATAGCAAAAATCAGTGCTCTAAGGATGGAAAATTGCATTAGGATTGCATTTCATTTTCCCTTCCATCATCTTGCATATCTCCCCCATCCTCATCCATTCACACAATCTAATCACACTCTGGTCTTAGCCTTGCTACAAGCCTTGATCCAATCATCCTCCTCATCATCATTATCATCTCTGGGATGTATCCTTCCCTATCCTTGTGTTGTTTTGGTATGTACCCTTCCCTCATCAACAACACTCTCATCTATGGGTTGTATCTTTCCCTATCCTTGTTTTGTCTTGGGATGTATCCTTCCCTCATCAACAACACTCTCATCGGGATGTATCCTTCCCTATCCTTGTGTTGTTTTGGGATGTATCATTCTCTCGTCAAACAACACTCATCCTCATCCTCATTCGGATGTATCCTTCCCTATCCTTGTGTTGTTTTGGGATGTATCATTCCATCGTCAACAACACTCATCCTCATCCTCATCAAGATGTGTCATTCCTCATCCTTGTGTTGTTTTGGGATATATCATGTCCTTATCAAACAACACTCCATCAACCATCTGCCCAACTTGGCTTGTAGCTTGACTAGAGCAACATCATATGTGTCCTCAAATCCAATTGTGCTTACCTTTATCTCCCATTGCTTATCATCATTTCTTATCCATCACTTTACATTGTCATATCCCCTTTCATCATCTCATCTCTCATCATAACTTTCATCTTGTCAAACCTTTCCTGGTTTCGAGACCATCTATTTCCTCCTATCGAGAGGTCGCTCGAGACCCCTATTTCTCCCCCGTCATCCTCTTGAGGGGGCATACCCATCATATTAATCTATTTTCTCGGTCATAGTAGGATTGGGGCATCTTCATCCATTCCCCACTAATTGGACAACTCAAGTCCTCCTCCCCACGCTGGGGCATCGTCTTCTGGTTACTTCCTCTATAGAGTCATCTGCACTTTCTTTTCTTCGAAGCATGGTTTCTCTAATGATACTTCGAAGAGGGGGAAAATGTAGACATCCAAATTTGATCACTTCCATATGATCAAAATCGTCTATTATATTCATCTATTCCATTAATAGTGATTAAATAATTTATTTAATCATTATTTCATTTTCTGCCTAAGGTTCCTAAAGTATGTAATTAAATAAATTAAATACTTTACCTTACACCCTGTTCTTCTCTAAATTAAATAAATATGACAAATTATTTAATTTAGTCTTTTAACCCATTTGGATTAAAATCAATTTTTAATTCCCCCTTTTCTCTCTCCTTGTCACATTCTCCATAACCCTCTTCTAATCCGGATTAAATTAATTAATCTGTGATTAGGATGTGCACCACTTAATCTTGATTAAGTGTCACATCCTCCATAATCTCCCACTTGCCTCTAATCTCTCATTAATTACCCTAATCATGTGTTTGCACAACCTTAATCAAAATCATTAGCCACATTTAGCTTACCTTTTCTGGTCAACCTTCCCACTTACCATTTTTAGCCTGGACTCCCTTCCCCATGTGAATTTTTAATTCACATTTATTTAACCAAGGTTCCCCTCTTCCCCATGTGAATTTTTAGTTCACTTTTATCTTCCCAAGGTCTTCCTCATCCCCCATGCAAATGTGACATGTCATTTTACATGTGGCCAAGGCTTCTAGAACCTTGGACTTGTCACATCTCCCACATGTGACAAATCTCCATCTTTTTGGAAACCTCCTTTTATCCAATGAACCCTCCATTGAACGTAAATTTTTAATTTACATTTATTTTTCCCACACACTTCCCCTTTTCCCATGGAGATTTTTGAGAAATTCTAAAATTCCTCAAATGTCTCTTTCATCCTCATTTGGGGACAAGAAGTTCCTTTTTGAGGAAATCTTCTCATCCCCCAAGGTACCTCAAAGGTACTTGTCCTTCATCCACCTCATGTACTTCCCTTCCACCTCTTGTCCTTCTCTTCCACCTCATTTCCACATAACTCCACCCTAGGACACCTCACCTTCCACATGTCAAGATGTGAGGGCTTATGAGTCATCAACTCACCATAGCCCTTCATCTTGATCTTTGTTGGATCAATCCCAACCGTTGAATTCTCTAGAGAATTCAATTTAGCCTATAAATATCCCTTCAATTCCTTCATTTTGGAGGATAAAGTCTTTTGCAACAAAACTCTTGCAAAATTGCCATTCAATCTCTCATCCATTATAGCACTCACATCATCAATCCATATTGCATCAATTCACCTTGCATCCATTTTAACTTCATTGCCATCCAAGGAGCACACAAGACTTCAAAAATCAAGGGCCAACCAAGGAAGCAACAATATGAAGGTATACCAAGCATTTCATTTGTTTTATCTTGCTTTCATATTTTTCTTAGGCTAATCTTATTGAGGTGCCCTTCTATTTTGTTACTTCTTCCCATTTGCATTATTAGTTCTTCATCTTGCATCTCACATTAGGAGTAGCATTTTATTAAGATCACAGTATGAAGTGTGTTGATTCAGTATTTTGAGCTCCAATAGAACTATATCTCATGTATATTGTAGATTCATTATTAGTAGTTCAAATATTGGCAATGATCCATTATATAATATGTTATAACCAATTATAATATATTGTGAGCTAATCCTCACCATGGTTTTTCCCTTTTTGGGTTCCCCACATAAAATCCGGTGTTCATGTGTTACACACTTTGATGATTACTTTCATGGTTTCTTTCCTTACTACAAATTAAATTTATGATGTTTCAAATAGATTTTTAAATGATTAAGTGGTTTCAAATAATATTGATTCACCCCCCCTCCCAATATTTTGGGCATTCAATAAGGATGATTGATAGATAATGAATGATAGTGGAGGATGTGGATAATATGTGGTATGGATAGAACTTTCCCAAAAGTGTAGACTGTAAGGGGATGGAGGGGAAGGACTTAAGCATCTAGTTCCATAGATGGTATCCCTTGATTATGTGCTATAATGGTAATTTCATGTATGCTCATAGACGTTGGTAGAATTATAGTAAGGGGGATAAAATAGATTGGAATATGGAGAGGGATGTGGATTTATGCAAAATCTTGGATGAGATGGATGGAAGAATGGAAAGTGGATGTTGGCTAGTAAATTTGGATTGATGGAAGACTTGTGGATGAGTGGATGGAAATGTTTGCAAGATCAACATTGGAACACACCTTGAAGGGTGGTGGAGTTGTGGAAGAGAAGTAGGATTTGAATTTAGAGGTTTAGATGGAGGAATGGGTGTAGATTTTTGGATATAAGGACCCTAAATGGACGGAGGTGATGAAAGATTATTAGATGGAGTGTAGGACTTAGAATTGGATGGAGCTTTTAGATAAGAAAATTTGGATGCCAATTTTGATTTTTCTTTGGGATGCATTGATTATATGAGTTTTTTGAATCCAAATGGTTTTTGAATTTTATTTTTTCTTCATGGGCCTTTGTGGCCTTCGGGATTTTATTTTTTTTAATTTTGGATCATTTTTTTTTTTTTGCATGTCTTTTTTATGGGACATGTTGATTCTTTGATTTTTGTGGATTTTTGGCTTTATGCATTTGAGATTTGGTATCCAGATTGCTTCCAAGAGCAATGGGATTTGTGGATGGATATGAATGGTGTGGATGTATTATTGATGGGTTGGTGTAAGTAGTATGTTGGAAAAGGTTCAACAGTGTGTGTCTTTTTTTATCTTGGTTAGGGATGTGAGGTGATTGATAGAGAAAACAATGGGATTTTGGAATAGGAATGCTAGGTAGTGGAATGCAAGGACCCAAGATGGATGGAGTGGATAAATTAATTTGTTTTGGGACATAAGGACCCAAAATATATGAAATGGATGAGGGATTGGGATTTAGAACATAAGGGCTCAAGATAGATTTGGAGGGTAGGGTTCATGTGGATATTTGGATTTAGATGGAGCGATTTTGGATTTAGGATGGGTGGAGGGAGTGACAACATCTTTATATTGGTATCCAATCCCATGATATTTTGGATTTTCTTTGATATTAATGGGTTCCAAGATTCGTTGCTCATTAATACCTAACCCATTGCCTTGATAATGCAAATTTTGACAAATTTGTTTGCCAATGGGATAGTTGTAGTTTTGGAAGCAAGATGTGAATCCATTTTGAGGGGGATATGACATGAAATGAATGATAGGATCTTGGAGTAAAGTAGCTTGAATGAAAGTGGAGGACCCCATTTCATAAGTATGGGGTTCATGGGTAGTTTGGATAGGATGATCAAATCTTGTGGAGGATTAGTATCATGACATGAAGATGAAGGGATGCTTTGATCTTGACTTTGGGTAGGATCATTGCATGGGGTGAATGGTATAGTTTTATCTTGGTTATGAGATGGAATGGGATCATAACATGGAGTGGGAGGGGTTTTTTTGTCATGAGAGGGGAGAGGATCATTAGATGGGGTAGAAGGTGAACTTAGATCTTTATTTAGAGAGATATCATGCAATCAAGTGGAAGAGGTAATTTTATCTTGACATGGAAGGGTATCATTAGATGAAGTGGGAGAGAGGGGACAATGAGAGGGTGATCAAGGGATGTATTTCTCTTGAGATGGAAATAGATCATTAGATGGGATCGAAGGGATATATTGTTCTTGATTGGGAATGAGATCATGGTATTGAAGGGGGCTATCTGGTGGAGGAGAATGGGTTCCTTGATCTATATATGGAGGGTAATCCATGCAAGCATGCTTTAGATTAAGGGATGGAAATATTTAATTTCATGTGGATGGTGTGATGGGTGAGGAAGGTTGGATAGACTCTTCAATTTGGATAGATGGGGTGATAGGAGATTCGTGAGATTTAGGGGATTGGGTTTTATCTTGATGTGGGGGTGATGAAGGTCGATGCATGACATGGGTAGATTGCACCACTTTATTTTTGCATTGGTAATTAGACACCTTTACAAATATTCCTTGAAAGAAATTATTATGAAGGACATGCAATGAATTTGATTGGTAAGATTGGGGTGATGTGGATTGTAAGGAGGTGGGAGATGAACAAGTAGAATAATAAGTGGAAGCTTCCATAGATTGGTAAATTGAGGATGAGGACCTTGAAAAGGATTTGGATATGGGGATTAGAGATTTGGATGGGGTTGGAGGGGAATTTTGGCTAGAGGCTTGATTTCCCTTATCAAAGGAAGCGGAAGGATAAGCAAGAGGAGATGGATTTGGATTGGATCAAGGTGGGGAGGATGGAAGATTAGCACCAATGCCAAGGAGATATCTAAGCATGGACTCCTTATCATTATTTAATTAATGGGTGAGGAAAAAATTGGTGGTGGTGGATGGGGATGATATGGATAGGACTTGAGGGGAGCTTTGGATGGGAGATTGGTGGAAGATTGGACAATTTTGGATATTTATAATAGATTCAATATGATCCACAATTATCTCATCATCATCATATGGATCATATTCAGGTTGGCCAACAAATCTATCCTCACCATCATAAATATGATTTGGGTCGGTTTGAATGGATGAAGGTAGATTAGGATAGATTAGGTTGGATGGAGGATAAATTATGTGGTTAGACATGGTGGAGGATTGATTGGAAGGTCAAAGCTTGGGATTTATTTTGGATGAGGATGGAAAATATGATGATGGATTAAATAATCCTAAAACTATCACTATAGCCTTCAAAACTATCACAAGTCTCTTAGGACTATCATAAGTTTCATAGTATTGTCACTCTTGTCTTAGGATTGGTATAAGTTTCTCAAGAATATCATAAGTTTCTTAGGACTGTCATAGGTCTCTTAGGACTATCATTTAGTTTCTTAGTATATAAATATCTCTCCTAATCCTAAATCTCTCCTTCCTACTTCTCTATAGACCCAAGGGAAACAAGGGGAATGAAGAGGGAATGCATGAAGAGGCTCTATAAGATGATAGTGACGAGGTCTAAGTTGAAATACGACAAAAAAGAGCAGAAAGGAATTTACCAAACAAAGGGAAACCAAATACAAGAACTTGTGGATTTGATAGTAAGTGAGAGGCTCTAAGTTCAAACATGACAAACAAAGTGAAACAATGGGCATGTATCATGTGTGCAAAGGTCATTAATAGATTTCTCGTTGAAATGAGTAGGTATGTGAAGAAGAACATTTTATATACACATCAACAAAATATTATCAAATAATGATATGCTACAGGTAATGGATAAGGTCAATAAAGATGAAATGTGGTCTAATATTCACCTAGAAATGTTGAAGGAATTAGTTTAGTAACTACTCAAATGTCTTAATTGAATGATTAGGAAGTGAGAAAATAATCTGTTAGGAGTAGCTACCATATAAATAGCACTAGGAATAGCTACCATTAAGAAGTGAGTAAATAAACCACTAGGAGCAACCTAAGGGATAAGAGGTGCCAAACGATCTTCCATATAAATTAGAAGATAAACCACTAAGAGAAGCTACCATGGCCATGGTTTTAGTAGCCACCATACATGCATGGTACATCCTAACATCAACATAAAAATTTGTGTGCCAATAGCATTTGAATAAGATGGAGGTGTAAGAAAAGATAATTTTTAGATAATGTGTGTCATTCCTTTGAGAAAATCAATATATTGAGGTTTAGCTACTAACACATTACAAATAGCATCAACCAAAGGCATAAGAAAATATTTTTTTGGATAATGGGTGTTGTGGAAAGGGAAATAAAGGGAAAAAAATGGTAGAGATGAATGGGAAGAGATGGATAGGGTAGAGTCAAAAGTTTCTTAGGACTATCATTTAAGTATCATAGTATATAATCAACAAATAATTATCAAATAATGATATGGTAGGGGTAATGGACAAGGTCAATAAAGGTGATAGGTCATCTAATATTCACCTAGAAATTTTGAAGGGATTGTGTCTATAATAAGGAGCAATAACCAATTGATATGAAGTGATTGTTAAGGTGGTCAGTTTAATATGTAGTTTTCCAACATTATGCATTAATTGTTTAAATATGGGATCAATAGTATGAATATGAGTAGTGGATTTGATGTGAAATCAGATGGAGCCTACAAATTTTTGTGCTAATAACATTGGAATGAGAATCCATTAATGCCCTTTCCACACACGATAAACATAACAAAGAAAGCACAACAAAGGGCAAAGATGAATTAGAAGATAAATAGAGGGCAACCAAGGGAATTTATTCATGTACACTTCTAAATATTTAGTTAATGATATAACTAAAATAATTAATAGCGTGAAGGATTGGTTATGAGATGCAAAGGAGTGATACACCTATTGGTAGAAGAGATGGGGATAGATTCTTTGATGTGTATTTATAAGATGATTTCATTTAATATCAATATCTGAAAGTATCCATTATTTTCCAACATTCCAATTTTCTCAATGAGTTATATAGAGTTAAAATACAATAAAACATAATATACATTGAGTTTATTTTGTCTAAATTTGTTTCATTTGAATGTGAAAATTCCCTCTAAATAAACAAGGATGAAAATTTATCTTCTAAGGAAGGGTATGTTGAGTACTATAAATATAAGGATGATTAATATGAGGTATTTTATTATGATTGTGTGGAAGAAGAAACTAAATATGATGATTATGATGTAGTTGATTAAACTTTTTAACTTAATAAAATAGTTCTAGTCTAAATGAGTATGATTTTCCCACTCACAATTTTGATTACTTAGTAAAATATAATCCCAAAATCAACATGATAACAAAATGAAATCATTATATTAAGTATGTATGATAAGAAGTGATAAAGAAACATAATAAAAGAAAAGAAAATGTAAATCACATGTATAAAGACTTGACATACCTTAAAATCTGAGATTCGATTTGAGAAACTACCCAATTATGTGTAGATTTTTTTCTTCTTGCATCAAACTCCTCAAAAATTAGAGATTTTCACAAAGTTGCTTCATTTTCAACGTTCAATTTTATATAACTCTAATAAAATTACTAAAAACTATAGAATTAACTAATCTATAATATGAAATTATAACAATAAAATCATAATCAATATTGCAACACTACAAATTTGAAAATTTGAGTTCATATAATTAAATTTGATGTAAAAACTCTATTATTTCCTCCTTCCTAAGTTGGAAAACAAAAAAAGGTGGTGCAAAGGTGGTGGAATGTGTAAAAATGCATCTGCTTTCCCCAACAACATGAAAAAGTGTTTTTTTGTCAGATAACATAGAAAAGAAGGAGAATAACAGAGGATGTGGACTTGTATCACGGGTGTCCTACCTTTTTTTACCATTTTTAGATGGCTACAAAATACACTCACGTTATAACATGAGTGAAATTTTACTTGCACAAAGCACAAGCATGCTTTGGTTTTCTCTAAACAGTGCAAGATTTCAAATTTTTTAAAGTGTGCTTGCATTTTTGATTTGATAAATTTGTTAAGGTTTTGTGAGTTTCATCATATGTTTGTTGGGGTTGGATTGAGGTATATCTATGAGACCTTTCTTCGAGCAATGATGACATCTTTTAAGTGCTATGTATGTCTTTGTTTGTGTGTGATAAAATTTCACCATAATTCCCTTGTTATTCCATGTGTCATTGTACATGACATGACCCTTTGTGTGTGTATTTCAATTCAATGCAACATCCCTATAACCTCAAGCCTATACATTAAACTCTAAACCCTAATATCTCAACCCTCAACCTTATACCTTAAACCCTAAACCCTACACCCTTAACCCTCAACCCAATGCTCAAGCCCTAATCCATCGACCCTCAACCCTATATCTTAAACCCTAAACCCTCATCCCTATACCCTACACCCTAAACCCTAAATCCTCAACCTTATAAGTTAAACCCTAAATCCTACAGCCTCAACCCTCTACCTTAAACCATAAACCCTACACTCTCAACCCTTAACCCTATACCCTAGATACTCAACCCTGAGCATTATCCCTCAACTATAAACCCTCAACCCTATACTTAAGCCCTAATCCCTCAACCCTCAACCCTATACCTTAAACCCTAAACCCTACACACTCAACCCTCATCCCTATACCCTATACCTCAACCCCATACTCAATCCCTAATCCCTCAACCCTTAACCGTATAACTTAAACCCTAAAACCTAAACTCTCAACCTTTAACCCTTGACCTTAGACACTCAACACTGAACATTTTCCCTCAACTATAACTTATCAACCCTCAACCTTATACCCTATACCCTCAACCCTCAACCATCAACCCAATACTTAAGCCATAATACCTTAACCCTCAACCCTATAATTAAGTCTTAATCCCTCAACCCTAAACTCTATACCTTAAACCCTAAACCTTACACCCTCAAACCTCATCCCTATACTCTATACCCTCAACCTTATACCCTAGATCTTGAATAGTGTTCCTCAGCCCTTGTTACACCTCGTTTCTCAATTACCATATTTCTTCTACCTTTATGAGAAAAAATAATGATAAATGTAAATTGTGACTTTAATGGGAATGAAATACTTAAATATGCATTATGATGTTATTTATTTTCAATGCATGATTATGGTTTTTGTAATATAAAGTAAAATGTGATGAATGAATATGTGTTGCAATATGATTTCTTTAATGCTTTTATGATGTCAATATTAGAAGAAGCAAATTAATTTCATGTTATTGGCTAACTACCTTTGTAATACACTAAGTTGGATGTAGGAAAGGATCGAGCCCTCCGGAAGAGAGGGGGGAATCACTCAGGAGAGGAGCTTAGTTTGGTAACACTTAATGTGACTCTTGAGCTATCACACACTCACATTCTATTTTGGTCAAGTTAAGTCAAGTCGGTCTAGGATTATGTAAGTAAACCCTCGGTCTTAGTTTCGTGATGATTAGGATGTTTGCGTATTTACCTTGAATGTATTTGTATGTTTCTTTGGTTTGTATTAAAGTAATGAAACCATTGTATTAGATATATGTTTTACTTTGTATATATATGTTGATCAATATGTATATAAATTAAATGTATATTTGTATATGTGTGATAACTCATGTATATGAACATATACGTGTATGTGCACACGTAGGTAGAAATAATTATGTATACACATATATGGATACATCAAACACATGGGAAATCAATTGCATATATATAAAAACATTTTGTACATAAACCTATCGATAAATATATATGCAAACGTTTTATTAAATCATGATATTTATGCATATATGTATATATGTATATATGAATGTATTTGGTAATATATACATACATACGTACGTATATATTAGTATACATATATGTATCCAAAATATATATATATGAAGATATAATTGATAATCATATGTATATATATACATTAATATATATGCATTGTGATATATATATATATATATATATATATTAAAAATGGTATACAGTAAATAGTTACATATGCATATGTAATGCGAGTTGAGTAAATAGAGAATCGCTTATACATGGCGAACAATGTAAACAAATTTTAAGTTAAAATACAAGCATATATTTAATATATGTGATGGAGTGTTACTTTTGCATAAAGTGCATAGTATAGTGCATGACTTATTACCGATGACATTTTATAAACTTTAAAGAGTGCTTAATTTTGTGCTACATCAAAGTATGAGGATACATTTAACAACAAAGAAACTAAGTAATATAAAATCCACACACAACTTAAAGAAGGGCGATAGACTTGGCCAAAAGCCACGATGTGGCAGAAAATAGTGAGAGAGTTTGATTTGCATTGGATGGCAGCCACTAAAATAGGCGCCAAGCAAGATGTGGCAAGCAATAAAAGCCATAGTGGAAAATAAAAAACCAATAGGACATAATTTCTACATTTGACTAAGTAAAGTTTAGGTGTTGGCAGTTCAATGACGTGACTCATCCTAGTAAGAGAGGATGAAGTTCTTCGGACTCTTTATGTGTTTCCATTTTAGTGATTTGAGTAGCCACTTTGCACATACATTGGCTTACTCGATTCATTTAAAGGAGAAGTTGGTTTTTGTTGTTAAGTGGTGGAAATTGGAAGAGAAAATATGGTGGATTTTAGAGCTTGTTTGTAGCAATAAGTTTCTAAATTTTTAGTATAAGTAGAAGCATCTTCTTAGTCTTTTGCCATTTTTTCCTTTCATTTTTTCTTGAGAGTTCATTTTGTTGTAGTTTTTTTGTGCAATAGGTTTCTATGTGCATTAGTGAGAATAGAGAGATTGCTTTGAGAATTTGTAGTTGTTAAGAGCTCTTAGAAAGGCTAGGATTGGAGATAGGTTGATCATAGAAGGAGCAGAAAGCTTGGTTTTGAGAATTAAGCTTAGGAAGCAGTATCTTTATGGGAGCTATAATTCTAATCATGCTGATTTTACTTCTCTATTCTTTTATGTTGAAATCGTATTTGTTTATGAATGCAAATGCTTGAGAAAGTTGTAATTGCCAACCATAGTTGTTGAGCGAACTTGTGAATATGGCTAGATTGGAAATAAGTTGTTTTGGATACCGTAATAGTATGATACTTATATATATTTATTATGATTTTCATTTTTGTATAACTATCTAGAAGGTATATGCATATGATGATTGAATGTTACCTATTTTGCTTGCATGAATTAGGATGTTAGTAATGCATAGGAATGAAAGAAAATTAGATGAATTATGTCATCATTGATAAGATATGATGTTGTGCAAACCATCTTGGTATTTTACCCTTGAATGGTTACTCATATTTCCTTGAAAGTATGGAAACAGTCTATTCCCTACGGTTAGGGTGTACACTTGATTATTATATCAATACTCAAAAATAGTGTTGAGAAACATATTTTTTGGTTATGTTATTTTTTTATAATTGACTAAGAGTTTATTCCTATTCATGAAATTCTAGAAGAGGTCATATGCTCCAATAACCCAAAGCCATAATATTAAGAGGACTTATAGGTGCAAAAGCATAAAATCCTCTCAAGCTGATAATGTCCTCCAGTTTGGATATGAATGTAGTGAAAATTGTAACCATGTGAATATTTGAGTCATATTGAAAGAGAGGATTTATGATTGTTTATTATCACTTGATTTTTGCATTGTTTTTATTAAAGCCATGGGTTGGGATTAACCTATCTAGTCTGATTGTTCACTTGATTTTTGTAATTTTTTTTATTGAAGCCATAGGTTGGGATTAACCTATCTAGTCTAATTATTTACTTGTTTTTTTATTATACTTTTGAAATGGGGTCATTTAATGTTGTGATTATACTTTTGAAATGGATTCATTTCATGTTGTGATTATACTTTTGAAATGGAGTCATTTAATGTTGTGATTACACTTTTGAAATGGATTCATTTTATGTTGTGACCTTATGTTTACCTATGTGGTTAATTTGGTTGTTCCTGGGGTTAGGATAATCCATGGATGGGAGCAACCTAGTTGGTCACTTAGTTATTCCATCACCTTTTAGGTTGAAACTATGTTCTGATTGAAAAGAGTATGCATGGTCATTTACCAAATCGAGCTAAGGGGTGGGTGAACATACGACTTTTCCTTCGAGTGAATGATTTTATATCAACTTTGGCCAAAGTTGTGTAAGTAGCCACTGATTATACTTGTCGTTTCATTGTGAGAAATTTTTGCATAACTAGGCTAAGAGTATTATGCATGTAGGTTGTAGCCAATTTATGGTAGCTCTAGTTATGTAGGACACAACACAATGCTTAGGAAGGCTAGAATTATGAGGTTACCAAACCAATCTCTTCGTCCAAGGGTAGAGCCATCTTACCAGTTAGGTAGATGTGCAGGGGACCGCAATAAGTTTGTGGTTGGTGAAAAAGTGATTGAGTGATACTCTCCCTCATACAACTGGCAGCCAGAATTTGAGGATGTATACCCAAGAAGGGGCATCTGGACAATTAGTACTCTATTTCATTAATCTCTTGGAAACTATGTGTGTATTCATGTGTCTCTATCTTTGTTGAAATTGTAAATGGATAAATGTTATCATTACATGAGATTATGTAATATGAAATCATTACTTGTATTATGTAATGTTTCTTTGTAAATGTAATGGGAGTTTCAAATGGAATTATTTTGAAAGTGCATCTTGTTATTGAAAGAAAAGAAAAACTTTATTCCTTTATGTTGGTAAACATGAGCTATTCGCATGTGGGTTAAAACATAGTTAAAATCAAAGGGTAAAACATTGGGCATGTTACTCGTGGTATCAGAGCAACGAGTTTCATCTTTCGAACCTATGAGCTCATTACGTAAGTGTCATGAAAAAATTGTCAGTAGATAATGATTGAAAAGTTCTTATGTCAGGATGGCAAGAGGAAAAATAACAAGAGAAACAATAAGGAAGTCAATATTCCCAAAACTTGTCTAAATTTGGGACTAGGAAAGAATCATCCATGGAGTTGAAACTCCTAAAACAAAAAATCATTGAGAGACACCCTTGGATTGTGGAAGTTATGCAATAGGGTTCAATAGGAAGGATATGGAGAAATTATCAATGATTACCTCCACCCTACATAATTGTTTAAATGACTCTAAGGGTGAGAAATAACTAGGGTGTACCCTCTTAGAAACCTGTAGTTGTGAAGAGTCAAATATTGTGAATAAGGATACTATGAGTCTACAAATATGATTTATGTCTATTCGTACAAGTGCTTAAATTTTTAGCATAAATTGGAACTTCATTCAAAGTAGAAAATTCAAAATTTTGTAAATCAAAACCAAATAGAGGGGTATCTAGGAGGGAGGATAACCCTCTAACAGTCTTGATTTAGTACAAGGTTAAAATCTTGCAATGATTTTAAAAAATCAAGAGTGAAAGTTGATACCTTAGAATAAAGTTCAAAGACTAGAATGGTTCAAAAAAAGAAGAAACCTACAAAGGATAAAAGTGGAAATGATCCCACCAACCGGAACGAGCAAGGTCAATTTGGAGTTCTAATTGAAAATGGTGAAAAGAAACTTATCAAACCTTAGAATTTCTAAGGTTATGAAAAAATGAAATCACCAAGAATTTGGAAAAAAAACTCTTAGAAAATCTTATTGCAAAGAAAAAGCATAAATAGTAAAACAAACTATTCTGAAAAGGGCTCAAGTTAGAGAATAGCTGAGTTGAAGTTCAAATAGAACTTGTAAATTTGTCAACTAAAGTGAATTTATGTTTAGTCCTTTTAAAGATCATTTGAAGATGATCCAAAAATAAGTTTATCAAAAGAATAATTTGGAAGCAAAAAAAGTGGTTTTCAAGGTATACCTAGTGAGGGTAAGAAGGGAAAGTAATAGTCATTCAACTATTGAAAGCCAACAAAAAGGAATGATAAATTAGTTTGATCAATTTGGAGAAAATAATATTCTTAAGGGTTCAAATTTTAAAATGATATAATTTTTGCAAACACCAAGGAGGGGAAGAAGGAAAGTATATGGATACAAATAAGTACCCTATTCAATGAAGTTTAATGATGTACCTTCAGTAGGAGATAATTTTTTAACCAAAGGTTGTTGAAATTGAAGGTTAAGGTATTGGAACTATTATTGAAAGATTTGGAATGGTCAAGAAAAGTTAGAGGCTTTTGACCACTGAGAGAAAAATATCTTCAACAATTCTATATGTATTTGTTACGGAAGATCAATTTGTTATTATCAATGATTTTTTGGAAAAGGTTAGGCAGTATGCTTGTTCATGTAAGGCAAGATTAACACCTAAGAAATAGTAAAGGGAAGATTTATAAGCGAAATCATGCTCCACATTATTTTGAGCTATCAAAAGAAGTTCATTCTTGGTAACTATTTACGTATTAATTGTTTGGACATATTTTGGGAGATAATATCAAACTAGCATGATTTAGCAAGAATTGTTACTCAATCTTGGAATATAATGCTCATCAAAAGAAATATATTGAGCTAAAATTAGACTATGACTTTGGAAATGAATAAAGGGTGAAAGAAATCCAAGATATGGATGTCATGAGATGGAGATATATCTCCTCAATAATATTTAATCATTATATTATTAAGAGTCAAATGTGGTATAAGTCCAAGGTAGATGTTTTATTTATTTGGAATGGACTATTATGAATCAGAGGGAAAACCTAAGAACCAAATTCTGAAGAGTTAGGGAATGAGGTAACGTACATGGAATTCATATTCAAGACAATTGGAATGAAAAAATTATTGATGGATGTGGAATAACTATAATCTAGAAGGAAACAGAATAGATGTTGCAAGGTATGTAGCAAGTTGTCAGTATGCTAGAGGGTTAAGACATGATGTCATCATTGGCAAGACTTGTATACTCTCATGAAATTCTAAAGAGGAAGTGGCAGACCAGACCATTGTTATAATTTTTATCCTTCTATGTCGATGAATTTTGCGTAAATTTATGATGGATAGACTCACCAAGGTAACCAATTTCTTATTTAAATTTGATAGGTGGGGTAGCAGTCCTAAATAGAAAATTTGTGTAAAGTAGTGTTTGATTGCTTTTTGTTCCCCAAAATTTTATCTTAGATAGGGACACATAGGTAACGTTAGGGTATTTTTTAAACCATGATCACCTTGTAGAAAATTAAATTGAATGTATTCTCAACTTATTACTTTGAGTCGGCTAGTTAGGAAAAAGGGATAAATAAAATCTTAGAGGATTTGTAGAATAATTTTATTACAATAATTGAACTATCATTTCACATTTAAATTTTATGCTTTTGAAACATTATTCAAAAGGAAGGCCTAAATTACTATAAGCTAGGATAAGCTAGGAAATAGGATTATCCTTAGACCAAAAATGTTGTCTTAAATGGAAGAATAGATCTAGATGATCAAGGGAATCTCTATTGATATAAAGCATGAGTCAAGAAGTATTACTATGATACTCAAAATTGATAAGTGTCTAAGGGAAGTATTATGCTCGAGATGGAATGTAGTCAAGGGGCAATACTATTATTCTTAAGGTAAATATTAGTGTTAGTGATGGATGGTCTTGACTTCTAAGTTGTTCGATGGTGTAAAGACCAAAGGGAAGGATGGGACCCATGGTTTAGTGTGTAATGCACTAACATTCCTTTTCTATTTTGGTCACACTAAGGAATATTGAGTGTTAATCCTATCAGAACATGTTTATCAAGTCACCGTGGTATAGGTGTCATGTAGCATACAGTCACTATTGTACTTATGATGTACATATGAGTCAATGTATTTATGATGTATATTTCATTGGAGAGAAAGGTTGCTTGAAGCACACAAGTTCTTCCAATGTGTTATAAAATTCACTCAGTGCAAGTTCCAAGAAGGATGATATTATAAAGGGTCATGCTATGAGGGAAGATTATTTAGATATTTATGATAATTTACTTATTTTCTGCATGATTTGGAAAATTGAAATTAAAACCTTTATTTTACCTTATCTATATGTTTTCGTACTTCAAATCATCGATGAAAATGATTCATAAGGGGGGAAGTATGCTACACCTCATTTCTTAGTTACCAAGTTTCTTTTACCTTTATGAGAAAACATGATGATAAATGTAAATTGTGAATTTAATGGGTGAATTAAATACTTAAATATGCATTATGATGTTATTGCTTTTTAATGCATGATTATAATTTGTGTAATATGAGGGAAAATGTGATGAATTAATTTGTGTTTCAATATGATTGGTTTAATTTTTTGATGATTCCAATGTTATAAGATGCAAATGAATTTCATGTTATCAGTTAACTACCTTTGAGATACACTAAGTTGGATACAGGAAATAATCAAGCCCTCCAAAAGAGAGGGAGAGTATCACTCAAGAGAGAATCTTGGTCTAGTAACCCTTAATGTTCCTATTGAGCTATCACACACTCACATCCTTGTTTGGTCAAGTTAAGTCAAGTTGAGTATTTACCTTGAATGTCTTTGTATGTTCCTTTGGTTTGTATTAAAGTAATTAAACCACTGTATTGAATATATGTCTTATTCATATATATATGTTGATTGATATGTATATACATTAAATGTATATATGTATATGTGTTATAACTCATGTATATGAATATATATGTGTATGTGCACACATAGGTAGAAATACTAATGTATACACATATATGGATGCATCATACACATGGGAAATCGATCGGATATATATACATTCTATACATATACCTATCGATAAATATATATGTGAACTTGTTATTAAGTCATGATATATATGCATGTATTAATATATGTATATATGAATGTATTTGGTAATACATACATACATACATATGTATATATTAGTATACATATATGTATCCAAAATATATATGTATGAAGATATAATTGATAACCATATGTATATATACATTAATATATACATATACATTGTGATATGCATATATATATATATATATAATGGTATATATTAAATAACTACCAACGCATATGTAATGTGAATTGAGTGAATAGAGCATCGCTTATACATGGTGAACAATGTAATAAAAGTTTAAGTTAAAACCCAAACATATATTTAATATATGTGATGGAGTGTTATTGCTTCATGAAGCACACCATATAGCACATGACTTATTACCAATGGAATTTTATAAACTTTAAAGAGTGCTTAATGTTGCACAACATCAAAGTATGAGAATGCATTTAACAACAAAGAAACTAAGTAATATAAAATCCACACACAACTTAAAGAAGGGTGATACACTTGGTCAAAATCCATCATGTGGCATAAAATAGTGAGAGAGTTTGATTAGCATTGGATGGAAGCCACTAAAATAGGCACCAAATCAAGATGTGGCAGGCAATAAAAGTCATAATGGAAAATTAAAAAACCTGTAGGACATCATTTTTGCATTTGACCGAGTAAAGTTTAGGTGTTGGCAGTTCAATGAGGTGACTCATCTGAGTAAGAGAGGCTGAATTTATTGGGATAGTTTATGTGCTTTCATTTTAGTGATTTGAGCAACCACTTTGTACATAGATTGTCTTAGTCAACTCATTTAGAGGAAAAGTTGGCTTTTATTGTTAAGTGGTGGCAATTGGAAGAGAAAAGGTGGAGGATTGTAGAGCTTGTTTTTAGAAATAAGTTTCAGAGTTTTTAGTATAAGTAGAGGCTGCTTCTTAATCTTTTTGCATTTGTTTCTTTCATTTTTTCTTAAGAGTTCATCTTGTTGTAGTTTTTTTGTGCAATAGGTTGCTATGTGCATTAGTGAGAAAAGAGAGATTTCTTTGAGAATTTGTAGTTGTTAAGAGTTCTGAGAATGGTTAGGATTGGAGATAGGCTGATCATAGAAGGAGTAGCAAGCGTGGCTTTGGGAATTAAGCTTAGGAAGCAGTATCTTCGCTGGAAGCTATAATTCCAAGCATGTTGATTTTACTTCTCTATTCTTTTATGTTGAAATCGTATTTTTTTATGAATTCAAGTGCTTGAGAAAGTCATAATTTTCTACCATTGTTGTTGAGAAAGCTTGTGAATATGGATAGATTGTAAATAAGTTGTTTTGGATACCATAATACTAGGATACTTATATTTATTTATTATGATTGTTATGTTTGTATAACTATCTAGAAGGTATATGTATATGATGATTGCATGTTACCTATTTTTCTTCCATGAATTAGAATCTTAGTAATGCACAGGAATGAAAGAAAATTAGGTAAATTATGTCATCATTGATAAGATATGATGTTGTGCAAACCATTTTGGTAGTTTATCCTTGAATGGTTACTCATATTTCCTTGAAAGTATGGAAACAGTTTATTCCCTAGGGTTAGGGTGTACACTTGATTGTTATATCAATATTCAACAATAGGGTTCAAAAATATTTTCTAGTTATGCTATTTTATTATACCTGACTAAGAGTCTATTCCTATTCATGGAATTCTAGAAGTGGACTTACGCTCCGGCAACCCAAAATTGTAATATGAAGAGGACTTATAGGTGCAGAAGCACACACTCCTCTCAACTTGATAATGGCCATCTTATCAATTAGGTAGATGTTTGGGGGACTGCAATAAGTTCATGGTTGGAAAAAAAGTGATTGAGTGATACTCTCCCTCATACATTTGGCAGCCAGAATTTTAGGATGTATGCCCAAGAAGGGGAATCTGGACCATTTTTACTCTATTTCATTAATCTCTTGGAAGCTATGTATTCATGTATATTTATCTTTGTTGAAATTGTAAATGGAAAATGGTTATCGTTACATGGGATTATGTAATATGAAATCGTTACTTGGATTATGTAATGTTTCTTTGTAAATGCAATGGGAGTTTGAAATAGAATTATTTTGAATGTGCATCTTTTTATTGAAATAGAAAAGACAAATTTTATTACTTTATGTTGGTAAACATGAGTTATTCACATATAGGTTAAAATAGTTAAAATCAAAGGGTAAAATATTGGGCGTGTTACAACACTCAACCCTCAACCCTATACTTAAACTGTAAACCATACACCCTCAACCCTTCACCTTGTTCCTTATACCCTGAACCCATACCCCAAACCCTATACCTAGTATCTTAAACCCTCATCCCTATACCCTATACACTTGACCTTAGACACTCAACCTTGAACATTATCCCTTAACTGTAAACCCTCAACCCTCAAACCTATACCCTCTACCCAATACTTAAGCCCTAATCCATCAACCCTCAATCATATAACTTAAACCCTCAATCCTTAACCCTATACCTTAGACACTCTACCCTAATTTCATTATCCCTCAATTGTAAACCCTCAACCCTATACTTAAGCCCTAATCCCTCAACCCTCAACCCTATACCTTAAAACCTAAACCCTATACCCTCAACCCTCATACCTATACTTTATACCCTCAACCTTATACCCTAAACCTTGAACATTGTCCCTCAACCCTCAAACCTATACTTAAACCCTAAACCATACACTCTCAACCCTTCACCCTATGCCTTATACCCTCAACCCATACCCTAAACCCTATACCCAATATCTTAAACCCTAATGATAGGGACAGGGTTGGATTGAGTCAATCACTAGCTCAATGCTTTGGGTTTCAGTTTGATAACCTCTTGGTGTCTCTCTCCACCTTGCAACCTATAGGTCCTAATGTTTGTTAGGCACCCTTGGTCCTTCCTGCCAACCCTGCTATCATGTTTTAAATCATTAACCAAGCCTAACTTGGTGCTCTTCCTCTCATTCACCTCCTAGCCCTTAATGCACCTAAAGACTAGCTATCCTCCAAATGCCTTCAAATTCTATTGCAGGGGTGTAATACATCTTCTAGGCTTTAAATCCATCCTACTATGGTGCTTTTTCAATCACAATGTTTCTTTCCTCCATCGCTACCACCAAAACTTGGGTTAGGGTTTAAGAGTTCCTTGTAGCCCTTCAGCCCCAATTAGGTCTCTTAACCCGAGATCTCAAGCTTTTACTCCTTCCTTCTTGGAAAACACCATATATTCATAAAAGGAACCCTGGCTCAATTTCCAAGCTTACAAGATTTTTGGGGTTTTGTGCACTACAGGCCGTACACAGGGGTAACCCTGATTTTGAGAAATTTAGGGTCTTTTGGAGTCTTTCTTGGAAACACAGTGAATTGTTTCCTTCTTCTAGCCACCAAATGGATTGTTAAAGTCTCTTGAATCTCGCCTAGCCTTTGAAAAAGGTTTCCTGCAATAGCTATACACCTTTCTTAACACACATTTCACACCCCTGCTGCATTGGACTCATATTAGACTGTCTTTTCCAAACCGGGCACTAACAGTCTTGCCTTGGAAAAGACTTAGAGCATGCTACCACACTACTAATAGCTTCTACCACTAACCTATATACAAATATGGAGCCTGGCCACATCCCCAACCAATCCATATTTTCTGGTACGGGGGTATGCAGCCTAAAACTCCATTTTTCTACAATTACTAGTCAAACCAGCAAGTAAAGAAAACACGGAATTACCAAACTTGGAGAAGGTGATGAAACAATAACCTAAATATGTCAAAACAAGAATTGTAGGAGATTAATTACATGCTAAACAAGTCTACCAAATGCTTCTTTCACTTCATTTAGCAACTACATCGAAATCAAGAACAACAAACTGAATTTTTACACACAAAATCACTGTTTTCTCATTATGCTCAAATAACTTCAAAAAATTTCAAACTTGCAACTTCTCCAACCTCACAAATAGGTTGAATGCCTTCTTTTAAAGCTTCCACAGGTAGTTACACTTCCATGGGTCGGACATAACCACCAACATAAGCAAAAATTGTTTTTTTTAGCAATATTTTTGGACTTTTCCCTAATTATTCCAACTTCTAGTGATTCCTAGTAGAGAATCTCACTCATACAAATAAGAACCACTAAATAACCTTTATTATAACCTTCTATAACTCCACCAGCTCAAAATGAAATGGTCAACATGACCAAGAAGCATGAAAACATAAAAATTCATCTAAAACTCAAATTTTGCTAAGTGTGGAATCATGCTTCCTAGGTGCTCCTGCACCACCTAATCTGTATACCCTATACACTTAACCTTACACACTCAACCTTGAACATTATCCATCAAATATAACCCTCAACCATATACCCTATACCATCAACCCAATACTTAATCCCTAATCCCTTAATCCTTGATCATTTACATTAAACCCTAAACCCTACACCCTCAACCCTTAACCCTAAACCCTACACCCTCAACCCTTAATCCTTATACCCTATACACTTAACCTTACACACTCAACCCTGAACATTATCCCTCAACTGTAAACCCTCATATACCATCAACCCAATACTTAAGCCCTAATCCCTCAACCCTCAATCGTATACCTTAAACCTTAAACCCTACACCCTACACCCTTAACCCTTAACCCTAAACCCTACACCCTCAATCCTTAATTCCTATAACCTAGACACCTAACCTTAAAAACTCAACCTTGAGCATTATCCCTCAACTGTAAACCCTCAACCCTCAACCCTATATCCTATACCTTCAACCAAATACTTAAGCCCTAATCCCTCAACTCTCAATCGTATATCTTAAACCCTCAACCCTTAACCCTATACCTTAGACACTCAACCCTAAACATTATCACTAAACTATAAACCATCAACCCTCAACCTGTTACATGTTGAAGTTTTATTGCTGATATGTGGTTGTCATTGATGTCAACAATATTAGCATTGGTGATTCTAAAGGTTGTATATGTCGAGGAGATTGAGAAAATTGTAATAAATATATTGCAGGCAGCTAGTGAAGTTGAGAAGGTCAGAGTTTTGGAAAGTGTTTTAAGTTTATAATAAAAAATTTCACATTAAATGGTTTGTTGATGAGTTTATCTAGTATTTTACCCAAAATTTTCAGCGGTACGCATCAAGATTTGAGAAATCTATGAAGTTTTGTGTTCCTACAGTCATTATGTTACTATAGCAGGTGTTCTTGGAAGAAGAGGATGAAATTATAGAAATTTCAGTTGTTGTGCATGTTCCTGTGATGTTCATGGATGAGTCTAGATCGTTCTCTATCCTTCTTGTACATCCGCATTGTTTTATGTGATCGTGATTGGAGATTTTTCTGATGTGTGCTCGAGTTTTCATGTTCTTAGCCGACATGATGATGGTAGCGTGTTGTGGATCCATGAGCATTAATCTTTTATTGTTTGGTGTGTTCAAAGGTGTTTATTGGGGTCATCACTATGTTGTGACCGAATTGTGTTGGTGCGCATTAATATTTATTTATCCATTGAGGCCGACAATTGTAATTTATTCTTTATTTGTGGCCGACAGAGTAGTTGATGTAAATTCGTGTAGCGGATATATAAGAGTGGTTGTTTTCCTCATTTTGATGTATGTTCGATGTTTGTATGTGAAGTGCATGTGCCAATAAAGATCAAATCATTCAAGAGAAGAGAAGAGTGTGAAAGAGATTGAGTAGAGTGTGGAAGATTTTGACTAGAGTGTGTAGAAGTTTTTATGTGCCTAACCGAAACTATCATCGGGATTTTTTAAAAGCTAATTTCTCATTTCAACCTCATTAGATGGATTTAATCTGATTATTGTAATTAATTCAATGAGCCTTCCTCTTAGCAGTGAGCTCTAGGAAGTGTGCCTGAATGCATGTGCATTTCCTATTTACTCTTCATTATACTTTTAACAGGGTATAATCTTGTGGACTAACATCCAGCATTGTTTTTCCTCTAACAAGGTTTCCACATAAAATCTTGGTGTTCATATGTCTCTAATGTGTTATTGATTTATGTTCGCACTATTAATTATCAGATCTGAGATTAAAGGTTGATTAACGTTGAATAAGTTTTATTTTGATAACAACTTATTCACCCCCCCTCTCAATTATCTATCCTTGTTTTTTCAACACAACCTATACTTAAGCCATAATCCATCAACCCTCAACCTTATACCTTAAAAACCTAAACTCTACACCATCAACCCTCATCCATATACCATATACCCTAAACCTTACACCCTAAACCTTGAATATTGTCTATTGAACCTATACTTAAACCCTAAACCATACACTCTCAACCCTTCATCCTATTCCTTATACCCTCAATCCATACCCTAAACCCTATACCCAATATCTTAAACCCTAATCCATATACCCTATACACTTAACCTTAGACACTCAACCCTAAATAGTATCCATCAAATGTAAGACCTCAACCTTATACCCTATACTTAAGCCCTAATCCCTAAAGCCTTGACCCTATACCTTAAAACCTACACCCTATACCTTAAAACCTAAAACCTGTTGATGGTGTTTTCTGCATAGCAACAACTCAGACAGAATATGATATCCTATCTCTCTTGAAAGGTAAACCTCTATGGAAAAGAGATAACCCCAAGGTCTTGAATGTCAGGTCTTGAAAATGCAGCAAACAACTCAGTGATAAATGTGAAAATGTTGGTAATCACAATGGGACCTTACTACAAGCAACACTGGATTTCAAATCTTATCAAATATAGACACTAAAATGATACTTTGAAACTTGATTGGAACCCAAATAATAAAGAAACAACAAAAGATAAAGGTTTCAGAGATAATCATAAAACTAATTCTAACCATAAGATAGGAAATGCAAAAGGATAAAATGCTTGAAATGGACCGATCTCTCATAAACTATTCTCTGCTTGACCCAAATGAATCTGCAATTCCACAGAAATAGTGCAATCTTCTAAGGTGTTGAAAGATTTTCAAATCATAAACATTCATTCAATCAATCCTATAGCAATTGAGATGAATAAACCTTCACAATCGAACCAAGCACAAGTATAAGTCTAGGCTAACTTTGCAAAGCAGCTAACAATTAGCTAACTGTGAAAAGTATGGACTAGAGATCGCTACAAACATTCCAAGTATGAAACCCTAAGCATTGTCAAATCATTTAACCATAAACAATAAGCAATTTGAAAGATAGAATAACAAGAACCATGCCAGATGAGATTCCAAAAGATTGATACCAAACACAATATCCTTCTTATATTAAATCATCCAAAATAGCAGCAATTCCAGTTCTCTATTACAACATTTGCTATATCCCTATATCTCTATATCTACTATGACTTGATCTACTTATCCCTATATCTCTATATCTCAATCTCCTATATCTCCAAATGAGGCAACATGCCCACTTTTATAAAGAATACCCGAGATAAGTCAGCCCAAATGATAATTTACAATAAAACATGACCTTGGAGGTCGGCCCCAAAGATTAAATTCAAACACATGAAATGTGCCATTGGCACCAATTTCATCCTAAACCGCCAAGATACCAAAAGGTCGGCCCAATGCATTTAATGGGAAGCACAAATATCAAAGTAGCTCTATATAATCATTCCCCATCCTTATCTTTAGCTTTATCTTCCTCTCCATGTACGGCCAACAGGACCCTATCTAGCTCAGCAATAGGTGGCATAGGCAAAACCCTAATCTTTCTCTCAAGAGTTTTAATATCTTCTCTTGCCTGTCGAACTATACCATCCCAATTGGCCTTGTTGGTCAAATACCTATCAATGACTACAATGTAAGTTGCAGCATCATCCAACTAATGTTCGATAACTGGTCCTTCACTGACTGGAGAATATACATCTCTCCACCATTCCCTAAGTTGCTCCAAATTGAAATGTTTTGGAGCAAACTTCTTTCTTCCAGTCATGACCTCAAAGAATGAAATGCACCTCTCATGAACACGAGTTAGAGCATCCTCAATTTTCCTTGCCTGCTTATGGATCTTTTTCAAAGCTCTCTGCCTCATTTACATGATTTCAAACCACTCCCAAGGTTTAGAAACTCTTGGGAAAGGAAGAATCTTGCACTTTACTAATCTATCCTCAGTGAACCCCATGATAGTTGTAATCTTTTGCAGCAAGAAGTTAGTATCCACACCATCTTGGGCCAATGTGGTCTTCAACCAATCAATCAATCTCATTGCATCCCCTCTAGTGGATAATATGTCCTTAATGGCCTCATCTCCCCTATCTTGGACACCTTTCCACCAGGAAACCATAGCATGTGAAGTACATTTCATCTTCTCTAACTCAGAAATTATCTCATGGGGAAGGAATCCTGCAGCAGAAGAGGAGGAGCCAATAGCTTGCAAAGGTTTCATTAAATCCTGCAAGTATTTCCTTAGATTTTCATTCTCCTTCTCTAGCTCATGCCTAGTTTGTACTACCTTTTTCAATCTCCCCACAATAACTGCACTAGAGCCCTCATACTCCTCAATATCTTGCTCAACAGTAGCATGTCCTAAATCAATAGTTTGCACATTATAGTCCTAGGCAGTTACATTATCCCTTTCCTTCTTTGGAGCATGGGTAGCAATATGGGCCACCTGGTTACCTGATCCATCCCTCTCAATCCAGGATACAACCCTTGCTTTCTTTTTAACCCTTTGCCTCCCTACATTCACCATGAGGGCATCCCAATTAGGAGGAGAATCCTCCACTATTACCACTTTACTCCTTAATTCCTTCTCGAGCCATTCTAGAACAGCAGATTCAATAGGCACTGTGTCTTGCTTATCATGTTCTTTCTCCTGCTGATAAGTGGTAACATCCTTCTCAACACTTGGACTTTTAGGAACATCCATCGTAGTGTTTTCTCCTTGCCGCACCTGCCCTTCCACAACAACCTTCACGGGTGAGGGATCCTTAGCTGGTATTTCCTCTTCCTTCTGAGGAAACTTGTCCATTTGTTCCCTTGCAGGAGAATCTACATGTGCCACTAAAGAAGATCGAACCACCTTATCAAGTTATGCCTCTGCATTAAAGAGGTCTCCTTCTTGGAACTCTTCCTCACCCAAATCCTTAGGATTCTCATCTTGTTTTGGCTCTCCCCTTACGCTTTCGGTATCTTGGGGAATGGAGGGGCCCACCTGCTCAACAATGGGGATACTTACTGAAACACCCTCCTTGGCTGCAGTATCCCTTGGGGAAGGAGTCCTCAATCTCCTCATATAGACTTGTGTCTTTTCCCCAGAACTCTCCACTTCTATCATTGGTGGCTCAACCTTCTTGTCAACCTTAGGAGCTTCTTCCAACTTTTGTGATGTCCTTGTGGTTCTTCTCTTCTTCATCAGTGCATGAACACTCTCTACTTCCTCCTCCTCTTCCCGACACTTTTCAACCTCTTCCCTAGAGGCATGCTTCCTCTTCTTAGCAACAGGCTTCCTCTATTTTCCCAGCTCTGCAGCTTTCTCAGCTTGAACATCTCTTACCTGAATTCTAAAACAAGAGGCCACCTTCTCCTTGCCCTTTTGATCTGGTTCAAGAGAAGCCTCAGAAGCAGAATGAGACTCTAAGTCTCCCATCAAGTCATAGGTGCACGGAACACCTTTTCTCTCCAACTCAAGCATTTTGTGCTTCAACCACATCTTGGTAAATTTAATCACAAGGGCCATGACTTGATCCAAGTCAGTCTTTTCCTCTTCTAACCAGTCGACTTCTCCTACTGGTTTATCTTTCACTGCCTCGTACACATGACCTTGGATCACATTCCCATCTTCTTCCACTTGGTCTGGGATGGCCTTCACATTATACAATCTCACCAAATCTACCGATAATCTGGAAAATTTCTTCTTTCTTACCTCAAATTCATCGGTAAGGTTTTCCCAATAGTCCTCAATGTGTGCCTTATGGCTATAATCTCTATTGGCCCTCTTTTGTGCTTCACCTGTTATATCAAACCTTGTTCTCTTAGTGTGGAAAGGAAATCCAAAAGTACCCAACTCCTCCTTTGCAGCATGAGCAGACTGAATGGAGGCACAAACCTCACCCATTCCAATCTTTAAAGGGAAATCATTCCCAAACCCTGTCTTGTGCATCTCTCCTTTCACAACATTGTCAAAATCACAGATTTGCCTAACGACCTCTAACAACACAAGATGATCTGTAGGATATATGGGGAGTCTGTAGGGAGCCCTCTAAAACCCATCAATTCTAATATATGAGAAGGTTGGGAATTGGATAAACCATGCTCCATACCTTCTTATCAATTATTTTGCCTTATCCAAGATTCTCACATGCTCTGCACCCTGGAGCGATCTAGTAATATACATTGTAAAGGCATCATTTGACCTCCGATGGCTTCCACCAGTTAAGTGCAACTGTGGATATACCTCATAAATAGCATCCTACCCAAAGACACCTCTAGTGCTCAACCCCTTGTATGGATAAAGTCTGGCCACCGAATACACTAAGTAAGAGGTCATGGTGAAAGTCTTGTTCTGCAAGACATTACACAACTGATGATGGATTTCAGCACTAATAACACCTTCCCAATGATAATCAATCCCCTGCTCCATCATGGCAACCACACTAAACATCCATGTCTCAAACACACCCGCACTCTTCAATCCCACCAACCTGCTGAGAAGAGTGATAGCATTATAATACTCCTTTTTGAACTTGAGCCTGGATAATTTCTTGGGCAACTTAGAAAAGTGAGACTTAGGTTTCTCTAACTAGGAGTTAATCACCTGTTGTGACTTGACTATGTTTTCTTCATAGTATTTTCTAGCATCATTTATGTCAAAACCTACCACATGGGACCTGTCAGGCATGTCAAAGGTTGCAGCAATTGACACAGGACTGAAACCAGCAAGAATTCTTCCTTGGGGACCCACTATCCTCTATGTTCCTCTATCATTATTCCTTGCACACTCTAACACCAACTCATAACACTGTACTGCAGGAGGGAAACCGGCCACATGAACCAATCCAGATCGTACCATCCCTACTGCCAACAAAGGAGGATTCGGTGCTAACATCTCAGCCTTGAATTCTTCATAATCCCACATGCCTACGTTTGTATCCATGATCCCTGACCAAATTGAGGTCAACTTGCTATCAGGAATCCTGCTCATGATATCCAACTTCACTTTCTCTGCATCCAAAATAGTAGAAGCCTCTGCACCAAGATCGGTTGCCTTTCCCTTGCCTCTACCAGCAACATTTTGTCCTGATTCTACCTATAGACACATAAAATCAATCATAATTAGATCCAAAAAAAGCAATAAGCGTAAAATATCATTACTTCAAAATTCGGGATTCAGCACCCCTCGTGGATTCTGCATTGGGAAGGATTTTCAGGAAAATCTAGACCAGGCGGATTCCAGCGAACCAAACATACCAAAATCCCATATCATCATTTAAATCATCAACTCAATCAAGAAAAGGTATTGAGAACACTTAGCATAAGTTCCTTAAATTAATCAAATGTATTACCAAGAAACCCATAACTTATAACCATCAAATTCAACATTTCCCCAAAACACTCAAAAGAATCCGTCGGAGACAAATTCTGGCGAAATTAACAACAGTTATAACTAACTCAGGGAAAATGAAGGGGAATGGACTATCGGGAAAATCCGAATGGAACGGATTTTGGCGAAATTTAGATATAACAATATCAAAGCTGAAAATTGGTAAAATGCTCCGACTGCGGATTTCGGGAAAATCCGGAAGGAATGGATTTTGGCAAGGTCAAACAAAATCTAGCAGAAAGTAAAAAAAACAAGAAATGATAGAAAATTCGTGGAAATCCAGAGGAAGTGGAATTCCGCGAAGACCTCGAAAACCCGAACCTGTCGACATCCTCGGTACTTTTACCAAACCAATTCAAACCACTCCGGATGTACGCCAGAATTCTTAAGCCAACTCAACCTAAGACCGTGATGGATAAAACGTGAACTAAAGGCACTCCTCATAGAATTTTGAAGAGGACTGACCATGCCCTAGGTCAAAAACCCTAAATGTCTGCCATGAAAGCACAGACAACCTGCTCACATACCAAAATGAAAAAAAAGAAACCATAGCAAGCCAACATTCAAAAAGGATGCAATACCAGACCAAAATGCACACGCCTGATCAATAAAAGTGGACCAGTGTGCCAAACAAAACCCCCAAAACACCCAACGAAGACGCACATCGAAAAACCAGAAAAACCACGAAGGACCCCCTCGAGCAAGCAAAGAAAAGCCATCGAAATCGACAAAGAAAAGGGGCATGTCTACATACCATGAAAACGCAAAGGTTGAAATTGGTGAAGTTGAGATGCAATCGCTAAATGTAAACCAAATACAGCTCGCACACAAGAAATGCCAACGCACAACTCGAATGGCCTCAAGAACCAGAATCCAACAAACACCAAGAACTTCAACACACAAGCTCAAATGAAAGCAAACGCACCAACTCAAATGATCAATAACCTCTCAAAAATCAATAAATCGAAGCCCAAAGACCTTCGTACAAGCGCCATTAATACACTCGACAAGACAGCCGCGGTCACAAAAGACCTTCAGGAATTCGACATCGAAAAGGATTTCGGGGATTCGACACTGGGAAGGATTTTCAGGGAAATCCGGGATGTGCGGATTTTCCCAAAACAGTGCAAAAGGTAGCAATTTCGGAAATTAAGGGGAACCCGAGAGAATCCGGCCCAAGCGGATTTTCCCGAAAACAGTGAAAAACTCGAGATAAAGTTGAAACTTTAGATTTTTAACATGGTTCATAAGAATGCCACTTCAATTGGAAAAATTGGACATTTCAGCACAAACCCAAGCAAACAAAAACCCCCAGAAAGAAGGGCCAAAACACCAGAAAAGCGAAAAAAGAGGGTCCCCACATCAAGTGCGGTGTGTGTGCAAAAAACTGCACAACAAAACCTACACCTTAAAACCTAAACCCTACACCCTCAACCCTCATCCCTACGCCTTATACCCTCAACCTTATACCCTAAACCCTAAACATTTTCCCTCAACACTATACTCAAACCCTAAACCATACACTCTCAACCCTTCACCATATGCCTTATAATGTCAATCCCTCAACCCTATACCCTCAACCCAATACTTAAGCCCTAATCCCTCAACCCTCAACCCTATACCTTAAACCCTAAACCCTACAACATCCAACCCTCATCCCTGGGTGATCCCATAATACTAGTTTATAATTTTTGGCCAAACTGGACATTGAACTAAATTTTTTAAACTAAATTTTCACTTTCGAACACCTCTAGCTACTAAACCATGAGGAATTTGAAGATGATGCAAACTGGTGATTTGTGAAATTTTGTCTGTAGATTCTAAATATATTTTTTAAAAAAAATTGAATCAGATTGTATTTATTTTTCCATCTCCTTCAAAAACTAGTTTTTATCAGTAAACAACATTTTTAAAGAGTGATGTTCACCGTAAACAACATAACTTTTTTTCTATGAAGGATAAATTTTATTATTTTTCAATTTAGCTTTGTAACTATGATATCTCACATGTTCATTTGGTTTCATAGTGTTTTATTGAATATTTTTTCTTAATAAAGTTTTGAATTCAAACCAATTACAATTTAGACATAGGCGGATCGTAAACAACATAATTATTTTGTATGTATCGAAATTCAATTATTATTTTTACTAGATCAAGGACATCAATACCTAGCTTGAACATATTTTTTAGAATTTTTTTTGATAACCTACTATTTTTCCACATGTGCAGAACAAAGAGCTTGATTTTCAGTGAAAAACCTACATTCACAAGAAATAAAAAATAAATATAATAATCACATTAAATATATTTAAAATTATAGTTTTTGGGGATATTATAATAAGGACTACATACTTACAAAAAATAAATTTTAAATGAATTCATTTGATCCCCCAAAAGGTAAATCAAAAGTGGTTTTTATCAGCATTTTGATAGGTGTAAAGGAGACTTCGTTATGTGTATGGTTTAAAACTAGTGGAGTTCTATCCAAGGGGGTTTGATATAAGGTGGTTTGATCAAACCCTCTTCAATTTAAATGGAACTTTTCAAAGATTGAATCATTATATTTTCTAAAATATGTGATTTCAACAAAAATAAGGATGTCCCAAAAAGTGTAAACCACTATTGTGGGATCACCCCCTATACCCTATACCCTCACCCTTATACCCTAAGCTTTGAATATTGTCCATAACCCCTATACTTAAATCCTAAAACATAAAATCTCAACCCTCCACCCTATGCCTTATAACCTCAATCCATACCCTAAACTCTATATCCAATATCTTAAACCCTAATCCCTATACCCTATACACTTAACCTTAGACACTCAACCTTGAGCAATATCCCTCAATCGTAAACCCTCAACCCTATACCCTATACCCTCAACCCTATGCTTAATCCCTAATCCCTCAATCCTCAATCCTCAACCATATACCTTAAACCTAAACCCTACACCCTCAACCCTCATCCATATGCCTTATACCCTAAACCTTATACCCTAAACCCTTAAAATTGTCCCTCAATATTATAGTTAAACCCTAAACCATAAAATCTCAACCCTTCACCATATGTCTTATACCATTAATCCCTCTACCCTATACCCTATACCCTCAACTGTATACTTAAGCTCTAATCCCTCAACTCGCAACCCTATGTACCTTAAACCCTGAACCCTACAACAACAACCCTCATCCCTCTACCCTATACCCTCACCCTTATACCCTAAACCCTAAATATTATCCCTCAACCCTATACGTAAACCCTAAACCATACACTCTCAACCCTTCACCCTATGCCTTATAACCTCAATCCATACCCTAAACAATATCCCTCAACTGTAAACCCTCAACCTCTAATCCCACAACCCTCAACCCTATACCTTAAACCCTAAACCCTGCACCCTCAACCCTCATCCCTATACCTTATAAACTCAACCTTATACCCTAAACCTTGAACATTGTCCCTCAACACTATAATTAAACCCTAAACCATACACTCTCAACCCTTTACCCTATGCCTTATACCCTTGTACACACCTGAATTTGACCACCCCCATATGGTCAAATTTTCCCTTGTATTCTTTCGTCTAGCGTCCCTAATCTATATTAATTAAATAACTCCTTATTTGATTAATATTTCTTTCCATTCTAATATCCTCTAAGGCATTTAATAAATTAATTAAATACTTTACCCCTTTCATCTCTAAATTAAATAAATACCCCAATTTATTTAATTTAGTCACTTTAGCCTTTATGAAATAAATTAATTTTTAATTCATTTTCTTCTTTTTCCTCATTTCACATCCTCCATAATTCTCTCTAATCCAGACTAATCTAATTTATCTGTGATTAGGATGTGTACACCCCTAATTTTCATTAGGGTCACATCCTCCATAACCTCCCACTTGTCCCTAATCTTCCATTAGCCCACCTAATCCCACATTTGCGCAACCTTAATCACCTAATTGACCCAACCTAATCTCCATGCCATTTATGGCATATGTCCTAAGTCAACATTCATTAAATTCTTTCTCCATTTGGAGAAGGCAACCCCTTCCTCATGTGAATTTTTAATTCACATTTATTTACCCAATGCATTTTTCAGGGATTTTAAATTCCTTCTCCCATCCCCATGAGGATTTTTGAAGAATTTTTAATTCTTCAAATGTCCTCTCATACATATGTGGACAAGGAACTCATTTATGAGGAGATATTGTCCCTTCCCAAGGTACATAAAAGTACCTTCATGTCACCTCCACCTCATCTCCTCCTTTTCATCTCATCAACCGCATGACAAGATGTGAGGGCTTGTGAGCCCTCAACTCATCCTGGCCCTTGATCTTTTCCATCATGGCTCAATCTTGGCCCTCCATTTACTTAGAGGAATTTCCCCTAGAAATGGTGTAAATGTCTCCATTTTGCAACAACACAACTTTGGCAATCTCACTCTCAAGCATTCAACCAAGCACTTAGTAATTTTCATCCATCCACCATTTCTGCAAACATCTTTGAGCTCTCATCCTGCATCCTTCACAATACCCATTTGCATTGTTAGAATCCTCATCACACCATGATCATTTAGAACTAGGTTACATGCCAGTTTTCCACCAAGGAGTACACAAATCAATTATCAAAAGGGCCAACCAAAGGAACAATTCAAACAAGACTAGGAAACTCACCTATACACAACCCTCAACCCTATACCATATACCTTCAACTCAATACTTAAGCACTAATCCTTCAAACCTCAACCCTATACCTTAAGCCCTAAACCCTACAACATCAACCATCATCACTATACCCTACACCCTCACCCTTATACCATAAAACTTGAATATTGTCCCTCAACCCTATACTTAAACCCTAAACCATACACTCTCAACCCTTCACCCTATGCCTTATACCCTAAACCATACACTCTCAACCCTTCACCCTATGCCTTATACCCTAAACCCTATACCCAATATCTTAGATGCTAATTCCTATACCATATACACATAACCTTAGACACTCAACCTTGAACATTATCCCTCAAATATAAATCCTCAACCCTCTACCCTATACCCTATACCCTATACTTAGTCCCTAATCCCTCAACCCTCAACCCTATACCTTAAACCCTAAAGCCTAAAACATCAACCCTCATCCCTATAACCTATACCCTCACCCTTATACCATAAACCTTGAAAATTATCCCTCAACACTATACTTAAACCCTAAACCATACACTCTCAACCCTTCACCCTATGCCTTATACCTTCAATCCATCAACCCTATACCCTATACCCAATATCCTAAACCATAATCCATATTCCCTATACACTTAATCTTATACACTCAACAGGCTAAACATTATCCCTCAACGATAAACCCTCAACCCTAAACCCTACACCCTCAACCCTCAACCCTATACCCTCAACCTTATAGCCTAAACGTTGAACATTATCCCTCAACACTATTAGGAAAAGGTGTGTTGTACACCTTGCACAATGTATTTAATGCAATTATTCTTGGGGCCACTTTATGTTGTATGTAACATTGGGACATAAGTTAAGTTGCTAAAATGTAATTATTTAATGTTGGGGAAATAATTGAATAAAGTACCCAATATTAAATGTGGGAACATGGTTTTGTAATCTCATGGTTTTAATCACATGGTTTTGTGTAATACCACTTGGTGGTTTTTTGGGAGCTTGTGTCTATAAATGCAACCACAAGGGTAGTTTTTTAGGTTGATTAGTTGGAAGGTTAGCTTTGTCTAGCATTTTTGGAGGTTTGAAGCTTGGCATGGGATGTGTGGTTGCATGATTGTTTAGATGGATTACATGGAGAGGTCTTGTTGCTTCAATGGTGGTCATGGAGACTCTGAAGATGTATTGTAATATTTATTGCTAAATAATACATGATAGATGGATGCTTTTGGAGACAGGGTTTTTCCCTCTTGAGGGTTTTCCCAGGGTATATCTTGTGTCATATTCTTATGGTTATGTTTTCTATTCTCTTGCATGTATATTTTGAGTACTTATTTGCATAGATCTCTTTTGGATTATGTGGAAATTGTCATTAGATGGAAACAAGTTTCCAAGAAACCCTATACTTAAAACTTAAATTATATAGTCTCAACCTTTAAACCTATGCCTTATTCCATAAAACCATACCCTAAACCCTAAACCCAATATCCTTAACCCTAATCCCTATATCTTACACACTTAATCTTATACACTCAACAGGATAACCATTATCCCTCAACTATAAACCCTCAACCCTCGATCATATACCCTAAACCCTCAACCCTATACTTAAGCCCTAATCCCTCAACCCTCAACCCTATATACCTTAAACCCTAAACCCTACACCCTTATCCCTCATACCTATACACTAAACCTTGAACATTATCCCTCAACCCTATACCCTCAACCCTATACTTAAAGCCTAAACCCTACACTTTCAACCCTTAACCCTATGCCTTATACCCTCAACCCATACCCTACACCCTATACCCAATATCCTTAACCATAATCCTTATAGCCTATACACTTAACTGTTGTGCACTTTTTGCACACATGCCCCACCAGAGGCGGGGACCTTCTTTTTCTTCTACATTTTTGTACCTTGGCTTTGTCAATTTCTGGATTTTCCCTTCTTGGAGGTTATTTTGGGATTAAGTCCAGATTTGGTTTGATGGGGGTGGTATTTTGAAGTATTTTAGGGCCTTGGATTTTAGAAATGGGGATTTTTCAAGTGAATTTTCAATGTGATGTGTAAATATTTTTACACCAATGGATAGAGGATGAAAAATTAGGCCAAGTTGCTTTTCAAACTTTTTGAAAATTCATCCCGAAAAAAAAGTTATGGGGTTTCAAAGTTTTTCTCCGATTTCTGGGTCATTTTCGGGGATTTCCACCCGGTCCGGATTTTGGCGAAATTTGCCATTTTCGGGGATTTTTCCGTCCGGTCCGTATTTTTTCAGGTTTTTTGCCATTTTCGGAATTTTCTGCCCCGTCCGGATTTTTCCCGATTTTTTCGGGATTTTTCGTCCGGTCTAGATTTTTTCGGGATTTTCCGTCCGGTCTAGATTTTTTCGGGTTTTTTGTCAAATTCGGGATTTTTCCAAACTTCTTGTCATGATTTTCTTGAACTCCGAAGGGTTAAATTTCCAAAATTTTATGACGGTGTTGAAATTTCCAAGGGTTTCTTTATGCTTAATTTTAATTTTTTTTGGTTGGATTTTCACATGTGGGCTATTAATGATTATATATGTTTTTCAGGATTAAAGGGAGGACTTGCATATGGATTCGTGCCAGGAGGAAAATCTAGAAGATTTTTTAAATGCTGATTTGCATATGAATTGGTGCCCAGCTGTTCAAATGAGCCCAATTGCATAAGAATCTATGCCACAACCTGTCTATAGCTGGAATATATGTTTCAAACGTGGAGTGACATGTGATGCTGTTTTCACTCTCCAGTCATATTTTTTATTAAAATTGAGGTGGCAGATTGTTGAAATTCTTATTTTTCCTGGATGTAACTACTTTTATGCTATTGGATGATGATGTACCATATTTTTAAGAACCCTAATGTGAATTCTTAGGGTTTCTTGGGGATTAATTGCAGCCATTGGATTGAATTTAATCCTAGCCCTTGATTTAAAAATGTAATGTCTATAGAAGGCCAGTGCCTTCTCATTTGTAAAGGTTAGTAGAGTAGAAAAGCTTAGAGAATAGCTAGTTAGAGGTTGCAAAGCCAAAATTGGCTAAGTTAGAGGTTAGATTCTGCAAGTTAGTAGTTGTAGGAGAGGAGAAAGACTGGAAATTGTTATGTAATGTTGGAGAAGATAATGCAAACGGGTTGTTGATTTGGCAAACATTGTGTTATGTTTCAAAAGTTTTATGGTTTCTTGTTCTTGATTCTCAATGTTAGATGTTAGTTTTCAATTCTTTCATGATAATGGTGAAATGTTAATGATGTTGATCGATCTCCGGTCCATACTTTTGGCAATTTGTTGATTGTATGTTGTTGTGTAAAGTTAGTCTGGGCCTTATTTTGTGCTAAGTTCAATTATGGATGTTTGTTTACATTGCGCCATTTACTGGGTATGTGGATGAATATTCATAGTCTGAAAATCTTCAGTTTCCTTAGAAGATTACACCATTTTTGTGGAGTTGCAGGCTTGTCCTTGATTAAGCAAAAATTGGTTTTATTGGAGATTTGTCCGTTTGCAACATTCATCATTGTTGTGATTGATTTTAGGAGTAATTTTAATCTTAGGATCTCTTTTAAACTCTTATCTTTTGCTATTTCTTTTATTATCTGGGTTACATTTAAGAATCTGAGTATCAATATATTGCAAAATCTGATAAGTTTGAAGATTCAGTATTTGTTTGTAAGGCCCCTTGTGATTACCAAAATTTTCACATTATCTCTGAGTTGTTTCACTGCATTGTCAAGACCTGACATTAAAGACCTTGGGGTTATCCCTTTTCCCATAGAGATTTACCTTTCAAGAGAGATAGGATATCATATTCTGTCTGAGTTGTTGTTGTGCAGAAAACACCATCAACATTAACCTTATACCCTCAATCCTAAAAATTATCCCTCAACTATAAACCCTCAACCCTCAACCCCATACTTAAACCCTAGACCCTACATTCAACCTTGTACCCTAAACCCTCAACCCTATATTGAATATCCTAAACCCTAATCCCTATAACCTATACACTTAACCTTATACCCTCAACCCTATACCTTAAACCCTAAACCCTACTCCCTCAACCCTCATCCCTATACGCTAAAGCCTCAACCTAATACCCTAAACCCTATACTCTAGAGCTTCAAGTTGACCATTTTGGTGTATAAATTTGACACACTTTTTAAAGCCACTTTGGGACCCCTCTTGATGGTGAACACTTGCTCTAAGGAAATGGATTCCACAATAAATGTACATACAAACATACTTAATTCATACATATGTACATACATATATTCAAGAATATAAACATGCATACATACATACAAGCATACATACAAACATGCATACATACATACATACATATAAACATGCATACGTGCATACATAAATACATACATACCTATACATACATATATACAAGCATACATTCATACATACAAACATGCATACATTCATAAATGTATTCATATACACATGCATACATACATACATACATACATACATACATACATACATACATGCATGCATTCATACATACATACAAGCATACATACAAAAATACATACATACATACATAAAACATATATTTATACAAACATACACAAAAACATAAAGCGAGGCATAACATGAGCGCGCTATAACATGCTCACATTTTATCTTGCTTTGGGAATCCCTAAGCTTTTGGCTTGGATTTTCTTTGGATTTCCAACCCAAAGGCTTGGACTGCCTTTCCAATGCCCAAAAATGTGTTTTTCATATTCTATAAAATTTCACATAATCTCGTTCATGCTAACCATTAAAGGTTTGCATGTGTTTCAAGATCAAGTAAAACAAACACCTGGACAATGTTAAGCTCTCTCTTAGCTATTTAGTGATGTAATTTTTTTCACATTTTGACTATGTTAAGGCTTTCATCTTTAATTTCTTTTGTTGGTGTATTTGTTTTTTGTCAAAAACCAATGTTTGGTATTTTTCACTTTATTTTTTAACCATTCATTGGAATTTAAAATAAATTATATTTTTATAAACTAGACTCCATTCTACACATATGCAAAAATAATAATTTTCATTTAGTTTTCAAAAATTATAGGGGTAGCACAACCAAATTTATTTTTTTCATGATGTGTCCACTTTGAAAGTTAGTATAAAATTATACATTTATTTAAAAAATATTAGAAAAATCACGCATAAACGACATGTTGTTAGCTAATTTCTCACCAAAGCGATTTTAAAAAAAAATTAAAAAAGATAACCTTTTGAGGGAGCCACAATAGACGCTATGTTATGTTTTTTTGAAGAAAACAAGACCGATTTTTGTGGCTCCCTTTTTTGAACCCCTTAATCTCTACCATTTTTAAATTAAATTAGTAGTTTAAAAAGTAGATTTGGAGCACTACAATCCTTGTTTTTGTTTCATCTTAAAATTTTGAGTGCAACTATCATCAATTTCTCATCCAGTATTTCCTGATTTCAAAAAAAGGAGTGGCCACTTAAGACCCCTTTTTGGCCCCTCATCTTTGTGCACTTACCCACTTACCACACCATTTTCAACTTGCTAAAAAATCATATCTAGAGATGGTAGATGCATTAACGAAATTATTTTGGTATAGGTCATTGCATTAATGATGATCTTGATAGATCAAACTTTATGGATGTGAGATATCAATCCAATGCCAAGAGGGCTCTTGATCATCATGACATGATGTGTATCTAGTAGGTTCTAGGTTTTTGTTGATCATAATCTCAATTTATTCCAAAGTTATGATATGTTCTAATGTGTTTCTATAGATTCAAGTACAAGAAGATAAATTTGCACTTGATGTTTCTCACCTCTAGGTGCTATTAGATCACTCAAGTAATGTCACATGTGTTTTTTTTATGGTTCCTTTGACTCCCACATCTAGTAGATGGTAATTTATACCTCATGTGGATCGTCAATGATGTATCGTCTTCTCATGATAATTGAGATGTTTATTCTCAAGCCTCTCCAAATCATATGAGAACATATTGTGTGAAGTGAGGATGATCACAACCCGCTCACTTTCATTCTACTTCTCCTTAACTTTTGGTGATGGGACTATTAGTTGGCTAGAGTGTGACAAGTTCCCTTTATTTGGCTCTTGCTATTTCTCTTGTTTGAGTTGCTACTAAAGAAAAAAGATGATAAAGATGGTAATAATGGTTGAGACCTTCCCATGGAAAATTTAGACCCCATTAATGTATGGGGCAAGATGGATGGCTATCACCCACCTCCTCCTTCCTTTGCTATTGCTCTCACTACTTCACATATTTTATAATCATGTTCTTATTTTCTATTCTAGACTTTAAATCTCATATGAACTCTAGGGGGGCGACTATTTCCACATAACTTTTTTTTGAATATTTTTAACATTATCTTTTAATTAGTAATGTATGCACTATTCATAAAAAATAATTACTAAAATAATGAATGGTGGATCTTTCAAAAGTAAAATAAAAAAATCTTAATTAGATAAAAAAAATCTTAAATAATTCTAAAGTAAAATAAAATAAAATTTAAATAAATAAAATAGTTCCAACATAATCGTGTACATAAAAAATAAAACATAACCATTTCTTAGATAATTCTTACATAAACAAAATAAAATAAAATAGTTCTCTTCATTAAATAAAATATTTTAAGTAAATAAAAATAACTCTTCAAATAAAAACAAAGTGGATACTTTTCTTTGTTCATGCGTTTGGAAGGGTTAATCCTCTAGTTAATTTGAGAGGGGGAATCGCATGGACCACACCACCTAATGGATGGTTCAAACTAAACTTTAATGATGTTTCTGAGGGTGATTCAAGAATCTTGTAAGCAAGACGTATAATTAGGGATCATTTGATTGGTATAGCATACAAAAAAAACTAGTTGTAGGGACTAATAACAAAGTAGAGACATAAGAGATGTTTCTTGGTTTACAATTCTATGAGCTATTTGGACTCAAGAAAGTATAGTTTGAAAGGGATTCAATGGTAATCGTGAATCACCCCCTCACTTACCACACCATCATCAACTAAATAATCATATATAAAGGTGGTAGATGCATTAGCCACATTCTTTTGGTATAGGCCATTGTAAAAATGATGATCTTGATAGATCAAAATTTATGCATGTGAGATATCAATCCAGTGCCAAGAATGCTCTCTATCATCATGGCATGATGTGTATCTAGTAGGTTTTAGGGTTATTTATTTGAAAACTTGATCTTTGATTTTTTCTAGAGATGGTAACAAAACAAAATGAATGCAACAGTAAGGTTATTGGAAAACAAGTAACAAATTGCATTTCTTAGAGGACTTTTAGATATGAGGTAGAAAAATATTTACAAGACTAATGCCATCATCATCATCCATGGTATCAAAAAAATGATTGAAGACAACGTTATGGTGATGAATCATAGGTATAGAGTGAGCATTGATGTTTCTTCCATGCTTTTGGTAGTTTTCTTGGAAGTAGGGGAAGCAAAGGAAATAATACAAGCAGTGGCAAAGGAATTGATCAGGTCATAATGGAAGCAAGGATTGAGGGTAATGTCAAATGAACCTATTACTGGATCGAGGTTTCCATCATGAGAGGGTGCCTAGCCCTTACATGGTGTTATAATCATGAACCCCTAGATTTGTTTGTGGTCCTTATGATTAAATAGAATGAAGAACAATGCAAATGTCAAATAAAATAAAGCACGTTTCCAATTGATACTACTCCATCCATAAGAATCAAATAATTCTTTGCAATGTTTAGAAAAAAAGAGGCTACAAACAATAGGGAGGGCATCCAAGATGAACTATAAAAGAAGTTTACATGGGTTGATATATATGTTTGGTTATTGAAGATAATAAAAGATAATGGGACAACTTTGTATACTAGCAATGTTTGGTTCTATTAATAACATTGCTTTTAATGTAATGTCCTCCTATAGGGTTTCTAATGTGTAGGTGATTTTCATTGACCAAACTGATACTAATAATTCTCAAGTGAATATGAGGTAAGCATCTGTTTGGCAAATCTGGTGTAGAAATTTGTGTTATCGTTTCCTTTGGGTCTACTGCCACGTACGCTTGTTGTCGATCTAACATGTCAGGGGGAAGCTACGCGTACGTTGTGTAGATGATGATAGTGAGGAAGAAGAAGATATATAGAAATTTGCGTTGGTGATGAAAGATGGCACAGAAAGATATTGAAGGGGGCGCTCCTGTGGCAGACCCCAATTTCTCAGAGGACGCCATGCCCAAATATGAGAAGGAGAAGAATAAGAAGAAAGAGAAGGGTGTCCTTCACAGACTGCAATACAGCACTAATATGGTGAAAGATTTCTTTGCAGACAAGATGGATAAAACTGGCCACAGTGTGAAGGATGCTGCCCAAAAACTCAGGAAAAGCTTTGGAATTTAGTTTATCTTGGAATTGCATTTCTTCTTCTTCATGGAGTTCTGTGCTTTCAGTGTTAGTTGGTGTGTGTGTGTATAGAGAGAGGGGAGAATTGGTTTCTGTAATTTTTGTTCTGTTTCCTGTAGATTGTCTTGGGCATCAAAATAGGGGGTTCCCTTATTCTATTTTTCCTTTTATTGAGATAAGCTGAAGTCTTTCAAGGCTATGTATTCTTTCATCTTATGTATAATAGAAATAAAGATCAAATTATTTTTGTTTCTTTGTCACAAATTCTGTGTATCAGTCGGTGAAAACAAATTCTACAACAGCATCAATTTGGGATGTATATATATATATATGTGTATATGTTTAATTTAATCATTTTTATATGATTTTTTTATTATAAATAATATATTTTATTTGGGTTGTATATATATGTATATGTTTAATTTAATTTTTTATATGATTTTTTTTATTATAAATAATATTTTTTTATTCAATTGTTCTTCCGGTTAGAATGTGATCTTAAATTTGTTGAAAAAATATTAACACAATCAAAATCAAAAGCAACCATTGAACCGAATATATGTGGCAGTACTTAGTATATCTTTCTGACTGTCTAAAATTGATTCAGTTTTATTATTTTGCACATTTATTGTTTTGTTCCAAATAGAGCGAAAAAACAAAGAAAATAAAGAGTTATTGTAATTTTTTAATAAAAAACAAAGAAAATAAAGAATTATATTGTATTTTTTAAATTTTTATTTTATTTTAATTATGATCTATTAACTATGGTTATTAATAGTAAGGAATTAAAGTTGTATGTGATTGAATAAATTTGCAAGATTATGTGGACAAGGGCAGTTGGGAGAAAGAAAAAGTATTATGTAGAAGAATTTAATCCCAACTTGGACCATCAACAAAAAGCATATATAGAGGCAAATATTTCATGGAGGTCAAAGATTCTCATAGCACAATTGAGGACTAATTTGCATTGTCTTCGGTGTGAAACAGGGAGATGGAAAAGGCCAAAAGAAGTTTGGGAAGAGAGGGTTTGTATCTTCTGTGCAGCAGGGTAGGTGGAAATAGAAAAGCATTTTATCCTAGATTGCAAAGCTTACAGTGACATCAGAGGAAGCTACATAAGGGGGTTAACAATAGGAAATTTTCAAGATCTATTCAGCATGGAATGGGTGGGCAGAATGGGAGAGTTCATTATCAAATTAAACGGAAGGAGAACTACACTTCACAATGCTAAAGTTGTTGGGGTCACTGTCCCATAGGCCTTTTTTTGGTCTCGTCGACGTTAAAAGTCTTCTATTCTATTCTATGGTAATTAATATTATAGTTGACAATAATTAATATTATAGTTGGATGGGTATGAGTTTTACATCAAAGGTTGGATAGCCAGATTGAACCCTTTCACACATAAAATGGAGGTAATCCATGAATGGTGGAAATCGTCAAACCTACCATTAAATTTTTGGTTGAAAGGAATCTTGGAGGATATCGAGAACAATCTGGGGACTTACATATGCGCAGAAGAAAGACTGAATACAGATGGCATAGGCTCATTTGTGAGATTATGTGTGGAAACAAAACCAGGATAAGAGAAATGGAGCGAAATCAATTTGGTAACCGAGTGGGGGGTTTGGATACAAAGGATTATCCCTGACCTGGAGCCCTGCACGGAGCTCATCAAATCTATAGGAAGGTGGGAAAATTTGAAAATTACTTCAATGGAGGAATTTGGTCACACAAATTCCCCTCAGAGTCTGATTCTTCCTTCCAACCTAGAGCAGGAAGACACTTCAAAAAACAAGGATGGGGATGGAAACCTAGGGATGGCCCCCCCTTCAAATATGGGAATGGAAAAAGTTGGAACAAGTATGGGAATCAGGGAGGAGGAACTGAAAGAAAAAGTGGCAGAAGTGATCGATATGTTAGGAAATAAATGTAGAATGGAGGACTTAAATGCTCTGATAGAAGTTGGGAATGAGTTGATAGAACTAGTAGAGGCAGCAAAAATCGGTTCATTGAGGTTGGAGGGAGATAAGGATTTTGAGAATTGGACGAACTGCCCGAGTCCGAAAGAGGATGAGCTTCCTTTTGAGGTAGGAAGTGATGGGAAGTCGGGTAAGAAGCAGAAAATATCAGCGAAAGGGAAAAGAAAGCCTAGTAAATTGGGTATATGCCAAAATATATGCAGAAAAAGTCCCCTGATTGTGGTGAAAGTAAGAGGTTGGGCAAGATCCCTAACCAATAGAAACTGAAATGGGATGGGGAGACAAGTGGATAGAAGAAGATCAGTGAGATGTTGAAAGTAGGGAAGAGTGATGCTCTTCCTGAACAATAATGAAGCTCTTAACTTGGAATGTTACAGGGTTTGAATGCCCCTAACAAGTTATGGTTAATTAGGCATCAGATTGAGAATCTGCAAATAGACATAGGTCTACTCTAGGAGACCAAATTAGGTGAACAGGAAAGGAAAATATTCAAAACTAAATTAAAGTTTTGGCAAATAATTGGGGTCAATTCAAAAGGAGCTTCAGGTGGATTGTCAGTAGTTTGGAAGCCACAATCAGTGCAAATAGAGGAGCTCAATCGAAGCAGTCACCGAGTCACCTCTTATTTCAAATTTAAGTTTCTTACTCATCAATATTTATGGTCCTATTTCTTGCATTCAAAAGAGGCAGGTTTGACAAGAACTAGATCAGGTTCTAAACAATTCAAGGCAAGAATTTAGTGTGATAGGGGGATTTTAATGTAATTTTGAGATCAGAAGACAAAAAGGGAGGAGTAGGAAGAATCATACAGTCTCAGGTCGAATTCAAGAACTTTGAAGAAAGGGATATATTAATAGAATCCCAAATGGGGAATGGAAAGTTTACTTGGACAAACAGAAGGCTAGGATTCTGCAAAATAGCTGAAAAGCTCGACAGATTTTTCTTCAAAGGGGACTTAGGCAGGTTTCCTTTTACTTTGGAAAGTAGAATCATGCTTGGGACTAGCTCCGATCACTTCCTGGTTCAATTGGAGATAATTGGTGAAAAAAGCCCAATGAGATGTCCATTCAAGTTCGAAGCAATGTGGCTCAGGGATCTGAATCTTGGGGATCTCATAAAATAGTGGTGGATGGGTTGCAACCCTGGGGTTCAAAAATGTTCAATGTGGTGACAAAACTAAAATTAGTCAAGCAAAATCTCAAATAGTGGAATAAATAAATCTTTAAGAATATTTTTGAAGAAAGAAGGAAGCTTGAAGAGGCACTGAAGGAGATTGGGGAGAAAATAGTTGCTCATGGAATGGACATAGACAACTTTGAAGAGGAGAAAATTTTGACAAGCAATTTGAATGAAGTGTTGGCCATGGAAGAAATTTTCTGGAGACAGAAATCCAGAGAAATATGGTTGAAGGTAGGGGACAGGAATACCAAATTTTTCCATAATTCCACTAAAGTGAGAAGAGAATTCAATCGAATCTCCTCCATCAAAGGGGCAGATGAGAGATTGGTGGAGGAACCAGTGGAGATAAGGAAGTTGGCAGTGGACTTCTTTCAAGGACTATTGAATGATTATGAGGGCTCCACTCTTGAGGCTCAGAATGAATTGTTAAGGAATATTCCAAGGGTGGTTTTTGAGGCTCAAAATGAATAGTTGTTCACCAAGTTCATGGAATTAGAAGTAAAGATGACTCTATTTTAACTACACCTGGAGAAGGCAACGCTTAGCTTAGATGATTTCCCTACAACTTTCTTTCAAAATTTATGGGGCGTTGTGGGTCAAGACATCACAGAGGTAGTCAAAGAATCAAGAGACACATGGCGAGTATTAAAGGAACTCAACAATACATTCATGGCACTCATTCTCGAGAAAGAGAAACCAGAGTCTATGGAGGAATTTCTCCCTATTTCGTTGTGTAACACTCTGTACAAAATTCTGGCGAAGGTCATGGCAAATCGATTGAAAAGTATTATGTCATTCATTATCTCAAAGGAACAAACTAGGTTTGTACCAGGGAGGTCAATATTTGATGGAGTTATCATAGTGCATAAGGTAATTCATTCCTTTCAGAAACTGAAGAAACCTGCAATGCCCTTGAAGCTTGACATTAGGAAGGCCTACAACAAAGTCAATTAGTGTTTCTTTTTCAAAACAATGGAAGCCTTCAATTTTCAGAAGAAGTGGTTGGACTGGGTTTTTGGGTGGATTGCCTGTCCCAAATATTCTATACTAGTGAACAGTACTCTGGAAGGTTTTTTCAATACCTCCAAGGGACTAAGGCAAGGAGATCCCGTTTCTTTGTTTTTATTCATAATAATGGTCAAGACTTTAGGGAGGGTATTTTATGTTGCAAGGAGTGTGAAGGTGTGTGGATTACAAGTAACAAGTAGCCAAGAGGAAATCGCACATCAACAATTTGTAGACAATACAATGCTTTTTGGAACAACCTCTGAAAGGGAGGCCAAAAGGATAAAAGAAATTCTAAACAAATATTTGAAGGCCTCGGGGCAAGAGATCAACCTAGCAAAGTCAGAAGTGTACTTTTTAAACACTAACACTCCCAAAGAAGTTCAAATTCTATGGATCCTTGGATTTAGGAAAGGGAAACTCCCATGCAAATATCTTGGGCTCCCCTTGGATAAGGAAGTGCAAAAAAGCAATATCTAGGGAGCCTTGATTGAAAGAGTAAAGGATAGAATATCCTTGTGAAAGAGTTGCTGGTTATCCTAGGTGGGTCGGTTGACAATGTTGAAATTTGTTATTGTAGCATTACCAACATACATGATGTTTTGTCTCTTGATGCCTGCAGGGGCTAGTAAATTGATCCAAAAAAATATGAAAGACTTCTTCTAGCAAGGAAACTCATAGCAGCACAAGTTCCCACTGATAAAATGAAAGACAGTGTGTGAGAAAAAGGAGGCAAATGGGGCGGGGATGAAAGACTTGTTATTATAGAACAAGGCCTTGGGGGTTAAGTTGGTATGGGCCCTCCACTCAAAATGGGACCTTAAACAGGTCAAGATTCTCAGGGAAAATTATCTTGATGAAGAGGAAAAATCCTTGTTCATAGCTAGGAAACTGCCAAGAGGATCTAGAATCTAGAATTTCATATCTAGTTTGAGAGATCTAATCCTTGATCATCTCATGTGGGAGATAAATATGGGAATTCTTCCATGTTCTTGGAAGATTCATGGGAGGATAATGCAAAACTTGCGGATATAGCCACTTTGGATCAGGTGAAGACAAGATTGAAATGGGCATGGGGTGATAGGTTAAGAGACTACTTGGAGATGCCAATACATCAAGAGGAGGTGTTCTATAAGTGGAAGTGTATAAGGCGGTTTGGTTTTGAGGTAGAAGAAGTGGATTTGTATGAAAAGGAATTGGCGGGGAGGAAGATCTACATTAGACAGGGTAATGACAGATTAAAATGGAATGCTTCATAGACAAGGGAGTACAAAGCAAAGGATGGATATGCCATCATGACGGCTAATGGGGCCTTTGAATCCAGATTGTTGTTAAACCTTTGTTGGAACAATTTGTGCCTACCTAAGGTTGGCATCTTCACCTAGGTGGCTTCACAGGGGAGGGTGTTAACTGTGGACAGGTTTGTGAGGTTGGGCTACCAGGAGTCGTCAATATGTCCCTTATGTAAACAGGTGGAGGAGATGGGTGATCATTTGTTTCTGAACTATGAATATACATAGAGATGTTGGAAGTGGTTATGTGCCAAACTATGCTTGTGAACTACCTTTTTGACTAATTTATTAGATTTTCTCAAAAGTTGGCCAAGCGCCCACAAGCAGGCATTGTTTGGAGGACTTTGGATTTTTGAGCCCCTCTATCATCCTATGGGAAATTTGGAAGGAGCACAACCGAAAAAAATTTCTTCAAGATAAAGAGATGATAGAGCCCAGGCTGCAAAATAAAATCGAGGCATGCATTGTGGAAGTAATCAATTCACGACTAGACAAGCTCAACCTAAGGAAATTAAATTTCTCGGTGTGGGATGGGAAAGTAAGAGGTAATTGGTTTGGCTTGAAGGTTTCAACATGCGTGGGTGAAGGGGGTTGTTGGCAACACAATGGCAGACAACTAAGAGGGGGGGTGAATCAGTTGTCACATAAATTATACTTATTAAACTTATTCTCGGATCTGATAAATAAACATGAAAGCATAAACTATCACCACATCAAAAACACACATAACACCAAGATTCTTATGTCGAAACCTTGTTAGGGGAAAAACCATGGTGGAGGTTAGTCCACAAGATTATAATCTCATTAAAATTATTATAAATGGGGAATGCACATGCATTCAGGCACATTGCCCAAAGATCACTGCTCAAATACAAAAGGCTCACTGTCTTACAGTCACATTTAGATTACATCAAGAAGATTTTGAACTGAGAAAATAGCATCTTCTAATGCCTGATTATAGTTTTGGTTAAGCACATAAACAATTTCTTCTGCTCACTCTTCTTCACACTTTACTTCTACCTTCGAAAGATTAGAACATTATTCGCACACAACACACAACATACATCGCACACCATGCCCTCAAATGGTATAAAAAATCGATCATATATATTTGCAACTAAGGATAACATCAACTACATGTCGGCCCAATAAAATATGAAATGTGTACAAACTGTCAGCCAAATGTGTACAAATTGTCAACCCAAATCAATAAACAATTTATCAATGTGGACCAAACAATGTCTGCCAAAACATAGTAAGGACCCAAAACAACATGTCTCAAACACAAAACACCTTAAACAATTATGCCTTGAAGATCTGCAACACGCTACAATCACCCTGTCGGCCATGATCATGAAAAACATGAACTCACAAAAGAAAATCACCAATCGCGAGCACAACAATCAATGCGGACCAACAACACAGATAGAGCATGATCTAGAAACATCCACAAGCATCATGAATCACCACATAAGCATCCACAACAACTCAAATTACTAGAATCACATCATCTTCTTTTAGGAACACCAACTAAAGCAACATAACAACTATCAGAACACATATACTCATAACTTAATCAAATCTTCATGTGAACCTCTGAAAATTCAAGTGGATAAACTAGATATACTTGTCAACAAACCCTTTAATCCACAACTTCTTATCATCAATATACTAAGCTAGCCATCATACTAAACTTCACTACATCACCGACAACTTGCAACTTATTTTATTACAATTTTCTCAATATCCTCGACATAGACAGCCTTAAAGACATTAATGGAAATAGTGTTGACATCAATGACAACCACATATCATCAATATCTAATAGGGGCAAACCGTCAGAAGCAAACAGAAGCAACATGTGTTGGACAACCCCTGAGGTGGGGTGGGAAAAATTGAACTTTGACGATGCTTCCAGGGGTAACCCTTGGGTTTCAAGTGTTGGCTGCATAATAAGAGATTGGAAGGGCAGTATCTTGGGAAAACTAACATCTCCACTTCCAATGGGGACAAACAATGTGGTTGAATTTCAAGCCTTGATTTTGGGGTTGGGTTTGTGTAAGGAACTTGGACTAAGAAAGGTGGTAATTGAAGGAGATTCAACTCTAGTGATAAATGCATTAAGAAAGAGAGACATCATGAATTGGAAGCTTGGGGCCAAGTTGGATTATGCCTAGTTGAGTCAGATGGATCGATTTGAGCATGTATTGTTCAAGCACATCTTCAGGGAAGGAAACGTAGAAGAAGATCATTTATCCAATCTGGGGGTTGATGGTGTCGTATTGAAAGAGATTAGTACGTGAAAATTGGAAACCGAGAGTGGGTGGTTGGGTGGGAGTCTCTCCATAACAAAGTTGTGAGGAGACCGCAACTCTCAGGGTTAGTGTTGAGGTGGCCTCCAGTTTCTTGAGCTTGTGGATGTGGTATTCACCATGTTGGTGACCTTTATCACTGAGTCATTTGCAACTACGATAGGCTCACCACTTGGTATTCTTGTTGTGATGGGAGTGAAATGATAAGTAAGGTTGGGTGAGGTGGGCATTTGTAGGGCAATATAGGCCTTTGTGTTAGGGAAATGATAGCAAAGCAAGATAAGTTACAAAGCCTGTGTTTTGATATTCGCACCATCATCCCTTGAGATTTTTGATCAGACAAGTTCATGCAAGAGGAGATCTGTGATGAGTTCGTGTGGCAGTTTGTGGCAAAATTTCAGTCAAACCCCCGCTTTGGTGTGTCCACCTCCATAAATAGCCAAGAAATCCATGAAGTAAAAAGTGTGATAAAGGAAAGAAGAATATCAAACACTACAAAAGATGTAATGCTACTCTATCAAACCACAACAAGAAAGGATAGTGAAGCAATACCACCTCCACCCAAAGGCACTCAAGGCCAGTGAAGAGAGAATGAAAAACAACGAGCTTGGAAAATTTGACACAGCCACAGTGGTGACGAAGGGAGGTCTTGCAAGACTTCAAACTCACAGCTTCTATAGTAACACCACACATACAAAATGGAGTTGATGGAGTAACAAGTTGTTGTAATGCTCAATGGAATTATATGGAAATACTCAAGAGATCAAGAAGATGAGATAGATTGCTAAAGAGATCGTAGAAAAATAAATGAATGTGAAATGGATGTATTTGAAGATCAAAATGGGAGGGAAAGAGTCATTTTCGGGTCGATTGGTCAACACATAGGCATTACACTTCATGCCTAATGGAGAATGTAATGTCCCTACGAACTCTAAAGGCAGGAATCTATTAGGGATGGGAGTGTGTCACGTAGAGGTCTGCATGTCGCATAGACGTTTGTGCCCCATGCTCATATCTACAAAATTCCCCCACCGACACACAGGAAAAACACCACGTGGATGGAAGGTAGGTGAATGATGTGGAATTATCTAGTCGAGTTTGATTATTCTAAAGTAGGGGACGCAAAAGGGGGATTTACACGAGGGGTGCAAATTCGCTCTTATACACATTGTTCCTCAGGCAACATCTTTGGCGGTTAGTACTACTTTATTCAGTGAAGTAGCAATTAAGAAGTTGCAAGTTGACTCTGACTGTAATGAAATAACTTGCACAATTGAATAATATGATATGAATATCCAGCACTGCAAATACTTGATAATAACTAAGAATAACAAGCCACTTCGAAGGGGAAAACCTCCAAATATCTCCAATGAGAACACAATTCACAATGATGATGAAATAAGGCTCACAACTTCCTATATATACCTATTTATGCTTAGGATATCGCCCAGGCTAACTTAGATAACCCTATAAAAGCCCTAGGTTGGCCTAAACATCTAAATAATAATATAATATTGATAATATGACTTAATTAGGAGTTAAGATAGTCACAAGCTGACTATTCATAACCCGATGTACTCATATTTCTATTATATTCTTCTTGTGCAAATTATTTCATTACATTGATAAATTGTAAAGGGATCATATTAAGTTGTTATAGCAATATAACAAGGCTAAATCTATGGTTAATCCACCTAAATACATTGCAACAAAGCTTGCAACACCTTATGTTACTCTAGGATATATGTCCCAATAAGATAGGGACACATTTATGTTGAGGATTGTAGATTTAAAGAGAAATTGAAAAGAACTCAAGATGTAATAGTAGTAGCAAAGGTGCAAAAGGTGAATGAGGCCTTAGAATTAATGTTAAAATATTTTATCATAGAATTTCCCATATTTTAAATAAAGTTGATTATGCTTCGAGCTATTTTGATAAGTTAAGAAAATCTAAGGAATGTCGGGTCAAATGGGAACCCCTTCTAAGGAAAGTGTTGAGTATGGGTGAACCCACAAAAGTGGTTTACAATTGGAGTGAGGAAGGAAAAGTTGAAAACAATGACCCTATGCCAAAAAAAATCATTTTTGGGGTTCGAACGAACTAGAATAGGTTCAAACGAACCAAAAGAGGGTTCGAACGAACCCATCCAATTAACTTCCCACCATTCATGCAAAAAAAACAAAGGAAACCCTTTTTGAAAGGGGGTTTGAATGAACCTCGGTTCGAGCGAACCCCCCATTTCCCTCCTTCTCCCCCTCAGGTGGTAAAAAAGTCCAAAATTTTACGCTTCAAAGCTCGGGTTGAGGAAGAAAATGGAGGAGACCTCACAAACCCAACTAGATGATGGTAGTCCTCGGAACGAGCTATCCAATGAATACAATTTTAATATGTTTTGGTTTTATTATGTATTTTTTTTTTTAATTTTATTAAACATAGGTTTTTCACCGAAAATCAAGCCCTCTATTCTGCACATGTGGAAAAATAGCAGATTATCAAAAAAAAAATTAAAAATATGTTCAGACTGGGTATTGATGTCCTTGATCCATTAAAAATTTTGAATTTTGAAACATACATAAAAAGTTATGTTGTATACAGTTCGCCTATGTCTAAATTGTAATTGGTTTGACTTTGAAACTTGATTAAGAAAAAAATATTTAATAAAACACTATGAAACCAAATGAAAGTGCTAGATATTGTAGTTACAAATCTAAATTCGAAAAAAATAGAATTTTATCCTTCATACAAAAAATTTTATGTTGTATACGATGAGCGTCACTCCTTAAAAATGTTGTTTGTTTAAAAATGCTAGTTTTCAAAGAGATAGAAAAAGAAGTGCAATCTGATTCCAAAAAAATTGAAAAATATATATTTAGAATCTATAGACAAAATTTCACAAATCAGCAGTTTGCATCATCTTCAAATTCCTCGCGGTTTAGCCGCTATAGGAGCCTGAAAGTGAAGATTTAGTTTTTAAAAATCAGTTTATTGTCCAGTTTGCCCAAAAATTGTAAACCAGTATTGTGGGATCACCCATATGTGGATTCCATGATGGGTCACAATGAATGCAATTCAAGGACATATTAAGTACAACCCTAAAGCTCCAAGGGAAATAGCTAGCACAAATTAAGTGAGGGGACTTTTTAGTAGCATTTCAACATATTGAAGCAGTTTTGACTTCACACTAAAAGAGAAGTTGGATAATTTTAAGATCTTGTAGGAGCACCATCTATTATTATTACTTGGTACAAATGATGAGATGAAATCATTATAGGAATAGAAGGCACAATTCCAAGGAATTACACTAGCTTCAATCATGTCATGTTTCAAGGTGGCAAGGTCAACCCAATTTTATGCAATGTTGAAATTGATAACTTGTTGAAATTAGAATCAAGATTAAAAGGCTTCATAATGGAGGTAAAGGTATTGCTAGACGTCAAGTACCACACTCATCAAAATAAGTTGGCAAGAATTCTAGAATTTGAATGGACATCTGAGGAAGAGTTTGCCACCTAGATAAGAAAATACTCTTAAGACCTAGTTGATGTGATATTTTGTTGTTACCAAGACATGTTCAAAAGTAATTGACATATGTAGAGCTTATATCTCCAAGATCCTTGTAGAAATCACTATAAATGGTAATAAAATATGATTTGTACTAATGTTTATTTAAAAGGTGATTAAGGAGATGATCATTAGCACGTCACATCTACAAAAGGTGTGTAGACTTAACAAGTCTAGTAAAACAATAATTGTATTTTTTGTGAGTTGTTAAGTTGTTATCCTAGAAGCATTTTAGGATGGTTGGTAGGTTAAGAAGTTGATTTAGTTTTGAGTTGTCAAGTCTTTATAAGGTAAAGAGGAAAAGTTTCCAAAGTTTAGGTTCCATGACTAGAATGAGCGGGCCAAGGAAGAATGCAATTGGGTTCAACTTGCACCTGGTTATCTCTCTTTCCATTCCCTCATAATAGTTGTGGATGGAGAGGAGGTTTATATGATTGGTAACTCCCTAGTTCAACATAATTCATCATAGAGAGTTGAGTTTGTTCAATTATTCTAGCGTCAAAGGGGATTATTCTCTTCATCTTACTTCTTGGGAGCAATAGTGTTTTATCATATAGTGCAACCTATGGAAGCGGTGAGGTGGATGAGAATTATAGCTTTCTAGCTTCATCGCACCCACTTTTCTAGGTGTTATTCAATCAAAGCTAGAGTATTTTGGTCCTCCAAACACAAGCTCCATGCTATATTTTGTTCTCTAGATTATTTATGGCATCATCCCATTCATTAGCCAAATTTTCTTCCATCATGTTCAATTTTGCTTCTCCCATGTCATTTTCTTTTCAATGGTCATTGAAGAGGTTTGAGTTATCAAGAGGGGGCCCTTCTACACTTGTGTTCTCCATCGCCATGTTAGCAAGCAACTGGCCATGTTTTCAACTTGTGTGGACTAGCTCCCTGTCCCTATGTTGCTGCTTAAGTCTAATTTCTACTTAAAATTAAGCAGTTAAATGTCCCCATGCAAAATTAAGCAGTTAGATGTCCCCATGCAAAATTAAAAATAAGTTATGCAAAAATGTGGGGGCTAAAAATAAGCAGTTGCTGCATATTAAAAAAAATGACATGTGGCTCCACAAATCTCTTTGCCTCCCTTTTTATATTTGCCTCCAATTTTTACTTGCACAAATTATTATTAGCAGCATGGGGACCTGCCCTAAGCATAATTCAGCTTTCCCCCAATCTAATCTTTCAAATGACTTCTTAGCTCTTGTGAATCGTTCTCAAGCGGTTCATGAGTCTTTGTTCACTTGCACGTCAGTTCATCAACCTACTCCTATAAGAGAGGTGGGCAAAAAGTGGGAACTAAGAGTTGTACTTAGTTTGTAATGAGAAATATAGTGTTATGTTTGCATTAAGTTATTTCTAGATGAAATTACATGAATACATACATTACAATTTGTTTATCTCTATTCTTATACTGTTGATATTTCTTTAAAATAAAAGACCACATATTTGCCTCCAATTTTTCCATCCAGTTTTTACTTGCACAAATTATTATTAGCAACATGGGGACATGCCCTAAGCATAATTCAGCTTTCCCCCAATCTAATCTTTCAAATGACTTGTTAGCTCTTGTGAATCACTCTCAAGCGATTAAACAATTCATGAACTTGAGAGTCCTAAGCATAATTTAGCAATCTAATCTTTCAAATGACTTGTTAGCTCTTGTGAATCACTCCCAAGCAATTAAACGGTTCATGAGTCATTGTTCACTTGCACATCTGAGAGTTGTACATAGTTTGTAATGAGAAATATAGTGTTTTGCATTAAGTTATTTATAGTGTTCTGCATTAAGTTATTTCTAGATGAAACTACATGAAGACATACATATGAAATTACATGAAGGCATACATTACAATTTGTTTATCTCCATTCTGTAGTTTGTAATAAGAAATAGTGTTTTGCATTAAATTATTTCTAGATGAAATTACATGAATACATACATTATTGCAATTTGTTTATCTCCATTCTTATGCTGCTATTTCTTTGAAATAAAAGACCACATATTTGTTATTATCATCATTACTTTGTTATGATGAATTCACACATATTTGTTGTGATTGAATTCTTAAATAAAAGACCACATATTTGTTATTATCATCATTACACTTTCACAAATATTTTTGTTGTGGTAATGATGAATTAGAATTCACACATATTTGTTGTGATTGAATTCTTAAATAAAAGACCACATATTTGTTATTAATCATCATTACACTCTTAAATAAAAGACCACATATTTGTTATTAATCATCATTACACTTTCACAAATATTTTTGTTGTAGTAATGTTGAATTTACACATATTTGTTGTGATGAATTGTCATCATTACACTTGCTAATTTACCATTCATTTTGTTTGTTAAATAAAAGACCACATATTTGTTATTATCATCATTACACTTTCACAAATATTTTTTTTTTGTTGTAGTAATGTAAATTGAATTTACACATATTTGTTGTGATTGAATTGTCATCATTACACTGTTAATTTACGTTCATTTTGTTTGTTAATTTTTTGTAGATAATATGGATGATTAAGTAGGATACAAATTGTAGAAGTCGTTTGTTGTAAGACTTATAAGTAAGGACTCTAATTATTCCCCCAACCATCCCTAAAATGCGTACTAGTATCTAATTCACATTCTGATGTAATAACTTCAACCAGTGCATTGCAAAAAGACTCAAACAAAATGGAAAAAGCATAAGATCTTAACCCATTAATTTGTTTAAATAACCTCAATAGATTTCAAGCCCACGAAGTCAATCATGGGAAATCTGTAGGCCAAAGAAATTTGTAGTGGGAATGCGATGTTAATCTTAAAAGCTCATAGATGGTCGTCATTTATATTCTTTCCTTAAAAACTCTTTAGTGTAGTAGAAAGGAGATCACGATTTAGTGTCTTTATTAGGTATGCATAAAACTTACTTTTATATTCTCTAATATGCTATTAACCTCTTACTTTCCTCGATGATAGAGCCGGCAGATTCGTACAATTATTGTGAAGTTTATAATAGTAGGAAGTTTTATCCTCGATAACAGCTTTCTGCACGTATACCCCGTTTTTTTATATATTTGTCAAAAATGCGTCAAATATATCATTTTTTATTTGTCACAAATGCGTCAAATTCCTAAATGAGTTAATACCAATTTCCGCGGACTCTACCTCATTGCGCAAACTCTGTTATTATTCTGCACAACTACTCCATGTTTTCTTTCTGGTGCGTACTCAGGGTTTTTCATATGAATGAATGAAAGAAATTTTAATGGCACGCACTATATTTTTTATTGTAATTCTGCGTAAGAAATGCTTGCCTCGGCAACGAACAAGACGTTCTAAAACTTAAAAACTTTAAAAGAGAAACAAATTCAACTGTCAGAAGAGGATTTATCATTTGAAATACCTCCAGAGAAAAAAGCCATTGCAAAAGATTTAAATTCCTCTGAACCAGAGACCAAAGAATGCAAGAACAGAAAGTCCAGACAATAATAATAAAAGATCCCTCCAGTATATATTATAGCAGCAACCGGCCGAGTTCCACTCACCAAAATATGGCCCGAATTGTAAGAATATTATAAGTAGTTACAGGCCATTAAAGATCCATTGTATTTACAAAACAAAATATTTTTAGTCACGAAACCACTCTCAGACAGAAACCCAGAATGCCTATAACAATTTCTACCCTAACCCCCAAAGAATAAGTCAGTTAACACCACTTCAGCAAAATAGGCCGCTACAATTAGCCAGCTGGTCACAAATCATCTAGAGAACCAAGGAAGCCGCCAAAGCAACAAAGCCTAGGACAAAACCAGAGGCCAGAGAAGAGGCGTCGCTCGTAGGCGCAACAGCTGGGGCGTCGCTAGGTGACATGACGGGTCCCTCCTCAGATGGAACAGTACCGATAGGAGCAAATGCAGGTGACATAGCTGGAGCAACAACCTTACTACGGCGGCCGCCCTGGGACATAACAACGACCACGATCTTTTGCCCCTTCTCGCAACGGCCCTCGGCGCCACTGATGAAGTAAAACGGCCCCGACCTTGGAAACTTGAACACCGTTTGCCCGTCATCGTAGCTCGCAAGAGGCGCTGTGGTATTGCACTTCTGGAAAGCCTCCTGACTCACCTGCAAAACTGAGTCCTCCTTTGCCGTATACTTGAACACTGAAACAAAAAAGCAGACATTACCATTACAGAACCCTTTCATGACAAAAAAACAGTCATTACCATTACAGAACCCTTTCATGACAAAGAAACACAGACATTACCATTACAAACCCTTTCATGACAAATAACAGGAATTTTTTCTCAAAACATACTTACAGAGATTGTCGCCAACATGAAACCTGCGCCTCTCGGCCCACTGGTTATAGCTCTCGGGTTCAGATCCCGTAGGTACACTCCACCCACTCTTTCCTCCTACTGTGAACTCATTTGCCGCCGCAATCTGTACTACAAGCAGAAAACAGGCTGCCCACATGCAAGCTCTATTAGCGCCAGAGAAAGCCATTGCTAAAGTATTTAGCTAGGGCTAAAACCAGCACCAAAGATAGCACAGCCTCTAAGCACCAGAAAAGAGCAGAACCAGATAACAAGAAGATCAGATTGTGTGAATGCAGAAGAGCAAGGTGCACAAGGGGTTTTGTAAGCAGGTGGAGAGCAAGTAGCCGTTGCAGAGGCTCGTGCCCCGAGGCTTAGGCTTAGGCTCGGAGGGAGGTATCCGTTGTCGCACCTACTGTCAGGATGCCAGGTGGCATCCGAATCACGGGAAGCTGGTGACGTGTTCGTTGGAAACGGAGGAATTTGTTGGTAGGGAAATGGGGTCCTGACAGGGTTGGTAACTTCTAAAACGATCCTCGGAATTTGAGGACCTTTATTTCGCTTTCGGTGACACGTGGAGTAGCGTTGTCCTCGGTTTGGTCGTGGCTTTGGCATCTTCGGGGACACGCGGCATAAAGATCTATTTATGCGTGTAACGGGTCGCATTTTGGCAACGTCCACCCTTACTAGTCGTTGGAAAGTAAACCCTTACAGTTATTTGTCCGTTTCTTTTGTAGATTCCTTCAATTTTTAGTTGGGGAGGGCAACAAGAAGAATTTTAGTGTAGCTTTAAGTTGAGATCAAGAATATTTTAGTGAATTTTGTTTAAAAAGGTATTTAATTGAGATGAAGAATAATTTTGTGAACTTTTTATAAATGTTTGAGATTATATTTGGTGGTTATTAAGGTATTTAATTGTGTTATTGTAGCATAATTTATTGGTATTCTCACAAATGAGTTGTTTATATAAGGGGTATTGTTTTGTTTATGAAATTTCAATTTATAGTAGTCACAAAAAAATTAAATAATTTGTTTTTTTGGAATTGAAAGATATTGTGGGTAGTATGTAAATAGGAATGGATGTAATTAGCATACATATATTAAATATTAATATATAAAAAATACGTCGAGAGCTATCAATTGATCTTTTAAGAGATAATATTTATTTGATTCGTATTCTTTTATATAAATTTTTAATGTATTATTATAATTATAGTATTTTTAAATTGTAATGTATATAATTATAATATTATATATAAGTATATAAGTTGTAATTTAATAATAAATATATTATATAATATTTAATAAATTACTATTAAATTAGTAAATATTATAAGGTTATTATTTAATGTTAATGCAATATTATATTAATATTGTTTGGATTATGATTAAGTTAAGGATTAGGGTTCATGGAAGTGAAGGGTCATGATAAGGGTTATGATTAGCAATAGTTTTAGAATTAGTTAAGGTTATGGTTAGTGTTAAGGTTAGAGCTACAATCAATGTTAGAGGTACATATAGGTCTAGATTTAGGTTTAGGGTTAAAATTAGGGTTAGGGTTGGGATTACAGTTAGAATTAGTGTTATTTTTATAATTTTAGGGTTAAGGTTAGCATTAGATATAGAGTTATATCCATAATTTTATACTCTAACCCTAATCTTAACCAAACCTAAATTGAACCCTAATTAAACCCTAATTGTAACTGTAATTGAATCTTAACCCTAATTGTAACTATAATTAAACCCTAATGTTAACCCTAGCCCCAAGCTTTATATTGTAGAACCATAACCCTAATTGAACCCTAATGGTACTCTTACCCTAATTAGAATAAAACCCTAAACCTAACCCCAACTAAAACCTAAATGGTAAGCTTTATCCTAGAACCCTAACTATAATGCTAAACATAGTTGAATGTTATCTTCACCCAAACGCTTACCCTTATCCTCATCAAACCCTAACCCTAATTGAACCCTAATCTATCCCTAATTAAACAATAACTTTATTTGAATTGTAAAGTTACAATTCAAATAAAATTATTGTTTAATTAGGGATAGATTAGGGTTCTCTTAACTAATTAAAGACTAATCATGACCATAATTGAACGCTAACCTTATTTGAATCACAACCCTTACCCAATTAATCCCTAAACCTAATTGAATTTTAATTTAATTGTAACCCTAATCGAACCCTAAAACTAACCATAGTTTAAACCTAATAGCACTAAACGTTACCCTAATTTTAAACTCTAACCCTAACCAAGCCTCAATTGATCCCTAATTAAGCCCTAACCCCAAGCTTTATTTTATAACCATAACCTTAATTAAACCATAACCATAATCAAACCCTAACCCTAACCCCAATCAAAATCCAAACCCAAACCGTAAGCTTCATTTGAGAACCCTAAATATAACCTTAACCATAATTGAACTTTAACCCAAATGAAATATTCCAAGCCAATTTTTTTTAAATTTTCAATAACATTAAGCAATGCAACACACATCCATTAGGGTTAGCACTTAAACCAAAACGATGCGGAATTCAACTCTAACCAAGAATGCATCGGATGACGACGAGCATATGGTTAGAGGATCTCAAAGCAATGTTGAATAAAGAACTCTAACCAAGAATGTGTCGGATGATGACAAGCATATGGTCAAAGGATCCCTATCTTCTATTATGTTGAAAGTAAACTCAACACCCAGAATGTGCTTTCAAACCCAGAGTGGGAATGGAGCTACCATAGGGCGGACATGTAAGATATTACAATGCAAATCAAAGTAAATAGGTGGCAAGCCAGCCTCTTACACTTATCCAACGGGTATTACAATGAAATAACTGAGCAAAAGTAAGATTGTTGACAGTACTACTGTTCAGCTTACAATAATTAGAGATTTGTCTGCCAAATACATAGAAAAAGAAATTCTAACCATGCTGCAATATAGTATAATGTCTCCTCAATGATCACAAAGACTTTCAACCCAAACCCAACTCAAAAGATAGACTTTACGCAAGCTGATATGACTGAACAACAACTTAATATGCATAACCAACAACCCTGGAATCCACTAAAATGCTCACAACCCACTCAATACTTGCCAGAATGACATGAGACTTGATGCAAACAAAAGCTAGGTTGATGACAATGAAGACTAGACAAAGAAATAGCTGAAAAATTGAAGTATTTTTTTTTCTAAACACTTGCCAGGCAAAACAGAATGGTACAGCCTCAAGAAATGTTCTACCAACAAGATAAAATCCAAGACACCTCTAAAAAATCTGTAACTTGGCATAGAGGGGCGCCCAAGGCTAGCAAATGCATGGGTAAACTACCCAGAACCAAAATAAATTCGCCCAAAGACTTATGAGCATAAACTTCAATTTGCAATACAAAAATCAGCAACTCCAGATTTGATTAAAATGCAAGAAACCAAACTACAAATGCAAAACAACTCCTACAATGCAAAATATCACTACAAATCTCACTCAACTACAATCTAACTCTCCACTAGTTGCTGTCTTTCAAGCAAGAAGTCAAGCCAAGGCTAGGAGGCATTCATTCCTCGAAGCAATCCAGCACCATTTCGGCAGCATAACAATATTCCAAACATAAGATAATCCAAATGAGGACCCAAGACCTCCTTTTATAACTTTGTGAAGACTCTCTAGAAGCTTCTAGAAACCCTAACTTTTCAATTTTGAAATAACTCCTTTCCCTCCAAAGATGGCGTCCCATTTTCCAAGCAATATTTGACTTTAATTTTAAATTAATCCCCTCCTCAAAGAAGGCATCCAACTCAAACATGAAATAGACCTTTGAATAATAATAAATTCCCTTCAATGAAGCGCCCACCCTTGAAGAACACCTTTTAAGAACAACTTGAAGTGATGTAGCTAGGCCAAGGGGGGAGTCAACATTAAAATATAACATTAACATAACATTATTTAAATAAAATGAACTTATCTCTCCAAAATGCATCCCAAGGCCAAAATTGATCAAACCAACTGAGCTGACTGAAGATGAGAGCCATCTGTGTCGAAACCAACAGGACCACTACCAGAAATAGAATTTACTAAAAATAGTAAATTCCAAAAAGTTGCCCGGATCAAAGTGCATGCAATACCAATGCGAAGCTTTCTGAAAACCCAGAAAGAATCCGCAATCCAAAATCCCAAACTCCAGGATGTAGCTGTCGTAACTTACTAAAAATAGTAAGTCCGGAAAGGTTGCCCGACGCAGTTGCAAGTCATACCTCTACAAAGCTCTCTGAAAACTCAGAAGGAATCCAGAATCCAAACAACCAAACTCCAACAAGCAAAACCCTGAATCATCAAGAGAACCCACCAAGCAGTCGAAAACCCTTATCTGCCACTGACTAGCCGACAGCACACTGGGAATAGGCTACCAATCACTGAAAAGTGGAGTGCTAAAAATGGGGACATTACAGTCCGCCCTTCCCAAAATTGCTTGTCCTCAAGCAATACCACCATAACTCCAGAAAAGTTAAGACTGGTCCATACCAAAACAAGTATGATCCCAGGTTCCCAAAACCATCTCAAGAAGGACCCACCCCGCCACTGCTGCACCACTCTGATCATGTCAGTGAAAACATCATGCCAATGCTGCACTAACCTCCCTTGTAACTCCAAAGTGTTACCATCCATGATACTCAAACTAAAAGATCTCAAAGGACTGAGATCAATATCATGCAACCACTCATGCCCATGAAGCCCCGAATTAACAGTATCAACCACACCACTGTTAATCATAATTCTAGGCAAGAAGAAAGATAGGATACTCAACTCAAAATCAACCTCCTCAGTATACCTCCACATGGTAATAAACGAAGCCCTGATAGCATAGGTGACATCATCAAATCTTCTTGCAAAGAGGAAAGCAATCCTTTGCAAGAGCTCAACAAACTCATACTCATGTCTCCTCATGGAGCTACCATGCATCAACTGAATTATACTGATACCACCATGAAGACTACAGAGAACTCTCATAGTTCCAACCTCATGAGTCTTAGAATGATGAATCAAAACAAGTGGTAGTTCGCTGTTCCGAACCAACAATGAGAGAAAACTGTCAAAGTTAACATCACAAACCTCCATAAGACGAACTCCAAGAATAGGATAGGTGTGAAGGAACAAATAATCTCTGTTGTTCAAGGCTGAAGTCAGCGAAATGCAATCTGATTTTAGTACTTCACACAAGGAAAAACAGCAACACCAATGAAATTTCCAAGAGTTAGTGTATGAGATGAATATTGAGTTGTAAGATAAAGCCTCAAAAATGGCAGCAAAACCCACTATAACAATCTCCAACTGAAAACTACCACCACGTTGGCAAGTAGTGAAAGACAATCTCTTCCAAATGAGAGTAACTCCACAAGTAAAGTGGCTGGTATGCCTCCAACCAGCAGGCACGTGTCTCAAAATCTGCCCTTGTCCTAGCTGAAAGTCACTCCCAAGAGCAACCGATCGTTCAACTCTCCAATCCATACTCAAAATTTCTCTCCAATTCATTTGTTGATGAACAAACGGAACCATCAAGTGGCTGGAACAGAAGGGAACAACATCAACAAATCTGAAAATTTGATCCTTATTCCTCCAAAAGTCCTTTCCATATGTAATAAACTCTATCAAGCCAAGTTGAGGATCCCAAGTATGGATACCCAACTGAAAATGATTTCCAACACACTGAAAAGAAAACTCAATACATTCCCAAATGCTAGCCGAAACCAAGTGCATACTCAAGAAATTGATAGCTTCACGCATGAACCCCTGAACCAATTCCTAATAGCGTTCACATTTATGGAACATGAAACAAATGTTGTCTTCAATCCAAACTCCAAAAATGGACTAGTTCGAGCCCAAACATCATTACACCCAAAGGATGGTTTGTCAAGAGTACAAACACCAAGCTCCAGTTCATCATTCTTCCCTTCTTCATGAGTAACAAAACTGAAACCTTTGCTCCTTGCTGTTGTAATGAAGTTACCAGCAGCTACCAAGTCTTGCTTTGTTAACACCTTGGTGTCGAAGATGTGAAAATCTCCTCGAACCAACACTCCTCATGTGGAGACTCCATCCTCAAACCCACTTGTGCATTCACTATCGAAAGGCCTTGGAAGATTACTAATCACTAAAGGTGGCAACTCCTCATGTAATGATATCCAAGCAACCATTGACTGGGGTTCATACTCTTCCTCATGCTTGGTCGCTTCACCACATGACTCATTTCTCAAATCAAAGAGAGGATTGTCATAAGTTGCTTCAGCACCCACTTCAAAGAAAGGATTGTCAAAGACTTGGAAGTCCTTTTTTTTTTCTTGCTGATCCAAATCTACACACGCAACTTCTAATTTCCTTGTGAAACCTTCAAGATCAAACTCCTCTCAAAGACTATCAAGTTCGTCAATTACTTGCTTGATTTCTTCAACTCTTTGCTCATTCTCTTGCTCCCTAAAAAGTTTGAAATCAGCAAACCGGTCTTCAACCTCTGTTAGAGCCAACTGAGTTTCTTTCAACTTGTCCTTTGTTGATTTAAGCTCCAGAGTGAGCTCATCAACCAAACTCTCCTTTTCTTGGAAAACACCAATGGTCTTCTTTGCAACTCCAATGGTGTGATCACGATCTTCAATCAAGTGTAAGTACTCTGATTTCAATGTCTCCAAGGAGTCTTTGACGTGTTGCAAATTAGGGAGAGTAACTTCACCCTTAATCCCTTTCAGTCTCTCATTCGATTGAACCTTCCAATAGAGATCTTCAACCAAGCTATGTGTGTGATCAAACATGGATAGAGCTCGCACTTCCTTGTCAATGGACACCTTGAATTGTCTCTCCCACTCATAAGAATGCAAAGATGGTGAACTGCTGATAGGCTGCAACTGAAAATCAAAACCTTGTCCCTTGTCTTTGCTGCCCTCAATGCTGCTCCAGCATCCTTGTACTTTACCACCAACATACGGATAATGGTCAATGCCATGGAGATGACCATTCTCCATGATTTCTATGATTCTATTTTCGCAATCAGCTTCTTGAATGGAAAAATCGGACTTGTGTTTGTAAGCCTTTTTAACTCTTTCCTCTTCAAGAGCCATATGGTCTTCAAGCTCTCCTTCTTCATCACCATCTTCTTGGTCAAACATTATAGCAGCATCCAACTTGCTCAATGGATCATAATCGTCCGCTATTCAGAAAGTTTCTGTAGAGACATGCTCTTCTTTAGTGGCTGCAACCACTTCAAAGAGATCATTATGGAGCTTCATTGAACACTCTCCTTCTTCAAGGACAACTTCCTCTTCAATGGCCACCTCAGAGTTTGCAATGCAGCCTGATTTTTGATCTTCATCTGGATCAAAGGGGAATTCATCCCACAAAGGTTCTTTATCATATCTTGGTGCCAACCAACCGGGATCCCAAGCGGTAAAAGGCTGGTTGTTTTGATCAAAAGGAAAGTACTCTTCATGCTCCTCTTGGAGTGTTGAGTCTTTGAATAGGTCACCATGCAACTCACTTGAACTGATTTCTTCATAAGTCCTTCTCTCCAAGAGATTAGTTTGATGATCAAACCCACGTTCATCCTAGTCACCAATGTTATAATGAAGCAAGGAATCTTCAATGTTAGCTGTTTTGAAAACTTTGTCCCTTTTTCCTTCAATGTAACCACCCTCTATAGGTATATTTCTGATCTCATCTTTAGTAATCATATTCATACCAAAAAGGTTTCCTTGATCACTTGTCATAATTTCTTCTTGTGAAAACTCTTGAGGAGTTTGGACAGCAACAAGAGGAAAACTATCCATCACCAAATCTTCAACACGAGGTGGTACAATCCTGTTGGAATCATTACCAACATTATCACTTTGGAAATGGTCATGGGCTGATTCAAAGGCACCAACAATATTTCCTTCTACTACATGCAAGTCAAGGGAACTATTATGGGGCTCTACCCTTAACTCCTCATTTGCCAAGGTATCTTTATCAGGCTCACGATCATTCTGATGTGACATGTGCACCTTTCTATCCCGACTTTCAGACTTAGCATAAATCTTTCTGATTCCCCACCCTATGTCAAGATCCTTCATTAGCGTAAACAGTTCCTGCATTAACTCAAGTAAAGACTTCTCTGTAGTCATCTCTCTCTGTACGTAGTGTCTGGTATCTCTGTCACTCATCTGACAATTAAATCATTGACTACTTTCACAGGATGGCAGGATCTTGGCTCTGATACCATTGAAATATTCTGATCCAAATTTTTTAAAATTTTCAATAACAGTAAGCAATGCAACACACATCCGTTAGGGTTAGCACTTAAACCAAAACGACGTGGAATTCAACTCTAACCAAAAATGCGTCAGATGACGATGAGCATATGGTCAAAGGATCTCAAAGCAATGCTGAATAAAGAACTCTAACCAAGAATTCGCCGAATGATGACAAGCATATGGTCAGAGGATCCCTATCTTCTATTATGCTGAAAATAAACTCAACACCCAGAATGTGCTTTCAAACCGGAGTGGGAATGGAGCTACCATAGGGTGGACATGTAAGATATTACAATGCAAATCAAAGTAAATAGGCGGCAAGCCAGCCTCTTACACTTATCCAGCGGGTATTACAATGAAATAACAGAGCAAAAGTAAGATTGTTGACAGTACTACTGTTCAGCTTACAATAATTAGAGATTTGCCTGCCAAATACATAGAATAAGAAAGTCTAACCAGGCTGCAATATAGTATAATGTCTCCTCAATGATCACAAAGACTTTCAACCCAAACCCAACTCAAAAGATAGACTTTACGCAAGCTGATATGACTGAACAACAACTTAATATGCATAACCAGCAACCCTAGGATCCACTAAAATACTCACAACTCACTCAATACTTGCCAGAATGACATGAGACTTGATGCAAATGAAAGCTAGGTTGATGACAATGAAGACTAGACAAAGAAACATTTGAAAAATTGAAGTATTTTTTTTCCTAAACACTTGCCAGGCAAAACAGAATGGTATAGCCTCAAGAAATGTTCTACCAACAAGATAAAATCCAAGACACCTCTAAAAAATCTGCAACTTGGCATAGAGGGGCGCCCAAGGCTAGCAAATGCATGGGTAAACTACCCAGAACCAAAATAAATTCGCCCAAAGACTTATGAGTATAAACTTCAATCTGCAATACAAAAATCAGCAACTCCAGATTTGATTAAAATGCAAGAAACCAAACTACAAATGCAAAACAACTTCTACAATGCAAAATCTCACTACAAATCTCACTCAACTACAATCTAACTCTCCACTAGTTGTTGTCTTTCAAGCAAGAAGTCGAGCCAAGGCTAGGAGGCATTCATTCCTCGAAGAAATCCAACACCATTTCGGTAGCATAACAATATTCCAAACATAAGATAATCCAAATGAGGACCCAAGACCTCCTTTTATAACTTTGTGAAGACTCTCTAGAAGCTTCTAGAAACCCTAACTTTTTAATTTTGAAATAACTCCTTTCCCTCCAAAGATGGCTTCCCATTTTCCAAGCAATATTTGACTTTAATTTTAAATTAATCCCCTCCTCAAAGAAGGCGTCCAACTCAAACATGAAATAGACCTTTGAATAATAATAAATTTCCTTCAATGAAGCGCCCACCCTTGAAGAACACCTTTTAAGAACAACTTGAAGTGATGTAGCTAGGCCAAGGGGGGAGTCAACATTAAAATATAACATTAACATAACATTATTTAAATAAAATGAACTTATCTCTCCAAAATGCATCCCAAGGCCAAAATTGATCAAACCAACTGAGCTGACTGAAGATGAGAGCCATCCATGCCGAAACCAACAGGACCACTACCAGAAATAGAATTTACTAAAAATAGTAAATTCCAAAAATTTGCCCGGATCAAAGTGCATGCAATACCAATGCGAAGCTTTCTGAAAACCCAGAAAGAATCCGCAATCCAAAATCCCAAACTCCAGGATGTAGCCGTCGTAACTTACTAAAAATAGTAAGTCCGGAAAGGTTGCCCGACGTAGTTGCAAGTTATACCTCTGCAAAGCTCTCTGAAAACTCAGAAGGAATCCAGAATCCAAACAACCAAACTCCAACAAGCAAAACCCTGAATCATCAAGAGAACCCACCAAGCAGCTGGAAACCCTTATTCTGCCACTGACTAGCCGATAGCACACTGGGAATAGGCTACCAATCACTGAAAAGTGGAGTGCTAAAAACGGGGACATTACACCAAACCTAACACTAATTATTATTATAATCAAACCTTAACCCTAATTATAATAAAATGTGAACCTAACCCTAATTAAACACTAATCTTATTTCATGTAATCCTTACCTAATTAAACTCTAACCCTAACAAAACCTTAACTTAATTGTAACCCTAATTGAACCTTAAATCTAACCAAACTTTAATTAAACCCTAAGCTAATACTAACCCTAATGCTAACCCTAACCCCAAGCTTTATTATAGAACCAAAAGCATAATTGAACCCTAATTAAACCCTAACCCTAACCTTAACCATAATTGAACCCTAATTGTAATGCTATTATTTATCCTAACCATAAATGAACCCTAACCCTAAATTTAATTAAACACTAACCTTAATATTTATGAAAACCTAACCCAATTTGAACACTAACCCTAACCCTAGGTCAACCTTAACTCTAACCTTAATCATAAACCTAATTGAAACCTAACAATAATTTAACCCTAACCCTAACACTAACTTGAACATTTATCTTTGAACTCTAGTTGACCCCTAATCCTAACACTAAATGCATTGTAGCTCTACTCGTAAACTTAATTAAACCTTAATCCTAATTAAATTATCACCCTAACCTAATTGAACTCTAATTCTAACCCTAATTCTAATAGTAACTAAACTATAATCCTAAACCTAGTTCTAATTGAACCCTAACCCTAATCTTATTTGAATCTTAATTATAACTAAATTGTAACTAACTTGAAAATATATCATATAACCCTAATTGAACCCTAATTCTAACCATATTTAAACCTTATTCCTAACCCTAACCCTAATTGAATCTTGATCCTAATTAAACCCTATCTCTAACCTAACATAACATTCATTAAACCCTAACCCTAATTAAAGCACAGTTCCCTAATTTAACCATAACCTTAATTGAACCATAACCCTTACCCTAATTTTACCCTAACCCTAGTTTAACCCTGATTAAACTCTAATATTAAATTAATTGTAATACTAAATGAAATTAAACCTTTACCCTAACTCTAATTGAATCATAACCCTAACCTATCTTTAACCATAAATGTAATTATTGGATCTAACCTTAACCCAATTGAATCCTAACATTAATTGAATATAAACCCTAATCATAACCCTAATTAAATACTAATTGAATGTACACTCTTACCATAATTATAACCCTTTATCCTAATCCTAATTGAATTCTGACCCTAGCCCTAACCCGAAACTGTATCATAGAACCCTAACTTTAATTAAACATCAATTGAACCTTAACCCCAACCATAATTGAATTTCAACCCTAATTAAACCCTAACCCTAATAGTAATTAATACCCAAACCTAATCTTAATATTTATTTTTAACTCCTAAAAATAGCCCTAACTCTAATAGAAATCCAACTCTAACTCTAACCCTAATTGAGCACAAACCCTAACCCCAACCCTAGCCCGAAGATTTATTTTAGAAGCCTAAACCTATTAAAATTTAGCCCTAATTGAATTCTAATGCTGATTGAACCCAAACCATAGCTCAAACCCTAATTGAAACCTAATCCTAACCCTATTAAAATTCAATCCTAATTGAACCATAATCCGATCCAAGTTGAGTCCTAAACCTAACCTCAATCGAAAGCCTAACATTTACCTCAAACTTTATCATATAGCCCTAACTTTAACCTTAGCCATAATTGAAGCCTATCCTAACCTTTACCTCAAACTTTATCCCATTACCCTAACTTTAACACTAGCACCAATTGAAAACCTAACCTTTACCTCAAACTTTATCCCATAACCCGAACTTTAACCCTAACCTTAATTAAATTGTAATCAAGAAGCCTAACCTTAACAAAATGCTAACCCTAATTGAACCATTTTGAACCCTAACCGTAGTTTAACCGTAATCCTATCCCTAATTTAAGCCTAATCCTAATTGTTCCTTAAATCCAACCCTATAACTCCTAACCTTGACCCTAACCCTAATAGAAATCCAACAATAACTCTAACCCTAATTGAATGCAAACCTTGACCTAAACTCTAACCCCAAGATTTATGTTAAAACCCTAACCCTTACCCCAACCCTATTGAAATTCAACTCTAATTGAATATAACTCTAATTGAACCCAAACCATATAACCTAAACCCTAATCCTAACTCTATTGAAATTCAACCCTAATTGAATTATAATCCTAACCTTAAACCTAACCCTTACCCTAACTTTGCTCAAGTTTTAACCCTAACCCTAACTATAACAGTTATTGTATTTCTAACCATAACTATAATTCTAACTCTATTCATAATTATATTTCAAACACTAACCCTAGAATTCCAATGGCAACCCTAATTCTAATTGTACTACTAATTGAACCCTAACCTTAATCATAGTTAAATTCTAACCCTAGTTGAACCCTTACCCTAACCTATCATTAATCCTAAGCCTAATCCTAATTGAACCATAACCCTATCTATAGTTGAATCCTAAGCTTAACCACAATCGTAACCCTAACCTTTACCTCAAACTTTATCCTATAAAGCTAATTTTAACTCTAACCCTAATTGAACCCTACCTACCCTAACCCTAATCATAATTGAGTTGTATCTTAATTGTTTCTTAACCCTAACCCTATCCCCAATTCATCACTAATGCTAATTTATCCCTTACCCTAACCCTAATCATATTTGTAATTGAATCCTAACCCTAACTATAACCCTAATTTTTATTTTTAACCCTAACCATAATTTTAACTCTATTCATAATTTCAATCCTAACCTTAATTGAACCCCTAATCCCACCCTAATATAATTCTAATCATAACCTTAAACCTAATGCTAACCCCAACCTTAATTAAATTTTAACCCAAACCCTTATCTTATTTCTAGCCCTAATCATAATTCTAAATTTATTCATAACTCTAATTCTAACACTAACCTTAATTATAATGGAAACCCTAATTCTAATTAAAAAAAAAAAAATCTGTGTAATAATAAGTTAATGTACTTTCTTTCTATTTAATTTTATGATTTTAAATTGATTTTAGATGTGATTTTATCATGAAAAGCCTTTATAATAAATTGTGCATTTAAGTTGTTATATTTTTGTACAATAAAATCTTTACTAAAGTCATCAATTAATAATGTTTCTTTAAGTTATATATTAATTTTTAATAAAATATAATTTGAATGATTTTTCCTTTTTCAATCTTTTTATTCTTATAAAAAAAATTAAAAAATTGTGTAATAATAAATTTAAGATATTTCTTTTTTATTTATTTTTTCAATTTTATAATTTGATACTTTAATTTAAAATGAACTTTCATTCATTTATAATTTTATTTCTATTCTATATATATATGACATCAAAGGATAATATTATTTTTTAAAGATTTTAAATATTTTTTGATTTTAAGTATATCAATTTAGAAACTTACTTTTTATACACAATAATAAATTTAAGAAATTTCTTTAGTACTTAACTTTCTAAATTTTAGAAGCTTATATTATGTGTAATAATTTAAGATAGTAACTTTCTATCTTTTTATGTGTAGTAATTTAATATAGTAATTTTGAATGATGTATAAATTTAAGAAAGTTTTTTTATATTAAATTTGGGAGACTTTTGTGGTCACTAAAATTAGAAAATAGAAAAAACATGAAAATAAGAAAGTAAACCAACAATTCTAAATCACATACAAACTCAACAATATTGTAACAATATCAAAAAATACTAATACATGACCAATACCTTAGTACATTGTAATAAATTAAGGAAAAGGTAAAGAAGGTACACTAGGAGAAAAGATTTACATTTATAATAGTAAAATGATATGTTAATATATTACTCTATTTCTTCCTCGAATAGAATTGAAGGTATTGAATGATGACAATTTATATTAATTTTTTTATTGCTTGACTTAGGAAATGTTGAGAAATGATTGAACCAACTTCAACTTAAGTGAAATAAATTGAGTTATGTAGAAAATTTGATCTAATTAAGACTACAAACATATCAAAAATAATATGAATATGATATAATAAATGATAAAAATATATAAAAAATTACAACAATAAATAAAAACATAAATCAAACTTTACGCAAAATTTACCACTTATCAATATATATTTAAATGAAAAAAAAATTATATAAATAAATCTACAACTAAATAAAAATTAACTATCGATATGCTAAATTGGATCGTCGTTAGCACATGGCCTTAAGTCTTAGACAATGTGTTCATTATTTCTACATACTTAAGTATGGTGGAGAAAAATAAAAACATTGGAAACCAACTTACCCTCTTTGGTGAGGATAAGGAAATATTTTCAGATATATTGAACAAAACACTGAAATTTCACTCACAAAATTTAGAAAAATTAATGAGTATGAAATCTCAAAAGAATATTCACCCATGCTTCCAAAATCTTTCAACAGTCTTTTTATGTCTTGCATGTTAATTTTAACCGTGGATTTTTAATAAAAAAGCATAACCCCAAACTAATTTGATTTTTTTGTTTGAGAGTATATTAGGGGAAACGTACCAGTAGCCACCAAGGCTAACTTCGCGCATTCATGCTGAGTGCAAAATAGGTCCAATTTTAAATTATTTTTTTGGTCTTCTTCGTAAGCGAGTTAGGACCTTAAAAAGAAAAATTTGGCTTGTGGGTATTTAAAATACCTTTTGTAGAACCCATCAAACAAAAAGTGCTAAAAAAAGGTGTTTTTAAACTTCCGCCCGCTACATTTTCATGACTTCGCCCATACCCGTTCATTCTAAATCGAATAATTTTTTATAAAAAATCCAATTTACAATCATCAATTAACCTATTTCAAGTTACGTTTGTATGTGGGCCCGGTTAAATTATCACGTGGGTCCGCAAGGAGGAGGTCACTTTAATCTCAACCTTGCCACATTACATTGTTAACCACGTGCCCCATATGCTTCATCAAGCCACGCGTATGTCTCAACCTCACCACCTGCGCTTGTTAACCACATGCCCCATTCGCCTTCATCAATGCACCAGAAACTTCTAAGCTAACCCCCAGTTGTTGGGCAGCTTTAAGCCCTAAACTCATCATCTCCCACAGTTTTTTCATCGTCGTCTCCTCTCTCCCGCCATCAACGCGAGCTCGTGTGGCCATGGTGACTTCGTCCGACACTCGAACGCTGCAAGTAATGTCTCCACCTCTCTTCACCTGCAAGTTTTTTTGTAGAATAGTGGGTTTTCATTGGCATCGACGATGTTTGAGTGAATTTCTCTATATCATGTTGTGATAACTGACTGTAATCATTTCACTTTACATGTGACTATTACAAAATTGATCCCTTGTGAATTATTCTATCAATGCCATCGAGGGTTTGCCTGGGTTTGACTGTAATCATTTTGTTTTACATGTGACTGGTACAAAATTGATCCCTTGTGAATTATTCTGTCATTGCCATCGAGGGTTTGCCTGGGTTTGACTGTAATCATTTTTTTTTACATGTGACTGGTACAAAATTGATCCCTCGTGAATTATTTTGTCAATGCCATCGAGGGTTTGGTTGGGTTTGACTGTAATCATTTCTTTTTACATGTGACTGGTACAAAATTGATCCCTCAATGCCATCGAGGGTTTGGTTGGGTTTGACTGTAATCATTTCTTTTTACATGTGACTGGTACAAATTTGATCCCTCATGAATTAATTTATCTATGCAATCGAGGGTTTGCCTGCTATGATTTTATTTGACATTATTTTATGAAATAATCACATGTAATGTGATTCAAACAGAACATTGACGAAATTTTGACCTTGAGTATAATAATGAAATTTTATGGGTTTCCAGTTTCAACCCCAAATTATTGAGGGGTTTCAGCATACGGGTTAATGGGTTTACAGATTTTGTTGATTCTCTTTGAATCCCTGCATTATCATGATGACACTTGATGGTTATACAATATTTTTCCAAAATAATACTATGGTTTTAAGATTACAATTTGCAGGCAAGCGATATATACTGGTGTATACAGTCATGTCATGTAGGGTTTCATTATATAAAGTTGTGCAGGGTTTCATCACAATTTCCTTCGCAGATAATGATATTTTATTTTAATGATAAGTGTTACCAAAGGGGGTAACTCCCATGTATATTCAGATTTGGCTTTTACAGGTCAAGAACAAAATTACAAACCCTGCTCATTCTATGATCAAGAAAATTGCTGCAAGGATGTCTCCCATCCTGGTCAACCGTCACAAGCGGACCCCATTGAGCCAAGCCAAGTCGGATCGCATGAAGTTGGAGAAGGCGTCCATGTTGGCATTTTTTACTCCTGCTCTAAATACTTCCCATGCGTCAATACGGAAGTTATCTGCTGCAACTCGGTGGGCACTAGTTGCATCTTCGTCCACATCGTGCTCTTCGGATTCCGCCTCCTCCTCATCTTCTACCATGTTCAGTATTGTTGGGTCAAAATAATACTTTAGGAAGCTGACCCAACACTCATCACTTAGGTTCAGAATGGCATTGGCTACGGCCTAGGCGTTACCAATTTCTATGAATTTGTTGAGCCGCTCAACCACGACTTCCCTGGCCTCAGTTATGTCCACTAATGCACATAGTATGAGCTCGTAGATTATGTCATCACACCAGTGCTGATCAAGAGACAAAACCTCAGAGACTAGGTTGACAATTGCATTCCTTATTACTGGGTCTGGAATGTTAAAAAGCCTTCTGCACTGGGCCATTCTTGACTCCTTAGTGCAATGGTAGTCGACTCCAAACATGAATACCATCCTTCTTTTTTGGCAAACTTGGGGCTTCTTTGAAGAGATGGAGGTGGAGATCATACTGTCCAGCTATTAATAGTCTTAATCCTGTAACGACAAGGATTGCTTGAGAACCGGGCCTGTCAATTCATGCCATACCAAATCTGAACTAAATCCGTCCTTAGATTTTGCACATGTGAATCCAGTCCTACTTTGAGGTTGAAAAAATTTGCAGACATTGATATGTTATTATCACATTATATGTATATATTTACAAACAATGATTTATTCTTATGTCTTTGTATGTATATATATTCATATATACATACAATCTATTAAGAATATATTATTGTTTGGAAATTACATAATCTGACAAGAAATCTACAGGAGATGATGAGTTTAGGGCTTAAAGATGCCTAGCAAGCTGCGGTTAGGTAAACTCATACGCGTGGTTTGATGAAGGCATATGGGACACATGGTTAACAATGTAATGTGGTGAGATTGAGATTAAAGTGACCACCTCCTAGTAGACAATGATATATTCTTTATAGACAATGAAATGTTCTTATCAGATTCTATATATGTATTTGCAGACAATGATATATTCTTATCAGATTGTATGCATGTATATATATATACATACAATCTGCTAAGAATATATCATTGTCTGCAAATAGTGATCATTTTATTTGCAGACAATGATATATTCTTATCAGATTGTATGCATGTATATATATACATACAATCTGATAAGAACATATCATTGTCTGCAAATAGTGATCATTGTATTTGCAGACAGTGATATGTTCTAATTAGATTGTATGTATATATTTGTAGACAATGATATATTCTTATCAAATTGTATGTGTATATATACAATTTGATAATAATATATCATTGTCTGCAAATTGAAATCATTCTATTTGCAGACAATGATATATTCTTATCAATTTGTATATAATTGTCGATCACTAGTTCTTTCTTAATGATTAATGTGTTACTAGCACTATAGCGTATACCATCAATTATCACAATCTAACCACATTGTGTGGTATCACTAAGTACACTATGTTTCAATGTCTGTCAATAAAAAAATTAGATTGTATGTATATATTTATAGACAATGATATATTCTTATCAGATTGTATGTACATATATTCATATATACATACAATCTATTAAGAATATATCATTGTCTGCAAATTATAATCTTGACAAGAAATCCATGGGAGATGATGGGTTTAGGGCTTAAAGATGCCCAGCAAGCTGTGGTTAGGTAAACTCATACGTGTGGTTTGATGAAGGCATATGGGGCACGTGGTTAACAATGTAATTTGGTGAGGTTGAGATTAAAGTGACCACCTCCTAGAAGACAATGTTATATTCTTTACAGATAATGAAATTATCTTATTAGATTGTATATATGTATTTGCAAACAATGATATATTCTTATCAGATTGTTTGCATCTATATATATACATACAATCTCATAAGAATATATCATTGTTTGCAAATAGTAATCATTGTATTTGTAGAAAATGATACGTTCTTATCAGATTGTATGTATATATTTATAGACAATGATATATTCTTATCAAATTGTATGTATATATATACAATCTGATAATAATATATCATTGTCTGCAAATTGAAATCATTTTATTTGCAGACAATGATATATTCTTATCAGTTTGTATATAATTGTCGATCACTAGTTCTTTCTTAATGAAACATGTCTTACTAACACTATAGCTTATACCATCAATTATCATAATCTAACCACATTGAATTACACTCTTAGCAACTGGGGGTTAGGTTAGAAGTTTCGGGTGCGTTGATGAAGGCGAATGGGGCACGTGGTTAACAAGTGCAGGTGGTGAGGTTGAGACATACGCGTGGTTTGATGAAGGCATATGGGGCATGTGGTTAACAATGTAATGTGGTGAGGTTGAGATTAAAGTGACCACCTCCTAGTAGACCAACGTGATATTTTGATTGGGCCCACATACAAACGTAACTTGAAATAGGTTAATTGATAATTGTAAATAGGCTTTTTTTTTTAAATTGTGCACCATTGAAATTAGACAGGAGTGGCCACTACAGTATGAATAGATCGATTATTTGGTAGGAAAATTGAGATTTGAAATTCAATCACCACAATTCAATGCATTCAATATGCACATTCAAATTATTTTATAAGAGGGAATTTCCAGTGTCATTTTCAGTACGAATTCTCCTATGCTTTCACTGCATATCCTCTGCAAAATTCAGCTCGGTACATATAATGAAAACTAAAAACGTATTATAATAGACTGAATTTATGCAAGCCACCTATTTTATCAAGCACACTCCAATGTTTTTATAAGAGGGAATTTCCACGGTCATTCCCTCAATATCATCTGCAAATTCAGAGCTTACTAATGCTACCTATGCACATTCCTTTTAAAAGGCAGCTTATTCATGTTGGTACACCCAGAATAACTAAATACATGTTTTTATTTATTAGCCTATTGAATTTACATTAATGTTGTTTGTTTCATTATTCAATATACTCTTTTATATTTATGTACTAAGTGTTTGTAGTATTTTGAGGCATACAAATTATTCAGTTTTTAGTCAATTGTTCAAATGAGCATTATCCATTATGTAATCATATCACATCATTGTATGATGTGATTTAATTTGTTTTCTTCCACTTGCTATATGTGTTTCAATAGTCACATTACATATATGTATATAGATATACATGTACATGTACATGCATATACATATACATATACATGTACATGTACATGCATGATGCATATGTAGTTGTACATACATATACATGTACATGTATATGTATATGTACATGCATATACATATACATATACATGTACATGTATATGTATATACAAATTTATATACATTGTTATTTTCAGCTTCATACATTGGATCAGAACATTGTGGATTTTAATGCTCCAATCAAAACTCTTATTGTTGTGCATGCAATATAGCAAGGATTATTTGATGTGGGAATGTTACGATTACCGAGTACTACCCCCGTTTATTACAATTTTTTTGTAGGCAAGCGAGAGCATCAAGAGGTGAACCAAGTATGTCGATTATCAACATACCATGGAAGTTGTGTTTGTTAACACAATAAACTCTATAGGGACATTTTTCTCTTAATGCATTATGATATGTTTATATTTTATGTTGTATTGTTTTCATACGTATTTTGTTCTTACAAATTCTTATTTGATTTGAGGAATATATTTAACTACATTGGTCTCTTAATGGCAGGCATGCGGGGATTTGTTCGCAATCAACATAATGTATTAAGCATTAATGACAGGTAAAGTCTTTGACTTTACTTTGGCAATGACCTAGTAATACAGAAAACTATGTGATTTTATATATATGGCTGAAAGCTAGATGAAAAAACTATTAGGGTAATTATAATATGAAGTAAGAATATAATATTAGTATTATGTTTTATTGCAAAGTTATTGTGTTAGAATGAAATGAAAATAACAATATTATTATGGAAACTTTAGGGTCACGTGTAACTGGATTTGTTTGAAATAATATGAATTCTATAGAGGGTTAACTTAGAGGCTAATAGAGCAACTAAGAGTGTAGTTCAATGTGGTTAGATTGTGATAATTGATGGTATAAGCTATAGTGCTACTGAAACATTAATCATTAAGAAAGAACTAGTGATCGACAATTATATACAAACTGATAAGAATATATCATTGTCTGCAAATAGAATGATTTCAATTTGCAGACAATGATATATTATTATCATATTGTATATATATACATACAATCTGATAAGAATATATCATTGTCTACAAATATATACATACAATCTGATAAGAACATATCACTGTCTATAAATACAATGATCACTATTTGCAGACAATGATATATTCTTATCAGATTGTATGTATATATTTACATGGATACAATCTGATAAGAATATATGATTGTCTGCAAATACATATATACAATCTGATAAGAACATTTCATTCTCTGTAAAGAATATATCATTGTCTAATAGGAGGTGGTCACTTTAATCTCAACCTCACCACACTATATTGTTAACCACGTGCCCCATATGCCTTCATCAAACCACACGTATGAATTTACCTCACCGCGGCTTGTTGGGCATCTTTAAGCCCTAAACTCATCATCTCCCGTGGATTTCTTGTCAGATTACAATTTGCAGACAATGATATATTCTTAACAGTTTGTACAAAAAATACAAGGCTGAAACCCTCATAAAACATATAAGAGACTTAACTATGAGGTTCGAATAAATATCAACAGTATTAGGACATATTATAATCATATCATAGTTATATTTTTTATCAAATTGCAAGAATTCATTGGGTGGTGCGACAAAAAAATATGGCTGAAAAATACATGAAACATATCAAAATATTATTGGGTGCTTGTATTAAACTTCTTCTCACCTTAAACATATGTGAGGTTCCAAACATAATAACAACAGTATTATCACATCTTATAATCACATCATAGTTATAACTTGAAGCAGATATTTTGATCTGATATGCAAAGCAAATCAACAAAATATACTACTACATTAATCAAAAAATAAAACTCAATACCAGCATATTTAGTTTTCCATATTGCTAGGAAAAGAAGGTGGTGTGAGATATCCGCCAATAGCTGAGTCTGTTCCACTTGTAGGAGGTGACACTTGGTTAATTGAGGTTTGAAGGCATGTTGCTATTTGACCAAGCAATGTTTGGCTTGCATCTATAGTCAGTCCCATTTGTTGTGAGCCACTCCCAACTTGCATATTGTTGATAGCTGTAAAGGTTGGTGCCAATATGTTCATCATATCGAGCAGTATAGGGTGTTGGGGGGGTATAGGATTCCCCGTTGTAGACTTATGCTTTATCCTCTCTACTTGTGCTTTCTTTTCAATTGCCTTTCATAGATGTTCAACCTTGGCCTGCTCTTGTTTGATTTCTTTCTCCCGCATTCTAATCATCTTCTCCTCATCTTCAATCACTTTCCTTGCTTGCTTCTCAGCCTTCATTGCTTCCTTTTCAATTGCTTCTGCTTCACGTTCTTCCTTTCTCTTCAACATCTGGTCCTTACGTTGTTGCAACTCTGCTTGCCTTTTCTTCTCTACCTCTTGTTGAGTATACATTTCAATGAAGGCATCTGATGTTAGTACTTGGGACTGCCTACTAAGGCGAAGCACTCCAGAACAACCTCCTCATGATGATCCTTGCACCCTCTACACTGGAAGTTTCAAGAATTTTCTATTTTGTCTGGTTGATTGTTGTCCATCATGTGGGGTGCATGGCACAAACTCAGCTTCTTCATCACTATATGCATTGCCATCTTCACTTCAACCATCACTATGCTCTTCCCAATTCCTTGCAGTAGTGAAGTAATGTATCACTTCAACCGGATCAATGTGTGGTGGGGATGGCATAGAAAGACTGACTTCTTCCTCAATCAGGTTCAATTGCCATCCAAGGTTCGTGGTTGCTTCATGCATCCAATCTGGTTGGCTAACTTGAGTTAGCAAACTCAGACCAGCTGATGTAGTCTTTGTATCTTCATTGTAGGGTGCAATAGGAGGTTGGACTTCTGCTTGGAAATCTGCAACAACTAGTTGAATTTCTAGTTGAATGTGTGTTGTAGTTTCAGTGCCCTCATTGTGTTCTGATGTAGTTTATGTATCTTCATTGCAGGGTGCAAAAAGAGGTTGGACGTCTGCTTGGAAATCTGCAACAACTGGTTGAATTTCTGGTTGAATGTGTGTTGTAGTTTCAATGCCCTGATTGCATTCCCGCACAAAACCATCAATTTGTTCCTGGTTGTAACCAAGTAGATGCAGGCATGTCTCTGCTGCAATAACATCCTCTTCATCTTCCATCGTGCAAGCATCACCTTCTGTTCTAGGACTTGGTACATCATCTTGAACAATATAGCCTTGACTTGGCCCCATGTCCTTGTCAAGGCCTGACCGATCAAGTGGCCAAATACCTGTTCTACGGAACCCACTAATAATGTTGGATGGTTTCAAAGATTTTTTGAAAGCTTGGCTTGCTAGAGTTTCCAACTCTTCACACCCAATATTGATATGTCGGTTGTTAGCTTGCCAAAGGGTTCATAACTCTCTAAAATATGCCTTGAATGGAGAAAAAATGATAACATCCAATGGCTGCAGCTTGTGACTAGTATGAGCAGGAAGTGTTAATAGGTCTATTCCTAATTTTCTTGCTTCTTCAATGGTTTTGAAAGCCACGTGGCTATCATGGCCGTCAAAAATCAGAAGGGCCCTGTTTGTTGGTGAAACGCCACCGGGGATATTACCTATAAAATGGTCTAACCATTTGACAAATAGTTCCTTTGTCATCCAAGCATGTTCTTGGATTGCCATCAATGCTCCTATCTCATAATTTACTATAAATTATGCATGTTCCTTTTTTATTTAAATAGGTAGAACCCAGGAATACTTAACCTAGCTTTATTTACACAAGCTAGCACTGTGATCCACTCTTTGCTCTTTGAAACCAAATGTGGTACACTCTTTACACCCAATTTTGCAATAACTCTCATTCCATAGTTCCTACTAGCTTGAATACCCATCTCATCGCAATTCCAAATTCGGCTTGCTCCATAGTGGTTAAGGTTAATCATATCTTGAAGTTTGTCATAGAAAGCTTGCATGACTGAAGGACAAACCATAATTGCTCTGTCACTGTCAACTCCTTCAGCAGTTCTAATTATCAAATTTGGGTGCCTTCTTTGAAATCCTGCCCACCATCACCTCCTGGGGACACCATTTGTGAATGGATTGGGCCAAGTTGTAGTGATTTGGGCAACTATGGATTATAGTTGATTGGCCTGCAGTCCGTGGCCCAAATCTGCCATGTCCTTGCACCATTGGAAAATTTCACCCTCCTCCTCGTGAGATAATATGGTACATGGACCCTTCTTCTTAGTGGTGGTAACTCCTAACAGCCACACCCTCAAACTGCTAGGTGGCATACCCCACTTGATTGTTGTTGTCCTGACTGACATGTTGTGTTCTTCAACACTTTTGACTTCTCCTTCCATATCAGCATATGTCCATTGCCTAATGGGTACAGGTGAGGGAAGTTGTACATCGAGTTGAGCATCTGGCTGAACATCTGGCTCAATAGGTGGTTCGGCTTTTGTTGTGTTGGTGGCCTCATCTGCAGAGTCAGGAACGTCTTCTTATGCGGGAATTACATGCACTTCCTCTATAGGCTCTTCATCAATGAAGTGCACCCCATGAGTGACTCTAATGGCACATGGTCTTCTTCCTACAACCCTTTTAGAGAGTCTTCTAGCATGTGCCATTATATTCCACTTAACCTGCACAAACAGTAAAAGCTGCATAACTTGGTAGTGCAACAAAGAGTATATCATTGTCTGCATAGATATATATATACAATCCGATAAGAACATATCATTCTTTGCTAAAATATATATATATAATTTGATTAAACATATGATTGTCTGTGAAGCTTGAAGTCATTAAATTTCATGATTATAATGAAGGGATTCGAAGAGAATCTGACAAAATCTGTATACCCATTTATTTTCATGTGCATATTATAATTACTGAAAATAGAAAACATCTACCCATCAAGCATCATCATGATAATGTAGGGATTCAAAGAGAATCAACAAAATTTATAAACCCATTAACCTATATGCTGAAACCCCTCAATAATTTGGCGTTAAAACTACAAACCCATAAAATTTCATTATTATACTTGGTCAAAATTCCATCAATGTTCTGTTTGAATCACATTACATGTGATTATTTCATTAAATAATGTCAAATAAAATCATAGCAGGCAAACCCTCGATTGCATAGACAAATTAATTCATGAGGGATCAAATTTATACCAGTCACATGTAAAAAGAAATGATTACAGTCAAACCCAGGCAAACCCTCGATGGCATAGACAAAATAAACCACGAGGGATCAAATTTGTACCAGTCACATGTATGTAATCTGATAAGAATATATATATATATATATGAATGTATGTATACATAATGATAAGAAAATATCATTATATTTACAAAGAATTATGTATTCTTATGAGAATGTATCATTGTATTTGCAGAGAATGTTATATATTTATCATATATATATATATATATATATATACGATCTGATATGATGAAACCCTACATGGCATGACTGTATATATATGTATTTGTCTGCAAATTATAATCCATAAACTGCTCAATAAATTGGGACAAAAACTATAAACCCATTAAAATTCATGATTAGTAAAGAGGGATTCAGAATATAACTGTGATATGATTCCAAAATGTGAAATGTTGTTGTTATTATCTTGATTTATGATGAATGCAGGTGAAAAAAATGTAACTATGATATGATTAAATAATGGAAAATGCTAAGTTGAACAACCGACTAAAAACATATTAATTTGTATGCATAAAAAGAATGTAAACGTTAAGTATGTAAATATAAAAGAGTATATTCAATAATGAAATATGCAACATAAATGTAAAACATATTGCCTGAAAAAAATGCAAAGATTGAGTATGTAAATATAAAACAGAATATTGAATAATGAATCAAACAACATAAATGTAAAATAGTATGCCTGAAAATAATGTAAACAATGAGTACATAAATATAAAACAGTATCTTGAATAATGAGAACAGATAAAATAAATGTAAAACAGCAAACTGATAATATAAAACATGAATTTACCTATTTTGGTAATGTAAACAGTGAGTATATAAATATAAAATAGTATCTTGAATAATGAAATCAGATAAAATAAATGTAAAACAGCAAACTAATTATATGAAACATGAATTTACCTATTCTGAGTGTACCGACCTGAATAAGCTCCCTTTAAAGATGCTTGTGCAGAAATTGCCTTAGGAAGCTCTAAATTTTGCAGAGGATATTCAGTGAAAGTAGAGGATAATTCGTAATGATAATGACCCTGGAAATTCCCTCTTATAAAATCATTCGAATGTGTAAATTGAATGCATTGAATTATAGTGGTTGAATTTCAAATTCGAACGCATTGAATTGTGGTGGTTGAGTTTCAAATTTGATTTTTTTGTGGGAAACAATCTGTCATTTCATTTTTTAGTGGCCATTTATGCCTGAGTTCTGTCGTGGCCTTTAGGAAATCAATTTTATATTTGGTTTAATAGATAAAATAGGTGGCTTGGATAAATTCAGTCATTTATATGAATTATAATATGTTTTTTGGTTTATTAGGGAGCCTTACACCATTAACTATGTGTGCAGGTACCACAAGTTGATGGAGATAATACATGAAGATGTGATAGGAAGTGTGGGTGAATGTGCAATTGATAGCTCATAAAGCTGATCAATGTTTGCTATTATGTCAAAATGTGCACCATTAACTATTCATAATGGTTTATATAATGTGAAATTGTGCACCATTAACTGTTCAAATATACATTTATATATAATGTAGTTGAAGCTTTGAGCCACTTGCATAGAGTGGTAATTGTAAATATCCATGTACTTAAATAAATGCAAAAATTACTTTATTGTCTACAACTTGTCTTGTATTCAAAACAAATATGTACCAATAGATGTTTAGATTTTATTTTTTTTATTGGTTAGCTACACATTTATTAGTGAACACATATTGGTGTCATGTGTAAATTTTTATTGGCATAAATAAAATAATGTAATGACTAAAATATAAACAGTTATTGGGGGGTTAGGTGAGCATGGAGTGAACGGGTATTGGATCGTGGGCGACAATTGGGGGTTTTCCCCTACAATTGATTTTTGACACTTCCCATAACTGATCACCTCTACTCTTCCAAATAACCACATATATTTCACAAAGGGACAACTTGTGTGCCTTCTATCACAAGAGATGAGACACAGGCGTTACACTGTGACTGTGTATGAGTGCATTCCGCTAGTGAGTGGGTGAGTGGGACTGTGGGATGAATGCAGGCGGGAGTAAACAAAAAACTTTTTGGATAGTTTGTGCACAGATCGACTCTACTACATGCCAAGTAATAATTAAATTTCATTAAAAACTTATCGCCTCTTCTCTTTTTGATGCTATAAGGAAACCATGGTGGTCTGCAGGAAATCCCATGGCTCAGAAAAACTTCACACAAATCCAATTTGCAAAAATAAAACCTCACAAATCCAATCTATATGATCTAGCCACATATAGATTCAAAAACTAAAATCCACTGGAATCACAGCAAGTGACTTACCTCAAAATTTTGCACAAATTTTGTTGTGTTGTCAATGATGCCAATGGAAAAAATGGGCAGATTTTGAAGGAAAAATTATTTGATCGTGTCCCCATTTGGGGATCAAAATATTAGCCATTTTTGAATGCCATTACCAAACATCTTTCTCAAATCAGCCATGATTTGAACCTCAGTCTCCTCTTCAGGCTACTCTTCTATTTTATGAGCTTCCTTGTCTTGTACAGTTACAACAATCACCTATGTCACAGCAATCAGAACAATCAATTGTCATGCAAATAAATCAAACTAAAGAAAAAGTTAAGATTTTGCAAAATTGGGTATTTCCTGCCACAAATTGTAGTGACCTCTTCTCTCATGGGCGTACATGAAAGACTTCATGCCTAGTTCCCCTTTTGGCCATAATTTGTAGGGAAACTTTGTGAAGATCTTGCAGTAGACCACCATGCTAGATTAATAAGAAGGCAAAGGATTTATCCATGTCAATCTTTGGTGAACACTTATTTAAATCACGCGTCCAACTAATAAAAGAAAACACATCTTCCAACTAATAAAAGAATATGCATTTTCCAACTCATGAGTAAAATGCCAGCACGGTAGTCACTTCATTTCTATTGTAACGACTGCCAACAAGGTCATGGAACGGTTTGGCATTACTCATGTCACATGCACCTCTTTTCTTCCACTACCGTTACTGTGATATCCACCACCGTGACAGCCAACAAGGATGTCAAAATTATTAAAAATAGTGACAGCCAACAAGGATGTCAAAATTATTAAAAATAGGTTTTTGTTTACAGAGAAACCTTCTTCCTTCTACAACTGAATACGCCTCTCGGCGTAAAAATCTTAGGAATGGATAATATTTAAAATAATTAAGGATTTTTTAGAAGAGAAACTCATCATATAGATTAATCAATTGTAATAGTGAAAATTGCATACACAAACTCTTTTCCTTATGTTTTTTTTTTAATATTGAACAAAGAAAAATTAAATTACAAGAATACAACTTAAAAAGTAGCTTGAGTGAACAACGATACAACAAAAAAGGATCCAATATCCAAGTCACAAGACTACAATAAAGATTCTTACATAAGTTGCACAACATATTTATTAAATTTGAGTTTACTATCAAGCTGAAATGACATAACTTGATATTTGATCTGTTATAGACAGAACTTTACTTGCTCATTCTTCTTGCATAAGACTTGGAACTGGGAGAAAAAACAAGCCAACCTGAAGAAAAGAGTAAAGCCTTACAATTCTAGTTACATGATAATAGTCATTAGAAAACATAGCAACACATATGGTATTCCATATATTCCTTAAAATAACTTGTTGAATAGAATCAACAATCACGTTGTTCTGCATACCAAGGCCAAGAATAACATCTTTCCAATTCAAAATATGATTAAAAACTGTCGAGAAATTTTTTAAAACAACAAACCATTGTTTCTTAGCACATAAATAGTCCCAAAAGATATGCTTCAAACTTTCAATATCATGACAAAATGGGCAGTTGGTTGGTTGGACCATAATTCATCTCAATCTATCTTCCATAGGTAGTTTGCAATGTAATATTTTCCAAGCAATCACTTGTGTATTGAATCCGGCTTTAGATTTCCCTATTTGAGCACTCATTTTAGATAAAAATTTGGAGCTAAATTTGCACTTATGTTCTTTATTCAAACAGGGAGTAAGATGTCAGTTGGGAAGTAACTGAATACAAATTTGTTTTAAAGGGAAATTATTGAATTGGTTGAAAGACAGCCATTTCCAATCTTTAAAGAAATAACAATCCCTTAAAGTACATTATTTCATAGTCAGATCAAGAGGGACAAGTGATTGAACAAAAAATCAGAAAGTTTATTAAATTTGTATTCAATCCATATCGATTTTTTATATTATTCATGGAGCCCAATCAAGGATATCAAAATCCGATAAATCTTTAAACTGCCTAACCCCTTTTTTGAACAAATAATTAGCATATCTTGGAAAGCTTATCGCCAAAGGTTGATTATGATAAGTAACAAGTTTTATCCACCATAATGAAGCAAAAACAAAATTGAAACCATGTTGCAGGGAAGAGTCATTCTATTTTAAAAATTTACAAGCTCTTTGCCATGCTTACCGTATAGATAGTAGAGGAAAAGAAGCCCTGATTTTAAAGAAAGGGGATGAGTAATTTATCTAACCAGCCAAAAACTTGCCACTTTTTCTTAATTGAAGCTTCCATGATACACCGACGAACTAATATTTTTCAAGATTCATCTCCACTTGCAACTCTAATAATCCATTTTGCAGCAAGGCATTTCCCTTGAATTTTGGGATCTATAAACCTCGAGCCACCTTTATGTTTTGGTTGAAGCGGTAATGAACCCAACATTATCATCCCATTTGGACCAAAGAAACTTGTGAATTATTTTATTCAATTCTTCATTTAACCTTGCTTTGATGGCATCTAGCAATAGGAGTAATACACATGGGTCGCAATGAGAATCTTATTGATAACTTGAATCTTTCCAGCTAAGGACGAGAATTTATTACCAAATTAAATAAAGTTTATTCTTAAGTTTATTTAAAAACCAATCCCACATTTAAGACAAAGAAACTCCGAAACCAAAAGGAATTCCAAGGTATCTAGTTATCTCTCCATGTTTAATTTTCCTCCGTTCCTTTGGTATCCAATGTGGAATAAGATCAAGTTGAGCCATCAAAAATTCAATTTTTTTATGAGTTGGAAGTGAACCAGAAACATTATTATACAGCTCTAAAATGCTCATAGTATTATTCAACTCCACTTCAGAGTTATTTAAGAAAATCATACTATCATCAGAAAAACAAGAATTAATCATCACCTTATTCTGAGGGATAAAAATTCCTTTGATAAGTTTCATCTGGTAGGCTTGTGAAGAAGATAAACCAAGGCATCAACTATAAGAACATATAAAAATGGGGACAAGGGACAACCCTGCCTTATAGAACGTTGCAACTCAAATGAATTTGATATAGTATTATTAATGATAAGGTGGGAATCAACATCTTGAAACAACATTTGCACATATTTACAAATTTTGTACCCAAAACCCAACCATTGCAACATTTTAAGAATTTAAAATTCCAACGAATTCTATCATAAGATTTATCAAAATCTAACTTGACCATCAAAGCATTTTGACTTGATTGTTGATCACATTCCATAGTCTCCCAAGACAACATTAAATTATCAAGTATATATATTCCTTTTAAAAAACCTATTTTCTCAAGTCTCACAATCATCTGCACAATCGGTTTAATTTTGATCATTAAAGCCTTAGAAATGATTTTATATAAAGTATTTAATAAGGTAATTAGCCTCCAACCAAAAACGGTGTCCTCATTTTTCCCCTTACGAATAAGTTTGATTATTCCTTTATTGATCTTAGGACCTAAGGAACCTCTCTGAAAGGATTCTAGAAAGAACAAACAAAAATCATCCTTAATATGATCCCACATAGTTTGATAGAATTCAGCTGGAACACCATCAACACCCAAGCTATTATATGATTTCATAGAGAATACAACACGTTCAATTTCATCCAAGGAGAGAATATGGTCCAAAAAATTTCTATAACTTGGATCAATCTTAGTAGGAATGCAATCATGCATACTCTCTTCCAAGGTTTATTGAATATATTTCTCCTCTTTGAACAATTTTTCATAATAATCATAGAACACACTAATAATATCAACATTATCGATGTGATATCCCTTTTTGTCTCTTATAGCCTATATCTTCTCTTTTTTGTGTTTGTAATAAATATACTTAAGGAAATATTTAGAACCATTATTCCCATCCTTAATCAATTGAATTCTAGCTCTAATTTTGGCTCCTTCCTCTTCGTAATGATCCATTTTACGTAATTGAGCTTCAATAACAATAATACGATGTTGAATATTTTCACTATGAGGATCAATGTTAAATTTTTTCTAACTGTCCATGGAGGGATTTTTCTCTACATCTACATTTCCATGTCATTCTTCTTCCAAAGGCACGAATAAACTCAACACATTTAGAAATAGAAGAATGCCACCAATCAAACCATGACTCCCCTTCAAGAGGTTTAGGAATTGAATTCCAAATCCCCACTAAAGCAAAAACACTTTCAACATTTTTAAGACGAGATATATTAAGTTTGAAGGGGATTTGAGAGTGGGGATCCATATATTTCAAGAGAGGAAAGGAACACAAAATAGGAAAATGATTTGATAACATTGTTGAATAATCCATAAGTGCACATAATACTTTGAGGTAGACTTGTCCAATTGTATGTTTTGAGATACATAAAAACAATCCAATCTGCTCAATTTTTTATCACTACCTGGTCTACAATTAGACCAAGTATACCAATTATCAGCATGATTAGAGAATTTCTTAAGAATAGGATTAGTAACTCCAAGCAAAAATTCTGATAGTATATCCATTTTTTAAATTCTTCATTTTTAAGTTTAAAATGGCTAAACCAATTGTGGTACTCATGATGCTCCACCATATTAAAATCTCCTCCCAAAGCCCAATCAACATTAGGAAGGTTTTTAGACATCCAATCCCAAATACCAACTCTTTCTTTAGAGTTGTTAAGATCATATATGGAGAAAATACCCAATGGTTGTCCATTGATAAAGAAAAGGGCCCAAACACAATGATGAATCGGGCCCTCTCACTTATCAATGACATGTTTGGATATCCTTGTGGTGACAATCTAGTCACAACTCCATCACTTCCTTCCTTATGTGAGGTATAAATGAAAAGAGCATCCTTCCAAAGGTTGAAAAGAGCCATATCCAAACGTTCATTGTTGATATTAACTTCTTGTAACAATAACACGTCAGGTTTCCATTTCATTATAGTATCTTTGGTTTTAAACTTTTGATGAGGATGAGAAAACCCTCTCACATTCTAGGATAATATTTTACAATTCATGGTAAACCAAAAAGAGATTTATCATCCTCTTGTGGCAAGACACAAAAGCGATTAGAAGTGGCAACCACATGTTCATTGTTTCATTTTTCATTTGAACGAGGGTGGAGACCTTAATCTTTTTCTAGATTAGGGGAAGGAGAAATGGATCTGCAAGGGGATTTTAGCAAACCAGAAGAGTGAGCATGGGGTGGTTCAATGGGACTCGTGGAATGGAGAACAGAAGATGGAGAAGGTGGTTCCTTTCTTTTTTCAATAGTTTTCCATTCATCAGTTATAATGACATCTTTATAAGAAGCATTGTCCACAAAGGAGGGTTCCAGAGGGGAAGAATGACCAAACAAAGTAGAATTGACATTGGATGGCAAGGAAGGGGACAAAGAACTTTCAATGGTTGAATTTTGTTGCAAGTTCGGATTATTGACCACTTTGGCTAGAGAAACTTGCAATTGAGAAGTTCAGCAGACCTATTTTTCCTAATAGGACAGTCTCGTATCAAATGACCATCTTATCAAAAATTAAATTAGGCATTTGGCTTGTTCAAATAGACTATTGGTTGATCCAATTAAAAAATTGGATCAAATAGTTTTATTTTCTCTAGGAAAGGTTTGTTCAAATTAATTTCCATGCATACCCTTGGATGAACTCTTAAACTGGAAAATTTATCAAAACTTAGCTTGCACCATATGACTTTACCAAGTTGGGCAGCTATATATTTCAAGGTTGGTCTAAATGCTTAAGTTTGAAAATGGGAGTTCCAACCACATGGGATAGTGAGAACGAGAAGGGCCTTCAGGATGAAAATCAAAGGTCTAGGGTTGAAAATAATAATTTTGACCACAAATAATCCATGTGTCGTACTGTAAAACTGATTGAGGGTGCTTAGAAAACTTAAACATGCAGGATACATAACCTTTTCCCAACCCCCTAATGGACTCAATCACCCATCCCCTTTTTTCCTAGTTTTGTTTAGCCCATTTGTAAAAGTCTAGTTCAGAGAGGATTCCTTATAAGAAAAATAAAATAACAATTATGTTTTTATTTTCAACTATGCAATCAAAAACTTCATCAGGTAACTAGAATTCTAAGGTATTATCTTGAACTGCATCTTCTCGAATCTCCTATTTTTTCCTCTATTTGGAGTAGGAGTTTCCTCTTCTAGGATTTCCTGGTTATTTTGTTGTCCTCTTGAATCAAGAGCATCCTCCAATAAAAAAAATCATCATGGGGAGCTTTCTTAGTCATTCTTGCTTTTGTTCTTATCCTCCTCTATAACCCATCTTTCCTTGGCTGCACACACTTTGAATTTTTTTTCCTGGAAACATTCTACCTCATGGGTATCTTCCATTTTATCTATTTTTATTTCTGAAATGTTTGAAAATTGTTGCCTAGTCAGGTAGGCTTCCAATTTCAACCTCATATGCAGTGGATGTCCTTTGTTTTCCCCTCTAGAATCCACATTCGAATAAATAGAGGACATTAAAAACTAGTCTCTAAGCCTTCCCTGCACTCTCCATGCAAGGGAAATCATAAATTCCAAATTGTTCTAAGCGCTAGGGTTTGTTGTCATTCACTACATTCCTTTCCCTTATGTTTTGGGTTCACGTTGATTAGAGTCTTTGTTATGTAACAATAAGTATACAACAGATATATTCCTACATGAAGTCTAGTTTATCTTGTTTGGAATATAATGTCTTCATCCCAAAAATTGATAATGATTTTTAAATATCCCATTTTCTACCCTAGATCAAATCTACATTTGCATAATTTCAACCTAAATCATTTTTGTGGTCATAAATTTAAACCTCAAACTTTTAAAATTTAAGTTTCAAATTTAAAACTTGTTTGCTATTTTCACAAACTATTGTGAGCTAACCTAGCACATTTTTGTGTGGATTTGTGTATTAGATTATTGTATTTAAAGACATTCATTATTCCATTCAAATCATTTTGCATACCTCATCCTTTTGCAAATAACTATAATATCATCATTGAGAATTCTAATAACATTATCAAAGCATACATCATCTTAAACATCTCAACATGCTTGCTTATGATCTTTGATCATTGTTCTAAAATTGTTGCATTAGTACACTTAAAGACCTTATCAAAGGAGAATAAGTCATTGATTGGAAAGTTCCCAAATAGTGTTTATGGACACCATTCCACTTCAAACACAAGTGCAACAAGCTAAGGCATATTAGTTGAAATTGAAAATTATCTTCTACTTCACTTATATGGGTCCAAGTTCAATTTCCCTTACTATCTAGATCAATTTTACATGCATGGACCTATTAAAATAAAGTCAAGAAAATTAATTATACAAATTTTGCAAGCATGAATCTAAATTAGAGTGAATCTTGAAAAATCATTTTACATATTTTGAGGCATTTGTTTGGACAAGGTTGTAATTTGTAACATATTTTACATCTTCAATAACATATTGCACCAATTTAGAATTGGAATATTACCATGGATACTTTATTTAAAATTCTATAAATTTAATTATGTATTTACTACTTTAGACCCACAGACTAAATTATAAGTTTTTATTATGTTCAATTATTTGTTCAAGGAAGGGAGAACCTATTGTGAAATGGTGGGGCTTCTTTTCTATAGTGCCAACAACCAAGGTTCAAACCTTTCAGGGTCACTCTCTATCGTTTCAACAATTGAGATTATTTACCCTCAATTTTTTGGGGGAGACCATGCGGTTAAATAGTGGGGCTTCTTGCCTATAGTACCAACAACCAAGGTTCAAATCTCATGGGGTCACTCTCTACCATGTCAATAATTGAGATTGCTTACCCTCAATTTTTTTACTTTATAATAATAAATTATTTATTATCTTATAAAAATGGTGGTAGTGAAAAAAAGTAGCAAATGAAGTTTATGAAGGAGGACGAATTTGAGGAGAGCACAACAATAGAGAAGGTGGTGGATGTTTCAACAATTGTGCATGGTGATTTCAAAGAGCTAGAGAGGAGCATCGTAATAGGAAGATTCCTAGGTGGTAGATTCACAAGAGAGGAAATTCAAAATTGGATCAAGGAAAATTGGAAGCAAGAACTGGTACAATTAAGTAGAAGCATGATGAGGTGCACTTTTATTTGCAAGCAAAAGAAGGCCAAATTTAGATCCCACCAATACAAACCCGACAAAAGGCCCGATTTGGATTAAATTATATAACCTACCCTTTGAGTATTGGTTTGTGCATTGTTTGACTGAAATCACGATTCATTCAAAAGAATGTTTGAAGTGGATTTGAGGAATGGCGAATCCCTAATATTTGTGAGGATTCGGCTACTAGCAATTCAAGACATGCCAAATACAATCAAAAGTTGTACAAAAGCTAGAATTTGGAAATAGCAAGTAGAAGTGGAGATAATTAATTTTTGTTGCCTATATTGTAAAAAAAAGAAATCATTTTGAAAAAGATTTCCTAGAAAAAAATAAAATAAAAAATCGCCACCGAAAAGACAAGAATGGAGGCCTAAGAAAACAGATGATCCCTAGGAAAAGGATAAAAGGGAAGAAGCTATGCAGGTTATTTTGACAAATGATCACAATCACTCAGTAGAAGAGGAACACATAAGATTGACACCACAAGCCAACAAGGAGGAGGTAGAAGAAGAGGGAAATAAATTTGAAGTGGTGGGATCCGAGGAGGAGTAATGGACGGATATGGAAGAATTAGAGGAAGATGAATTAGATATAGTGGATCCAAGGTATAGAATTCAATCAACAGAAAAAATCCTCAAACAATATTTGGTGACACGAAGAAAAAAGGGAAGGAAAACGAACAAACAGGAAAAGTGAAGAAATAGTGGAGGAGAAAGATCTACATAATATTAAGGAGCACCTACTAAGATATAAGGGAGAATTCCCCTCTCTTAGAGTGCCATGAATATCCTCACTTGACTGTTAGGGGCTGCAATGCCCCTAACAAAAGGTGTATGACCAAACATCATAGTGAAACAATGTTGGTCAACCCAATCTTATTCCAAGAGAAAAAGATGAAAGAAAAATAAATGACCCTATTCATATCACATTGCAAACAATGGTAAGGTATTTATGCTGAAGTGGAAGGAAGCATGAGGGGATTGGAATTAATGTGGAACCTAAAGAAGATGAGAGTCAAAGAATGTCAAACGACAAAAAAAATGGACCTTGCGTAAGATAAGGTGCAATTTCTTAGAATTGGATTTTTTCATTTTTAATGTATATAAGCCCATATGAATAGAGGAAAAGGCTAGAATGTGGGAGGATTTTTCCACATGAATATCAAGGAAGGATGGAGAGAGATTGATTATAGGTGGTGATTTCAATGCTATTCTAATTCTTAGAGAGAAGAGTGGGAGCCTCACACATGAAATAATGACACAAAAAGATTTTAGAAGATTTGTAATAGTGAATAGGTTGGTGGATGTAGAAAAAAAAACAAAACATATACATGGACAAATCATAGATTAGGTTTCTCAAATATTTATGAAAGGCTAGATCACTTTATTCTATCAACAAATTGATTAGACACATTGAATATGTGAGAGAGCTCTACCCTTCCCTGCACGAGATTTGATAATTATCTGGTGGAAATCACAATAAGCTCAAACATGCTGCCAATAAAAGGATGTTTTAAATTTGAGAGAATATGGTTTAGATGCACCAAAATAATAAAATTGATTGGGGATTGGTGGACAAATGCACCAATAAAGAAAGGTACAATAATCTTTGTGTTCACAAAAAAAATTAGACACACTAAGAACTTGAACTTGTATAGAACAAAATAGTTTTCAAAAACATCTTCACAGAAAAAGGAGAGGACCAAGCAGGAAGTACAAATGTTGAATCAAAAGGTTATATAGTTTGGTATGTTCAAAAAGGATTACTTAGAAGCAAAGAGATCCTTGTAGAACAAGTAGAAATATTGGTGACAAAAGAGATTTATTAGAATAGAAAATCCATAGAATCATGGCTTGCAGAGGGTGATCTAAGCATCACTTTTCCACAATGTGGTGAAAGTAAGAAGGGAGAAAAACAAGACACTAAAAATCATGATAGAAAAAGGTGTCAAAACACAATCAAACCAAGCCATTCACAATGAAGCCATAAAATCTTTCAAATATCTACTTGCACCAAGGGAAGTGGTAGACATTCACAATAATGGAAACACAAAGCATGATTATGGAGGGGAATCTTTGTTGCAAGAAACGTGAAGAGACTCACACACCAACAATTCACAGATGATATTGTTCTATATGGGGAGGCCAATGAAGCAAAGGCAAACATTATAAAAGGCACACTCAACACTTACTCAGCAATTTTAGGGCAAGTAGTTAGTATAAAAAAATCAATCTAGTGTTCTTCAACACAAGAAAGTAGTTTTAGTGGAGATTAGCAAGGATCCCAGGCTTCAACATAAAAAAATCCCAAGTAAACACCTCAAAGTCCCTCTTTTTGGTGGGGAAATTAGACAAAAATATTAGGAAAATACAATGGAGGCATGCAACAAAAAATTGGAAACCTAGAAGGGAAGTTGACTCACTCTCGCAAGAAGAATCCTTATGATTAAAGAAGTCCTTGCAGCGATACCAATTTACACGATGTCATTCCTATGTCTAACCAAAAAAGGAATAAAATTTGAATGGAATAATGAAAAGGTTCTTGTGGGAAAGCTCTAATGAGACCAAGAGGATACCCCTCATCAACTGGGATACATTAAGAAAAGATAGGAAGGATGGTGACACAGGTATAAAGGATATAGATGTACATAAAAAATCATTGGGAGATAAAATAGTGTGGAAAATGTATTCGAACCTAGACGCTCTATGGTGCAATATTCTCCAAAGTAAGTAATTGGATTCGATAGACCCAAAAATAATTTTACACAAAAACCATGTCTGGGTCCCATGTATGGAAATTCATGAGTGAATATCGTTCGTTGATAAAAAATTATCTAATCAGGTAAATCAACAATGGTGCAAAAGTAAAAATGTGGGTTGATCCATGGAATGATTATCCACCCATGATTGAAATGGATGAATTAAGGGGATGTAGAACACTAATGGAGGACATGAAACATAGGAAGGTTGCAAAATATTTGAGAAGTGTGGAAATGGAGTGTGGAGGATTATCCAAGATGGGATGCTTAGACCAAAGTTGCACTCATGTACAAAAATTAAAGAGGAGAGAAATAATATTAAATCCAAGTTCAGACATAATCAAATGGTGGGGGAGAAAAAATGGGTAATTGTATGGTTAAATTGGGTTATAAAACACAAAAAATCATACAGAACAACTTAGTTTGGGCCTATGATTTGTGTTGGAACCGATCGGTCTTGCCTAAAGTTGAGGCATTTGCATGGACAATACTATATAAAAGAATTTTAATGGAGGATAGATTGAAATCCATATGAATTATTGACCCAAGCTAGTGTGTGATGTGCAAGAAAAGCAAAGAAATATCCAATCACCTACTCTTAAATTGTGAATTTGCTTCAAAATGCTCAAATTGGATACAAATGAGAAAGGAATGGTATGGAGCTAGATAAAATGCTCAAGATATTGGATGTCTTCTAAATTTGGCCAAGATTGTACTCCAAATCAGCCTAGTCGGGACTATGGGTGGTTGGCCTATCAATAATCATGTGGTAGATATGGAAGGAGAGGAACCGATGCACATTTTGTGAGGAGGAATGCCGTATATAGCAAGTTCTAAAGAAAGAAAAAATAAGTATAACAAAAATTCTCAGTGCAAGAATGAAAGAGAAAAAGAGGCACATTTTCACATCTTGGTATGACAGGATGATGAATAATTGAGAAGGTTTGAAATACCCCAAGGTGGTTGCTTGATCCCCAGAAACAATTGAGATAAAAGGAAGAAGGTCAAATGAATTGGCTCCCAAGAAGAAGATTGAAATTAAATATTGATGGTACCTTAAAAGGCAACCCAAAAACCTCTTGCATTAGGTGTATAATCAAAAATGACAAAGACAAATTGATATGAACACTTTAATAAAAAAACTATAGATGAGACAAATAATGAAGTTGAAATGGATGTTATCGATGTGAACTTGGATCTATGTATAGGAATAAGGACGATCAACATAAAAGGATATTCACAAATATGTATTAAAGAAATTAAAAATAATTCAGTCAAAAGCTAGAGATTGCAAGGCTAGGCGAGATGCATGGAGTAAATTAGAGAAAATGGATGACTTCTCACTCGCCCACATCCTAAGAGAATTAAACAAAGCAGTTGAATTTCTAGCAAATTGTAGAATAAGGGAACAAACCCACATCCATATTGCAGTATCCTCATCAAAATGGGTTGGACTCACAGATATCCTAGTGGTGTATACACCGAGGCAAGACAACACTAATTGTTCGATTGAACCAACGTGTAAAAATCTACACATGCAGATCTGAATAGGAAGATAAGGGGATAACAGGAGAGTGGGTTTGCGTCATGAGGAATTGATAGTAAACCAATTGAAATATTTCCTTACCTAATGGATGAATGAAGGCAGGCGTTGGGAAGTGATACAGAAAGTAAAGAGAAAGATCTGCTTTGGATCTCAAAGGACAAAATGTTGAACGAATGTGAGCAAGGAAAGTCACGAGGTTTGAGACAAATGAACAACTACTGATACAAAAGTAACATAAATAAGATGTCAAAGGAATGATGGGTTAAAATTACAGGATGGCATCCCTATTGGAGACAGTCTGTGCATGCAGAGACGAAGTGCTAGAACAACAAATAAGGTGACTATTTAACATCCAGGAAGATGAGTTGGTTCATGCAATACGTAAGACTATAGGAGTTGATCTGTGGAGGGAAGGCCACATTCACGACAACAAAGTATATGAGAAATTTTTATCAATATGTTGCATGCAAGGAGGTGGAGGACGTAGGTTGTAGTGACTACTAAGCATTTATTCACCCTGGCATTGAGACCATGAGCGAACATCACAATAGCTATAATCCCATACCCACCAACTTTAGGACTGATAGCAGGGTTATTCAATGCTGAAGTAGCCGCGCAAAAGAAAACCACCACAGCCAAGGGAATGTGATTATTTAGGGAAGGTATGAACATTAAGGATATGGCATCCGTTCGTCAGTGCTTGGTCTAATAGTAATGTCGTTGTTGTAGGGATTTAAATGGTCTTGAATTCAAAGCTTCCTCAATATAGAAAAAGATATGGCATCCTTCCGAGAGTTTGTGAGTATTAACGGGGATTTCCTCTCCCACATACCATCTGTGTAATAGAGCTTGGAGAAGCGATAATGACACTGATATATTGGAAACCATAGTTGTATTAACAGCATGATCAACATGGAAAAATGTAATTTTTTTCATTTTAATAAAAGGGAGCCCACTTTGGTAGCACTTACATATCAAAAAAAAAATTGTCCAAGGATATTTATGTTAGAGGTATTATTTTCTCTTACATTGCTATCGGTGAAATTCATATACCACTTGGGACTTTAAACTTAGGGATTTTCTTATTTATATTAAGATTTTTAGATCTAATATTTTGATTGCATATATTATAAATTTTAGATCTCACCAGGGTTTGGATCCCCCTTTGCTTGTGATTCATTTGTATTCTTTCTTTAGATTTTATTCTTCATTATGTGACCTTTCTTTTTTCCAACCTACCCACCCTTTAATGTTTCATTTTTGATTTATTTATTTATATAACTTATTGTTGATTTTCCTAAATTTATATCAAATTTTACCTCCTTTTAGTATTTATCCTTTAGGGTTTTGTGAGTTGTTTGGATGCTAATATTTCATCCACATTCTTACTTTTCCTTGAGAAGAAGTGTCCATTTGAATCCTCAAATGGCCTAATCTAGAGAAAATGGTGTTTATAATGGTATTGATATGGATATTGCCATTATTATTACTACTATTCAACATAAAGTTGATAATTTTGATCATGAGGGACACTTAGAACCACAACAATTTGTCCATGAACTTCTTAGTTTGGAACACAAATAGCCCTACACATTTGGTTGATGCCCTTCATGATTTTTTGCTCGGCGGCTTAGTGTTGCCCAAAATTTTCCCTTAGTCTCTTCAAATGTTTGGTTACAATTATATCTTGTGAAAATAATTATGAAGGAATCTTTGTTGAAAATAATTATGAAGGAATCCTTGTTGAAAATAATTCTTTAAAATATAAATTTTCTATGTATTTTTCTTTATTTTTGATATTTCTAAGTTTTATTGATCTTTTTCAAACTTTACATAGTGTGTAAACTTTGTAAAATTGTGATGGGTTTCTTTTGTCAGCAAGTTTAAGAGTTCAAAAACCTCTTATAAACTTGATAAGTTATTTTTGTTAGAGTTTTTGTGAGTTCTTGAACCTTCTATTTTCTTGATAAGTGGTCTTCCTTTATTGTTACAAAGTTCTAAAGTTCACAAACTTTGCACGAAAAAGAGTTTTTATTTGTAAGTGTTCAAGTTCTTTGTTTCAATTACTTCACAAGTTTGTGAACTTCCTAAAAAACAAACAAAGTTGGAAAAGATGGTGAAAATGGATTCAAAAGTCCAAGGTTGGAATTTTCAACTAGTTCGTGTAGAAGGTGAATAAAATTATTAAAACTTGAAATGAGAATAAATCAATAATAAAACCGATTCAATAATCAAATAACCTACCTCAATAAAGTGTTTGCACAAACATGAAAGAAAATCAAATTAAACTATATTTCCTCCACCAACATGCCTAGTCTTACTCCATTGTAGAATGTGATATATTGTAATAAAAGTACGTGGATTTCTCATAAATCCTTTGTAACATGCCCATTATTCCACCCATTGTTTTTACTATATTTTACCCACAAGTGAACAGTTTAAACTACTAACATAATGGCAATAAAAAAAAATCCATTTGAATAACAAGATGCACATTTGAAATATAGCCATTTCAAAGTTTCCCATTGCATAACAAAGAAACTTTATAATATTTCAAGTAACGAATTCACAATACATAATTTCATGATGACATTATCTATTTATAATTTCTCAAATAGAATAAAGATACATGTTTACATTCATAGCCTCCATGAGCTCAATGATATAGATATACAAACATAATACATTGGTCTAGATGTCCCCATCATTGGTGCATACATTCTAGGTGTCCCCAAACTAGTGCTTACATCCTCAAATCCTAGCTGCCAACTGTATGAAGGAGAGCATCACTCAAGTATTTTTTTGCCAACCACGGACTTACTGTGATCCCCCACACATCTACCTAACTAGTAGGATGACCCTACCCTTCAACGAAGATATTGGTTTGGTAACCCCATAATATTGGCCTTCCTAGGCATAGCATTGTGTCATATATATCTAGAGCTACCTTACATTGGCTACAACCTACATGTATGACATCCTTGCCTAGTATGCAATCTTGGATCATAGAGAATTGACAATGTAAACAGTGGCTACTTACACTACTTTGGTTAAAGAATTCAACACCCAGTACTTCAAGTGCAAGTCATCTTTCCACCCACCCTTTAGCTCGATTTGGTATTGACCATTCATAACATGACACACATTCAATCTAAGGTGATGACATAACAAACTTTCCAACAAGGTTACTCCCATTCCCATGGATTATTCTAACCCTAGGAATAACCAAGTCTTAACAAACTGACTAACTAGGTTACACCCTTTCCCATGGATTATTCTAACCAGACAGGTATAACCAAGTTTTAACAAACTGACTAACTAAGTTACACCCTTTCCCATGGTTTATTCTAACCCTAGGTATAACCAAGATAACCATACATGCATATTAAGTGGTCAACTAGGTTACTCCCTTTTCCATGCATTATCTAACCCCAGGAATAACCAAGCTAACCACCCATGTTCAAAAATGTTATTTTCATTAAATTACTACAAGATAGAAACATATTCCACATTTCACTTTTCATGCAACTTCCATATAGTCTTAACAAACTAAGTATAGTTCTAATAGCATTATATCCACATAATTTCTAATATAGAATAAATATGTATTCCCAAATAAAAGGGTTTCACCAAATCAAGACTCAACCAAGAATCACACAAGAATATCCCAAACTATGAAATAAACCAAGATCATAAATACAAGCTTATCATGCATTGAAAATTATCTTTCCACAAACTACAACATTTAAATAACATGTCAAAATAAAGAGATCTGAGAAATAGAAATTGACATGCCCAGTAATTATAGCTCCAATTGGTATCGCTGCTTTCCAAAATTGATCTCCACAACACACTTACTACTCCTTCTAATCTCAACCTATCTCCAAACTCTCTAGCCTCTTCTCAAAGAACTCTCAACAATTGCAAATTCACAAACTACTCTCTCATAAAAATCTCTCAAAATATACTCGCACAAAAAACTACAACAAAATGATAGATAAAGAAATTTGAATGAATAATTGTAACAAAGGGTAGAGAAGATACCTCTATATATACTAAAATTTGAGCATCTTAATGCTAAAATAGGCTACCATTTCCACCACCTTCCTATTCCAAATGCATTGACTAGGTTCAAAAGGTGAGAGGTGATTGTTTAAAACTCTAGTTTGCAAACACATATAGTCCAGCTTATCTATTAAGAATTAGTCACTCATATCTTGGTGACAACAATTATTTAAACTCGTAAAATTTAACCTACAAGTTTCTTTATTGCAATATAAGTTGACTACCTCAACCAGATCATGGTTGAGACTAAGTCTCATGCTTCACAAATAATTGTGCGTTGGACATGGCACAAAAAATAGACTCCTTTCAGTTTCCAAACTCTACAAAATATGGTGTCACCATTCATACTTTATGTGCCTTATTCTATGCATAGTTTTTAGACAAAGTAAGCAACGTATGAATCGCCATTTGCTTATACTTTATGTGTTGTTCATATGCCTTTTGACTTAAATAGTCCTCTATGTGCTATATGTGTGCAACACTTAGCTTTCGTCATTTCAATATATATGAAAACACTTTATAATACACTATAGTTTATTTCAAAGCACTTTTAAATATAGCATGATATAATATATTTATATGGGTGATCCTACAATAGTGGTTTACAATTTTTGGCCAAACTGGACATTGAAATTATTATTTTTAACTAAATCTTCACATTCAGGCACCTATAGCGGCTAAACCGTGAGGAATTTGAAGATGATGCAAACTAGAGTCTTGTCACATTTTGTCTATAGATTCTAAAAATATTTTTTTCAAAATTTTTGGAATCAGATTGCACTTCTTTTTACATCTCCCATGAAAACTGGTTTTTTTCAGAAAACAACATTTTAAAAAAGTGACGCACATTGTATAATGCATAACTTGTTTTCCATTAAGGATAAAATTATAATTCTTTTGAATTTAGATTTGTAACTCCGATATCTAGTGCTTCCACTTGGTTAGATAGTTTTTTATTGAATATTTTTTCTTTAATCAAGTTTCAAAGTCAAACTAATTACAAGTCAGACATGGCGCGATTGTATAATAGGTAACTTTTTTTGTATATATCGAAATTCAATTTTATTTTTGTTGGATCAAGGACTTCAATATCTGGTACACTCATATTTTTCAAAAAAAATTTGATAATCTGCTATTTTTCCACATGTGCAGAACAAAGACCTTCATTTTCGATGAAAAACCTATGTTTAATAAAACTAAAAAAACAAATACATAATAAAACCAAAACATATTAAAATTATATCTATTGGATAGCTCGTTCCAAGGAATACCTGATTTCAGTTGGGTTTGTGAAGATTCCTCCATTTTCATCCTCAACCGAGCTTTGAAGTGTCAAAATTTAGGTTTTTATGTGTCTCAAGGGGGGATCAAGAATAAGGGGGGTTCGTACAAACCCCTAGGGGTTCGAGTAAACCCTTAGGGGTTCGCTCAAACCCTAGTTCGAGCGAACCACTCTTTCATAAGGGATTTTGTTGGGTTTTTGGGCGAGAAAGAATTAAAAGGGTTCGTTCGAACCGGGGTTCGAACAAACCCCTAAAATCAAGTCTTTTGTCATGTATTCATTTTTTGTGAGTTTTCCTTCCTCATTTGAATTGTAAACCACTATTGTGGCTTCACCCATATTATGATATTTTTAATATATATATCCAAAGGATTATTAAATGCATTAATTTCCAATCAAATATATATAAACATATATCAAAATAATTATATATATATGTATATTAATATATATGTATATGCGTTTACATTAACATAATTATATGCATATAAATTAATATATATTAAATATATATAACATAATTTTAATATCCATATTTAGACACATATTTTTACATATCCATTGATTGGTGCATATATACAAAATGTGTGTGTGTATATATATGTCTTGTATGTCCAATTGATACTCCCATGTATATGATATATTTGTACATGAATTATAACGTAAGTACATCCATCTATTATACACATGTAAGTATATATTCATATGTATGAGTTATCGAATACATGTGTACATATATACATTCTATGTACATATACCCATCAATTAATATATGAACCAGAATATAAAAAATAACTTATACTTATCACAAAGACTCAATCACATATCCCCAAGTAGGAACATTCAAAGACTAAAACCACAAACCAATACAAAACATTCTCAAACCATGACTAAAGATTACTTACCTTTTCTTGACCTAACTTAATTCAACTAGACCAAATAGGATGTGAGTGTGTGTATGCTCAATTAGGCTCATTAAGGGTTACCAAACCAAGTTCTTCTCTTGAGTGATACCCCCCTCTCTTTCACAGGTTCAAATTTGTTCCTACATCCAGCTTAGTGCACCACAACAATAGTTAGCTGATAACATTACATTCACATGCATCATATATTTTCATCTTTAGAAATTTTAAAATATCAAATTGAATTGTACACTCACTCATCATATTTTTCATCAAGATTCATATACAAAACATAATCATATATTAAATAATTTTAACTCATCAAAGTAATAGTAAATAGGTAACAACACAATGGGGTGTAACAACAAAATAGATGCAAAATGGATGCAATATTTATCGAAATTCATGGAGATTGAATGGCTAAATGATGGGTTCTTCATAGCTTTCATAGATATTTGATCCAAGGTGTAGGATGATTGGAGAAATTGATGGATGAGGTTGGTTGAGAGATCATGATGAATGTATAAGCGAATGTGTTAGGATTGTAGAGCTTCCCCTAATGTCTAATTAATTGATGTATACATAATACATATGACTTAATGGACCTTCAGATCTTAGATTAAGCAGTTCATTATTCAAAAGGAGGTTTCATTAAATTGTCAACCAGGGAATCATAAACTTAAGATGATGCTAGCACTATATATGTAGTTGATAATCCTAGAATTTCTTAATTGACTAAGTAGAGGTAATTGAACAAGATTAAATTCATCTTAAATCTTCCTAATGTAAAATAACTCTTATTTAGAGAATAGGGTAAGCAAATACTAGCTACTCTAAATGACCTTAGTAACTACTACGGGCACATATCTTTCACAGACTATTACTAGTGAATTTTTATGATGCAGTGTGACCTATTCCAATTAATTACTTAATAGAATTAAACATAATGCAAATTAGAAACTTCAAATTATAAATTAAAATATAGCATTCAACATGATGTAAACTAGAAACTATAACTCATAAAATACAATTCTTAACCTAACTAACCATCTAAGCTAACATGAATTATGCAGTACCTCAAGTGGTTGTTTCTTAAGCTACTACAATCCACAATGTCTAGAACTTTAAATACTAACTCAAAAAATCATGCAACTGAAGTATCCTTCTTTATTATAATCCACACATACACAGAGCTTCATAACAAAGTATAAAAAATCTAGTATTCAATCTAATTTCATGCAATAATCTAGCTATATGGTCTCTCACAAGAGTATCCCCATATATAAGGTTTGAGGGAGTCATGTTATTCAAAAACTATAAACAAACTATGAGAAATTGTCAACTCAAGAAAATAGGAAGAGGACCAGATTTTTTTTTTTTTGATGAATAGGCAACTATCTATAATAAAATAAAGATAAAGTTACATATTCACAAAAAAAATGGGTGGTAAGAAGGCACACCCCGAGAGTCAAATGGGCAGCGCCCAGAAGAACCAAAAAATTAACCAATCACATGGGTCAAGCTCAGAAGTCAGGGATAACTGTAAGAAGCCCCCCCCTCCTCAGCAAAGGTGTAAAATCCTGGCGAATTTTTCCTTTAATTTGAAAAAATTATTAATTTTCCCTAGCGAATCTTATGCACATTATTCAAAAATTTGTAAAATCCAGGCGAATCTTAATGAATAATTGGTAAAAAAATATAATCACACTAGCGAATCCTAGTGAATAATCAGTAAAAAGATTAATTACAATGGCGAATCTCTCCTTTAAAAATTTTCATAGTTAGTCGGTGCAGTTCCCCCATATTTTTTTTGCTTTTTTTAATATTGAAGTAGGGGCCCGGGGGCGGCAGCCACCGGTGGGGTCAAGGGGCAGCGCCCCTTGCGAGGGTCAAGGGGGCAGAGCACACATGGATGAAGTGTTTTTAAAAAATCTCACTTGAAAATTAAGACTAAATGAAACTTGAAATTTTACCATCGATTAGCTAATAAATCAGACAACTGCAAGTTCATTTCGTGAGTGAATATCGGCGTGAGTGAACATCATCGATGGGACACTTAGGGATGTCCTGCCGATACAACAATTTTATATGCACTTAGTGAATTTCGTGACTTAGTGAATTTTGTGACTTTATTTGCATGTGCCTTTTAAAAAGGTTGTTGAGTCCCAAAATTTGTTTTGGGCCACATGATCAAATCTAATTGTGTGGCCCAAAAAAAATTTCAAGCCTCAACAACCTTTTTAAAAGGCACGTGAAAATAAAGTCACAGAATTCACTTGCAGCCATTTGATTAAAAAGATAATCAATGGCAATAAATAATAAACCTATTCAAGGCTAAAATATCCCTAAAATGAAATGGTAAACTATTATTAGTGGTGATATTTCCCAACGATTAATTGTAAGAATATAAAAATACTGGCGAATATAAGTAATATTTGTATTTACAGTATAAACTACTAGCGAATCAGTTCCGATGACGCATCGTTTAAAAAATAATGCATTGGCGAATTAATCTTGATAAATTTATTTTTTTGTAAAAACCTGATGATTCGACATCCTTTCTAGCTTGTATTATTTGCCATTTTTGGAGGTCCTAATTTCAAATATTCGCCAATTGGCGAAGACTCACCACTAAAGTTTTCCCTGCCAGAAGTCCATGATTACAAAACATAAAAAAAAGGCCATTAAGCAGCCAAAGAAGTGCCAACAGAGCCAAGAGGGTCTTTGTCATCCATGTTCTTCCCTCATACATCAGCGGGGTCAAAAGTGACGTCGAGAGGAGAACCCCAACCATCGTCAGCATCTTTTTCGGGACGAGATTGCAAGCACCAAACATGAATTTTTTTACCAGTGTCTAGTCTACCAGAGCTAGAAGCAAGAGGGTCATCAGAGGGCCACCTAGAACAGCCATCACTACTCCTCGAAGCACGGCCAAAAGGTCACTCCTAGCTAGCCCATGGCAGAGGAGAGCGCATTCACCGAGGAGGGTGAGAAGCCTTTTGAAGAGGAGGCTGAGAGTGGGGATGCGCAGTACCACTCTGTTGTCTGCCGCAAGAAGGTGATCGGTGGTAGGAAGAGGTGGGTGAAGCGGGCACCCGAGCAATAGTACACGGGGCATTTCCCCAGTGATCCAACAACACTTGCAAGTGAGAAACCTCAAGTGCAACTTTGTTAGCTTACACCTAAATTTGTAAGAGCACGTTAGAACAAATAATAGTTTTAGCATATAAATAAACATTAATATCCTTTTGAGGATGACCAAATATGTAGGCATTTTTGTCTTTCCATATATTGAAGAGGATTTCCACCCTGAAAGTGTGCCAAAGATGGGTAAATTTAGCAGCAATTCTGAGCAAATCTCCTAGCATAACCATATGCCAGGAGAAAGGCTCCACCCTGAAGGGCCGAAAGAAGTCATGAATCCAAGTCCAAAGTTGTTGAGCTATGGGACAAAACCAAAAAAGATGCTTAAAAGTCTCAACTTGCCCACAAAAAGGGCAACAAGGGTCCTGGACCCCCAAGTGAACAAACTAAGAACCCACAAGCAAGCCTTGGAAAAAAATACACCAAGCAAAGTGGGCAAGTTTTGGCTCAAAACTTGCAGACCAAGTGGCAGCAAATCTTTTACACCAAACATGATCGAGATATTGAAGAATCCACCTTTGGTTCAAACTTTGAATCATAGGAAAGTGTGGTGAAAGCCACCTGTAACCAAGCCGAAGCTTGTAATTCCTAAAAGGGGTGTTTGGATACCACTTCCATTATTTCCACCAAGGTTTGGTCACATGAATTCCAACCTTATGAAGCATCTTTGCAGGAATAAAATTCACCAGACTATCATAAGTAGCATAGTCCTGGTTATGAAGCTTGTACAAGGCACAAAAAATTTCCCACTATATGATACGCATTGTGGGTCTATGAAATAACTGTTGCAGGGTTTGGATACCCTTCTTGTGGAATCTAAGCACCTTAATCCAATGCGACTTAGCCAACAGTTGACCATTGCAAGAAAAAAGAGGTGACCACCAAATATTATGTTGGTTGAGTGAAATCCCATCACGAAAACCAGAGCCAGTCAAACGGAGCTAGGGCTTGACAGCCTCCCTGGTTTGCCAAATAATTTTGGCCACAAAAGTCCCAACAATTTGGACTAGTTCCTTCATGACCAGAAGGAATCTAGTCATATGTCATGGTTCCAACATCCTTGGAAATTGTCCCTAGGCACTTAGGGTGTATTTGGGAAAATATTTTGTAATATTAATTCTCACCATTGCTTGTAATATACTCATAAAAGGTGATGGGTCCACTAGCAGTGATAAATGTGGGTCTTGGGCCATCCACCTTGTAAATCCTATGTCATATGCCATGGTTCCAACATCCTTGTAAATTGTCCCTAGGCACTTAGGGTGTATTGGGAAAATATTTTGTTATATTAATTCTCACCATTGCTTGTAATATACTCGTAGGGGGTGATGGGTCCACCAGCAGTGATAAATGTGGGTCCTACGAGGTTGTCAAGCCCTGGCTCCATTGGGTTGGCTTTGGTTTTCATGATGGACTTTCACTCAACCAACAAAATATTTGGCGATCGCCTCTTTTTGCTTGCAATGGTCAATCGTTAGCTAAGTCCCAACAAATTGGATTGGTTCCTTCATGTGCTTAATGAGGACTAGATCTTCAACTTAACAAAAATATAAAATTAGGCGAAAGTAGAAGTATGGGAATCCAATAAGGACTCTACAGCAATCAAGAAGACCATTATAACATAAATGTGCTTAATAGGATAGAACTTTAATGCAAGCCACTAATCACTATTAGAAAAAGTATTTTCTTCCTCCCTTGATTTATTGAAGGGATGGAATGACACATGGATATTCTTGTCCACATTATTGGACCATCATTTGCATCATCTTTTGGAAATATGCATGTGCTAAAGTTGGTCACCTCCTCTAGCTATGTTGAATCAACATCCTTTTGTTGCGGGTTAAGAATCATTTTGTTATGGGTTGATAGGCTCTTGACTATAGGGGGTTAGTCTTATTTTCAAGGCATTTCCATTATTAACAACTATAATTAATCATAAAATTATATTAAATCTCGTAGACATTCAATTATCACATATTCATTCATCAATATAACATATCATCTTCAATGCTTTGTAAATACTAAAATTATATAGAAAGGTTTAGAAATATCTTTGAAACTTAGCAGAAATAAGATAAAAGCATGAAATAAAGCAAGGAACTAGACATTATTAGGACTCATTAAGGATGAACGGCTAAGATGTAGATTTAAGTAGTTGTATGGATCATATGATTGGATGAATAGGTAGATGAAGTGGAAGTGAGTGAGAGTGCATTGAGGTTTCTTTCCGATCAACTCACTAAATTTAGAGATGGTTACTAAATTTAGAGATAGAAAAATATAAATAAAATGATATATTTAGGAAATAAATAAAATATTGATTTTATATATTTTTAGAGGAATGGAAAAGTCAAATTAATTAAATTAAATAATTTATTTAATTTTAGAGGAAATCTTAGCTAATTAAATAATTAAAACTATTTAATTATGTTGGATGAGAGGCATGCATGATTTAAGTAAAATAATTAAAAATTATTTAATTTGTGTAAATAAGGAAAATTAGAAATAATTAAATAATTAAAAATTATTTTGTTACACGTCGTTTCTCAATTATTAGGTTACTTTTAGCTTCATGAGTAAATATGATGATAAATGTAAATCGTGTCAACCTTAATATGTTTAATAGGTGAATGAAATATTGAAATATGCATTAAGATGTTATTGCTTTTGAAGGAATGATTATGTTTTATACTATGGAAAATGTGATGAATGAATATGTATTGCAATATGATTACTTTGATGCTTTGATGATGAAAATGAATTTTATGTGAACGGATAACTACCTTTGTGATGCACTAAGTTGGATGTAGGAAGGAGTCGAGCCTCAGGTAAGAGATAGGGAGTATCACTCGGGAGAAGAACTTGGTTTGGTAACCCTATTATGCCTATTTGAGCTATCACACACTCACACCCTAGTTGGTTAAGAAGAATCAAGTTAGATTGGGAATTGGTAAGTATACCCTTGGTCATAATTTGGGAATGATTTAAATTGGACTTGGTTTGTTGGTCTTGATTTCGTGATTGTTCTTATGTTTGAATTACGTGATTAAATCTCTATATTGAGTTTGAATTCTTCTTTGTGTATTTATGTAATACATTAATCAATGATTATATATATATATATAATGTATATGTGTGTGTGTGTGTGAAAATAATAACTCATGCATAATGAATGTATATGTGCATACCTATATGAAAGTAGAAATACTTATGTGTACCCATGCATGGGTACATCATATGCATAGGAATATCAATTGGACATATATGGCATATATACATGTATATATACATTTGGTATATATTTACCGATCGATGAATATAGTTATATACATGTGAATAGATTTATGTATGTTTATGTGTATGCCTATACATACATATTCGTATATACACATGTATATATATTATCATATATAATTGAGCATATATATTTGAATACCAAAGAATAATTTTATATAAATATATGTGTATACTAATATATATATATATATATATATATATATATATATATATATATATATATATATATATATATATCAAGATGATATTAATATATATACATATATAATAATATTGAATGCATTTTAAAATGTTTACAAAGTAAACATAGTGCTAATATGAAGTGTGGGATATATGCTAGTAGAGGTTATATTAAAGCCATTTACTATAGTTAAAGTGATTTTTAATAAACTCGAGTGCATGAGTAAAAGCGCTAACAAATAAAATTTTAATGGTTGTTCAAAGCCAAATTTATAAGTTGGGTGCTTATGAAAGGAAGCCTAATGCAAAGGACAACACATATAAGGGCACTACCACATGTATAGTGAAATGGAAAATTAATGTGTTGTGCACTAATAGCACATAGGAGAATAAATTCATAATAAATATAACTAGCACATAAGTAATATGTATTGAATCATTTACAAAATTAAATGATATGCATTACATTGTTGGCTTTTTCAAACCTGCACATAAAAGAAGGGTGTGTAACAGGTATGGGTGGCACGATATTTTGTAAAGTTTGAAACTGATAAGAAGTTTTTTGTTGTGCCATAATACAATGCACATCTTTGTGAGGGCATGGGACTTGGTCTTCATCCACGAGCTAGCCACTCGGTAGCCGATTTGCTTTGTAATAAGGAAGCTTGTAGATTGCATTGAACCGAGTTTAAATTATTGTTGTTACCAAGATAAGAGTGACTCATATTTAACAAAGAAGTTAGATTGTATATGTCTTTGCAAACTAGTACATTTTAAGAAACCACATCTCACTCCATGAGCCTAGTCGATGCATTTGGAATAGGAAGGTGGCAAATTTAGTAGCTCAATTGTAACATTAAGATGCTTAGATTTTAGTATATATAGAGGCATCCTCTCTACCCTTTGTTGGAATTATTCATTTTGATTTCTTTATCCATCATTCTATTGTAGTTTTTTGTGCAATTGTATTTTGAGAGCTTTTGTGAGAAAGAGAGTTGTTTTGTGGATTTGTAATTGTTGAGAGTATTTGTGAGAGGCTAGAGTTTAGAGATAGGTTGAGCTTAGAAGGAGTAGCAAGTGGGATTGTGGAAGTTGAGCTAGGAAAGAAGTAATATCAATTGGAGCTATATTTCTAGGCATGTTGATTTCTATTCCTCTATTATTTTATGATTGAAAGGTTATTTGTTTATGAATGGCTTTGTTTGGGAAATATTGATTTTAAATGTGTGTTAACCTTGATTTTTATGAACTTAGTTTATTTCTTACTCTAGATAAGCTTGCATGATTCTTGGAAGAGTCTTGTTTTGGAGAAACCCTGTTTATTTGAAATATACATATACTTAGTTTGTTAAGCCTATACATAAGTTGCATAAGTTGTGAAGTATGGGAACTAATATTACATTGAAGTGCTATCTTGTTAGCTTATGAAACTAGGTAAACCTTTGTGGATAATGAGGTTAGTAATACAACGGGAATGATGGTATGATAAACATGGAATCATTGATAGGTTGTGATGATATGAAAACCATGTTAATAGTCTATTCTTGATTGATTACTCATATCTCCTAGAAGTAGGAAGAGAGTATTTTCCCTAGGGTTAGGGTGTATACCTAATTGTTATATCAATATTCAACATTAGGGTTGAGAAATGAATTCTTTGATTATGTTATTTTCTTATTTTTTGATTAAGAATCTATTCCTATTCATAGAATTCTAGAAGAGGACTCACGTTTTGACAACCCAAAACTATATTGATAAGAGGACTTATAGGTTGAGAAGCACAAACTCCTCTTAGGCTTATGTCCTCCAAATTATATGCACATGTAGTGAACATTGTAAACATGTGAATATTTGATTCATATTGAATGTAGAGGTTTTAAGATTGTTTATGATCACTTGATTGAGATTATACTTTTGATTGGAGTCATTTATTCCTAAGATTTTATATCACTTTTTGAATTGAAGTAATTTATTGTTGAGATCATACTTTTGAATTGAATTCATTTATTGTTGAGATCATACTTTTGAAATGAAGACACTTAATGTCATGACTATACTTTTTGGAATGGCCATTTAATGTTATGACGTTATGATTACCTGTATGGTTAATTTGGTTATTCCTAGGGCTAGGATAATCCATGGGGAATGGAGTAACCTAGTTAGTTAGTTTTTTATGTCATCACCTTTTAGATAGAATGTGTGTTATGATTGTGAATGGTCAAATACCAAATTGAGCTAAGGGTGGGTGAACAGATGACTTGCACTTGAAGTATTGGGTGTTGAATTCTTTGGCCAAAGTAGTATAAGTAGCCACTATTTATACTGTTAGTTCATTGTGATCTAGGTTTTCATACTAGGCAGGGAAGTCATACATGTGGGTTGTAACCAATGTATGGTAGCTTTAGATATGTAGGACACAACACCATGCTCAAGAAGGCCAGTGTTATTAGGTCATCAAACCAATTTCTTCATCGAAGGGTAGAGTCATCTTACCAATTAGGTAGATGTGTGGGGGACCGCAGTAAGTCCGTGGTTGGTGAAAAAATACTTAAGTGATGCTCTCTGTCATACAGTTGGTGGTTGGGATTTGAGGATGTAGCACTAGTTTGGGGAAACCTAGAATGTAGCATCACTTAATGGGGACATCTAGGAGGTATGCACCAACATTGAAAAAATCTAGATCATTGTATTTTGTTTGTATATATGTATCATTGAGCTCATGGAAGTTATGTATGTAAACATGTATCTCTATTGTTATTAAGAAATTGTAAATGGGAAATGTTATCATGAAATTATGTAATGTGGATTCGTTAGTTGGAAAATTATAATGTTTCTTTGTAATATAGTGGGAAAGTTTGAAATGAGTTTATTTCAAATGTGCATATTGTTATTTAATTTGAAAAGAAAAAATTTATTGCTAAATGTTGATATCTTAAACTATTCACTTGTGGGTAAAACACGGTAAAAATCAATGGATAGAACAATGGATATGTTACATATTTAATTAAAGTGGTTGGAGGAAAATGATTAATTAACTAAACAATAAAAAATTATGTAATTAGTATTGATAAGATGAAATGATAAAGTAATTATTTAATTAACAGTTATGAGGGAAATGATGAAATAATTTAAAAAATTAACTAATACAAAAAAATGTGTTAGCTTAATTAAATAATTAAGAATTATTTAATTAATAGTTATGAAGGGGTTGATGAGGGATGATGACGAGAAATTATGTTCAATTGGAAGAAATGTGTTAGTCATTTTTAAGTGTCTACATTTTGCGTCTTTGAGACAATGTGTCATGTTGCATTGTTTCAAAGACATGTTGGTATGAAGTTTTCAGGTGATGATGTTCCCCAATATGCCCCAATGGACTAAGGGATAAAGGTTGGATGGTAGGTTTCCCCCTCGAGAGATCAGCCAAAAAATTGAATTTCAAGACCGAGCTCACGATAAGTAATGTAGTGTAGAAAAATGTCGTCGCTTAAATTTTAACACTTAACTTGGGAATGATTAACCTTAAAATGAACCTAATGATGCCTTGATCTAGTTTTGTAATTTATTTTCTACATTCACATTGGATTTAAGGAACTATTAAGCTAAATAAACCTAATTTGGCCTTAACTTTGTGTTGTAAAGTATATTTATTTACACTTTCACATTGATTTTTGAGCCTTCTTTCATTTATTACCTTAATATCATCAATAATAGGCCCCTAATACCCTATATTGTGCATCCCAAGGTATATTTTAACTAGAAACCCAACAAAATCATCAAAAACATCAAAAATTCCAAATACCCACCCCAAAAATCTAGCGTGGGACTCATTCACCACCTTGGGTGAATGGGTCCTCCTAGGTGGGACCTATTCGCCAGAAGTGGTGAATGAGTCCCATTTGGTGATTTTTTAAGGTTTTGAGCGAGAAAATTGGGTTTTAAGTTTAAATTTAATGAATGTCAACCTACGGAATCCAATTAACGAGATATTAGATGGATTTCCTATATAAATGAGGTTTCAAATCACTATTTCCTTAAGCCTTCATGATATCAAGTCAAGAAAGCAAGAGTTAAGCATTCCAAGACTTTACAAGATTTTCTAGAGAGCATTCAAGATCATTTTTAAGGCATTCAAGCGCAGTATTCTTCATCAATTGTTGCAGAAATTCAAGATCCATCATCATGTCAAGGATATCAAGCATCAAGCATGTTATTGAGCTAGTGTTGTGATGTTACATCCAAGATCCACATTCAAGCATTGTTCTACACTTATCTCAAGATCTACATCTACATCTTTCATGGCCATTTCATGTTAGGTTTTTGATTTACAAGATATCAAATTCAAGGTATCATTGTGCATGTTTCATTTTTCATGTTTCATGTTTCATGTCCTATGTCCTTATTTCATTATCGCATCATTTGGTCTAATTACCTAAAAGGGGTTTGACTTAGGAAAACCCCTATCCTCTAACAATCAACAAGTCCTTCTCTTTGATGTGTGATTGTATATCTAGGTGTATTGGATCTTGAATATCCCTTAAATATTAGGTTACAAGATTGGAGGAAGTTGTTGGAGTGATCCCCTTTATTTGCAAGGTTGCTATCTTCAAAAAAAAATCACCTACAGGTCTGAAGTCAACAGTTTTGGATCTGAAAATAAATTTGGGAGAAAAGAGCAGGTGTTGAAGTACACATCTAAACTTTGAATTTCCAAAAAAGTGGAACAAGAATTATTTTCCAGAAGTGGTGAATGAGTCCCACTACATGTGTTTTTCAAGATTTTTGTAGGTTTAGGTACTCATTTGCCAAAAACCAATTTCAAACTAGAAACCCTAATCTGGAAATAATACACCAAAAGTGGCGAATGAGTCCCAATGTGCTCTAAATCGAGTTTTTTTAGCAATTCGGAGTTATTTCCAGGTCTTCACAGTTTCCCAGGTGCACCATTCTAATTTCTTGCCTTTTTGTTCTATTTGCATGCATTTCTAGGTCATAGACTCAAGTTTCATACATCACTAGGTTTTAACATTAGATATTTCATTTCATTAGTCTTTCCAAGCCCTATCTTGGTAGCGAACCCCTCATTAGTCTCTAATCCCACCCTAGGATATCTTATTGCAAGATATTTTTCTCCATGTACACATTCGGATTGAGATATTTAAGGTGTCCTTGAGTGTAGCAAGTGTGAAATAGGAATCCTACCCTTTTACTCTATTCTTCAAAGGTGGGGAGTGCTATTTCTATTGCCACATTTTGGTGAACCCGATGTGAACACATCTTTTCTAATTTGGAGTGCATCATCATCCTAGATTTAGCTTGCATTGACTTTGCATTTAGTTTTTGCACTAGTTAATTAACATCTAGGGTTTCTAAATATTGCATTAGTGAAAGTGTGTATAGGTTGCATTTTTGCATCTTGCATCATTGAATTCCATCTAAAAATTGTATTTTCACTTAACCTAGACATCATCCTAATAAAAAAACACAACATTCACTCAAAATTTGTTGAGAACAGTGCAAAAACCCTAAATCGAGACTCATTCGCCAATCTATGTGAATTAGTCCGAGTACAGGGTATTTTTCCTAATTTTTGGTATTTTGTGGTGAATATTGTTAGTATATAGACCCCTAAAAAACCATCACTAGGAATCATATGCCCCTTTGGGTGAATTAGTCCCAGTGTACATCTAAAATTGTCTTTTACATCATCAAAAACCTCATTTCTACACTTCTATTTGCTACCATTAGTTGTCTATTTCAGTTAGTTGAGTATCTATTACATGAATTTCATTAGATCTAGCTTAATTTGACTCATTTCATGCATTTCTTAATTTCAAATTTTCATTTTCACATTGTTACATAGCATAATCAATCAATTATCATGTTCAAAATCTGAAAATTGTATTGTCCTTTTGCATGTTTTCTTTGTCATTGTTGCATTTCAAATTTGTATGAAAATCATTACATCATGTTTTCATTGCAAAAATATATATTTATCATACTTAATTTTCTATTTTCAGATCTTTTTGAGTGTTGTAAGAAAGTTTTGTTAAGTGCATATCAATATGAGGTCCTTTCGTCCCTCTTTTTGTTCATCATTGATCTCTCTCCTAGTATCCCTTAAATGAGTAATGTTAGTCTAGTGAAAGAAACCTTGGGTAATCATAACAATCACATTTGTTCTTATCCTAATATCTCTCCTACTTGTGAAGAATATATTGTAGTGTTATAGGAACTAATCAATGAGAGTTTTGAGAACCTGAGTTGTTTCTCTCCTCTTACCTCTCCTATTAGGCAAGACATTACTAAACAAGAGGACATAGTGATAAGTTATCATGAAAAGAAAATAAGACAAAAAGAGACCATTGAAACCTACCTACATTCATCTCCCAACATCTTCTCCTCTTGTGATGATGATGAGGATATGTTGGTATTAGATAAGAAAACCTTTAAGATCTATGACAACCCTATTTATGTTTCTTCCCCTACCTATCCTATTTTGGAAGATATTATGCGACAAAGGAATAAAACTATGGACCATCATGACAATCAAATTTTTTCTTCTCCTAGTATCTTTCCTAGTCATGAAAAAGATACCTTGATGTTAGAAAACACAATCGATGAAAGTCATGAGAATCTTAGGTGTCTCTCCTCCCCTAGGGAAAACATTATTGAACAAGAAAACACCATCATTGATAAGCAATACAATCCAACCATTGATCATTCCCCTACCTACGATGAAGTTATTTTAGAAGAAACAACCTTTGAATTTCATGAACATTTAGTTTTTAGTTCTCCTAAAAACTCTCCTCCTAGGGAGGATATCATAGTGCAAGAAAATGTGAACATTAACACATGTCGTTCAAACACTAAATCTTCCTTAGATGAAGATGATGAAGTGACATTAGACTCTTCTTCGCTAAGAGATCATGAAAATAAAGACTAGTTTGTTGATTTTATGATGACACAAATTAGATTCCCTTTACTTAGCGAGCCTCCTAAGTCACCTCTCGTCATTGAATCACATAAGAAAATAATAGGTTTTTTGAAATATATGATGCAATCTAATGGTAACAATTTTTTGCAGCAATCGAGTTATAACTTAGTTGCCCAATCATGTAGGAAACCACAAATTACGTCCACTCCATTACCTTTTCCTCATCATATATTTCCTAGTGTTGAAGACCTTAAAGATTCCCACTAATATATTTGTATGGTAACTCATTCAACTATCACCCACATACAAGTGTCTATTTCAAGAAATATTGCAAATAAAGTAGGAAGAGATCCAATCTTATATGAAATTGAATAATATAACACCCTCCTTTGATCGCATGCAAGTCACACTGTTAGAAATCACATTCCCTAAACATGAATTACCCTCACTTTAGATTCAAAACAAAAATGAGGCCTTAATGATAAAGGTGATCATTAATGAAACTATAACTAGGTGCACTCTCATAGATAGTGGAGCAAGTCTTAATGTTTGTAGCATTGACCTCCTAGAAAAAATTGGTGTGGAAAAGAGGCTTATTCAACTTAATGATGTTCATATTTGTGGTTTTGACAATATTAATAGGAAACCACTAGGAATGATCACATTACCTATTGAGTTCAAACCTATAGTGTTGCCTACCCCTATCCATATCATGTCAGAACCCCTTTCATACAATCTTCTCCTAGGGAGACCATGGATTCATGCTATGGAAGGAGTCCCATCTACTCTCCACCGTACATTTAAATTTGAATACAACAACAAGATATGCATGGTTGAAGCAGATGAACAAAGCTATGAATCATATGATCACAATGCTTCCAACTCCCCTAATTCTTTCATTCCAAATTCAAAAGTTGAGCCAATACAAGTTGATATTAATCCTAAACTCTTTAGTGAAAATTGGGGATCATTATATTTTATGCCTCCTTTCAATAAACAATCCAAAATCTCACCCTCAAGGTCCAAAGATTCATATACAAACGATTCATTTTCAGACACAATTTCTAATGACGATTGGGATTTCACACCTTCCTTTATAGGAGAGTGAAAAATCTCACAATCTAAACCAAAACAACTGTGTGCTTCATTTGCTCAACTTGGTTCTACAACATTACCCCATGGTGGTGATGGGGGCTATGTAACTCCCATCCCTCATGAGGGGACAATGCATAACTTTAAAAATGATTTGTGTTCTCATGAAGAAGCCAATCCTTCTCAAAAACATAAATCCCCTTCATCTGAATTGAAATATTGTTATGGTATTGGATACAATCTCCTTCCTACACATGGATATAATGAACGCACAAAGTAAACGGACATACCATACTCTTTAAAGAAAGATCTAGGTTTACCACCCTTATCTCCATCTTCATCTAAATCCTTATCATTTAGTGTGTGCATGACATCTTGTGTGAATAGAGGAACATATTCTACTATTGATCAAGAGAGTATCTTGTCAAGACTCTGTTAGGAATAAGGTGTCTCAACCTTGGATAATTCCTATTCTTATTATTTGTTTTGTAAAATGTATTTCTTTCAAATAATGTAATTAAGTGTGAGTGTACATGTCTAGTTTGCATGTTGATGTGTCACTCCACTTAATGTGTCGGCATCTTGAATTGTGTGTAAGGAGATCATGGCTGAAACGGTTATGACGGATTCCTATGACACGTAAGAGCTATGTCTGGAAGATTCAATGACAGGTGAAGACATGTGGCAATTGATAAAGTTGAGTACTGTACACTCTTAAAACCCTAATACAGTTATCTTCGGAAGTTGCCCTAAAAGGGAAGCGCATGATATAAGCGTTTTTTAGGGTTGCGAAGATTTGTGATGTGAGTGTATTGTTGGAACGTTTTTTCATGCTGCCGCATTTTGTCTTCAAGAGTTGGAAATCTCCTGAAAGAACTTGCATTGCAAGTGTGTTGTAACCGTTGTGTTGAAGATAATACATTGTGCAGGTTTTGGAGTGCTGGGGTTTTTTACCGAAAGGTTTTCCCCAGGGTAAATCATTGTGTCATTCTTCATTTTCTGTATGTATGGTATATTGCTGCAATATCTTTGTTAAGTAGATTAACGAATCTGAAATTGTAAGGGTTTAAAACGAATTTGCACCATACTTTCCTTAAGAGATTAGTGTAGGAAGCTGTTTCCGCACCTGAGTTTCCTTACAAGTGGTATCAGAGCCTGATCAACTTTTGATCCTAGTTGTTGGGTAGGGTTTTTTGAGCTAATCTCAAGTTGAGTGGGAGTTTTTTTGTGCAGAGCATTCTGAATCTTATTTGCAGATTGAGATGGCAAGTTCCTCATACAGTAGAATGGAGGTGGAGAAATTTAATGGCACTAATTTCGAGTTGTGGAAACTCAAGATGGAAGACATGCTTGAAGACCGCGATCTATGGGAGGCTACTTCACTTGATGTGAAACCTGTAGCGATACCTCAAGCGGATTGGGATATCAAGGATCGGAAGGCTAAGGGTCTCATCAGACTCTGTCTAGCAGATGCCGTTCTTCTGAATGTTCTTGATGAGACTACTGCAAATTCTTTGTGGAAACGGCTTGGGTCTGTGTATCAGGCCAAATCTCTGGTGAATAAGTTGTTCCTGAGAAAGAAGTTGTATTCTTTAAGAATGGAGGAAGGTGGATCCGTAACTGATCATCTCAATGCATTCAATTTATTGATTGCACAGTTGGCATCATCTGGTGCCAAGATTGAGGAGGAGGATCGATGTATGACCCTGCTTTGTTCCTTGCCGGATTCGTGGGACCATCTTGTGATGGCTCTCGGAAGTACTATAGTCACATTCCGTATGGATGATGTGGTGTCTTCACTGCTGTCTGAGGAGATGCGAAGAAAGACTTCGGATTCGTCTAAGGAAGCCCTTGCTGTTCGCGGGAGATCCAACGACAAAGGAAAGCAGAATGACAATAAGTCAAAGAAGGGCAGATCCAAATCCCGTGGGAGTTCTAAGACTCCTGGAAAGTCCAAGGCGAAATGTTGGAACTGTGATAAATCTGGGCACTTCCGGAGGGACTGCAAAGAACCGAAGAAGAAGAAGAAAGGCTCAGATTCAGCTTCTGAAAAATCTCAAGAAGATGGAGATGCTTTTATTGCAGCTTTGGCAGCCCATGCATCTGATGATGTGTGGTTAGTAGACTCGGGTGCTTCTTTTCACATGACCTCTCATCGAAACTGGTTCTCAAAATATGAAGAGTTTGATGGTGGAAAGGTGTACTTGGGTGATGATTCTCACCTAAAGATAGTTGGACGCGGAAGGGTCACTATCAGATTTCCTGATGGACGAGTAAAGGGAATCAATGGAGTTATGCACATTCCGGGTTTGGCACGAAACCTATTATCTGTAAGTATGTTGAATGATGTAGGTGTGCAAGTTGTTTTTTCGAAAGATGGATGCAAGATGATAAGAGGATCTATGGTGCTCGCTAAAGGTACTAGGAGAGGTACTTTGTTTCAGCTTGATGCATGCATTGCTCAATGCAATAGTTCTTCTGTTTCAAAGAAGAGAGCGGCTATCACTTCATCCCCACCATCTGAACGAGCAGTAAAGAAGATTGTGGCAATGGGTTCCGATGGCAGTGCAGTAAGTGTGCCTAAGGGTGTAAACACTTTGGAAGGCAAGCTTCCTGCAGAAAAGACAATGTTGTGGCATATGAGATTTGGCCACATTGGTGAGAAGGGTCTTAGGACCTTGAAAACTAAAAATCTCGTTGAGGGGCTAAATGATTGTAATCTCGAATTCGATTTCTGTGAACACTGTGTTTATGGTAAGCAAAATCGTGTTCAGTTCTACTCTAGTTCTCACAAGTCTTCTGGACTTTTGGATCTTATTCATTCTGATGTTTTTGGTCCTGTAAAAGTTCCTTCTATCTCCAGTTCTGTATATTTTGTATCTTTTATAGATGATTACAGTAGAAGGACTTGGATATATTTCCTAAAAAGTAAGACACAGGTTTTCAGTCGGTTCAAGGAATTTAAGGCTCTCGTGGAGAATCAGACTGGTAAAAGAATCAAGTGTGTGAGAACTGATAATGGTGGTGAGTTTTGTTCCACAGAGTTTGAACAGTTCTGTAAAGAACGAGGAATCGAGAGACATAAGACAACTCCTTACACCCCGCAGCAAAATGGAGTTGTAGAGAGAATGAACAGGACACTGATGGAGAAGGCTAGGAGTATGCTTAGTGGAGCTGGCCTAGAACAAAAATTTTGGGCCGAAGCTGTTGCCACTGCTTGCTATCTGGTTAACAGATCTCCTACATCAGCTCTTGTTGGTAAGACACCCATGGAGGTGTGGTCTGGTAAGAAGCCTTCAATTAGACATCTTCGTGTTTTTGGTTGTGAAGCTTATGCACATGTTCCAAAGGAGAAAAGATCTAAGTTGGAAAACAAAGCTGTCAAATGTATTTTCATCGGATACAGTGTTGGTGTGAAAGGATACAAGCTTTGGAATCCTATGACTAGTAAGGTGCTGTATAGTAGAAATGTTATTTTCAGAGAGCTAACATCTTCTCCTATTGTGCTACAACCAGATGAAAAAGAAAAGGAAAAAGATGTTGTTCAGTTTCCTCCTACCCCTGAGAAGACTGAACAGAGAGACCATGTTGGGTCTAATGATGAGGAGAGCTCTAGCAGCTCTGATAGTTCGGAAGAAGAGGAAGAACAACCTCAACCTCAGCCCTTGAGGAGATCCATGAGAGAAAGAAAGCAACCAGAAAGGTTTGGTTATTCTATGTTAGATTCCAGTTGTGCTTTTGCTTTGATTACTAACACTGATGAGCCTAGATCTGTGAAAGAGGCTTTGGGCATGGAAGATGCAGGTTCCTGGATTGAGGCTATGGATGATGAGATGGCTTCATTGGAGAAAAACAAAACTTGGGACCTTGTACCTTTGCCTAAAGGGAGAAAATCTGTTGGCTGTAAATGGGTGTTCAAGAAGAAATTCTGTGCAGATGGCAGTGTTGAAAGGTACAAAGCTAGATTGGTTGCAAAGGGGTATTCACAGGTAGAGGGAATAGATTATGGTGAAATATTCTCTCCTGTTGCAAAGTTGACATCCATTAGATTTCTGTTATCTCTTGCTGCATCATATGATTTAGAGATAGAACAGATGGATGTGAAGACAGCTTTCCTTCATGGTGATTTGGAGGAAGAGATTTATATGTCACAGCCTGAGCACTACATTGTTAAAGGTAATGAATCCTTAGTTTGCAGATTAAAGAAATCTCTATATGGTTTGAAGCAATCTCCTAGGATGTGGTACCTTAAGTTTGATGCCTTTGTGTTGTCAATTGGATTTGTAAGATCGAAATCAGATCATTGTGTTTATTTCAGAGTTGAAAATGATCGCCTTCTTATTGTTGCATTATATGTTGATGATATGTTGCTGTTTGGGAAGGGTAAGGGTATGATTTCTGATTTTAAATCTCAGTTGTCAGCACAGTTTGAGATGAAAGATCTTGGGGCAGCAAGGTACATCTTGGGTATGGAAATCAGTAGAGACAGGTCTAACAGAAAACTCTGGTTGAGTCAGAGTAAGTATGTGAAGTCTGTGTTGGACAGGTTCAGCATGGCAGATTGTAGACCACTATGTGTTCCTGTTTCAATGGGAACAAAGTTATCTGTAGATGATTGTCCAAAATCTCCTAGTGAGGTGGAGGACATGAGTAGAGTACCTTATGCTAGTGCAGTTGGCAGTCTTATGTATGCTATGGTCTGTACTAGACCAGACATTGCCCAAGCAGTGGGAGTCCTAAGCCGGTTTATGGCTAACCCTGGACGGGTACATTGGGATGCAGTTAAGCGAGTATTCAGATATTTGAGGGGTACATCAGATTACTCCATATGTTACCATGGTAACTCTTCTGGATCTCCACATTCAGTTTGTATTCGTGGATTTGTGGATTCAGATTGGGCAGGTGATATTAACAGCAGGAGATCCACCAGTGCTTATGTTTTCACTATGTTTGGTGGTGCCATCAGTTGGATGAGTAAGCGACAACCTGTGGTTGCTTTGTCCACTACAGAAGCTGAGTACATGGCTGCTACTCATGCTTGTAAGGAAGCCATTTGGCTTAGGAGATTGTGTTCTGATGTTGGTGTTGATGCAGAACAGATTACTATTTGGTGTGACAGTCAGAGTGCTATTTGCCTTGCGAAGAATCCAACTTTCCATGCCAGAACGAAGCACATTGATGTGCAGTTTCACTTTGTGAGAGATATGGTGGAAGATGGAAAGATAAATTTGGAGAAGGTAGATACTGTGAAGAATGTTGCAGATGCATTAACGAAACCAGTGGGCACTGTGAAGTTCAGATGGTGTTTGGAGTCTATGGGCCTTTTGGCCTATAGCGGTTAATTCCTGTTATGTTCCTATTGCTCTTACAAGGTGTTCGACAAGTGGGAGAATGTTAGGAATAAGGTGTCTCAACCTTGGATAATTCCTATTCTTATTATTTGTTTTGTAAAATGTATTTCTTGCAAATAATGTAATTAAGTGTGAGTGTACATGTCTAGTTTGCATGTTGATGTGTCACTCCACTTAATGTGTCGGCATCTTGAATTGTGTGTAAGGAGATCATGGCTGAAACGGTTATGACGGATTCCTATGACACGTAAGAGCTATGTCTGGAAGATTCAATGACAGGTGAAGACATGTGGCAATTTTCTGGAGAATGGTAAAACCCTAATACAGTTATCTTCGGAAGTTGCCCTAAAAGGGAAGCGCATGATATAAGCGTTTTTTAGGGTTGCGAAGATTTGTGATGTGAGTGTATTGTTGGAACGTTTTTTCATGCTGCCGCATTTTGTCTTCAAGAGTTGGAAATCTCTTGAAAGAACTTGCATTGCAAGTGTGTTGTAACCGTTGTGTTGAAGATAATACATTGTGCAGGTTTTGGAGTGCTGGGGTTTTTTACCGAAAGGTTTTCCCCAGGGTAAATCATTGTGTCATTCTTCATTTTCTGTATGTATGGTATATTGCTGCAATATCTTTGTTAAGTAGATTAACGAATCTGAAATTGTAAGGGTTTAAAACGAATTTGCACCATACTTTCCTTAAGAGATTAGTGTAGGAAGCTGTTTCCGCACCTGAGTTTCCTTACAGACTCCTCCAAGATCATTTGATATCTCTCCCTCCAATAACATGAAATAAATTTTACTAAAAGAATTGTTTTTCTCATATCACAGAGCTCATGGTCATTCTACTAACGAATGTAAGGATTTAAGCAATAAAATACAACATGTTAGGGACTGTGGTTCTCTCCCTTGTGTTGAAGCACCTAGTTCCTATAATTAAAACTTATTTTCATCCTATTTGGCTCATCCATGTCCTGAATAAGTGGGGACAAGGGGTTAAGTAGCCTTCTTCCTCATATGTCATTTGTCGTTATCTCTTTCGGCTAGTTGATCGCCTTTCATAAACATATAAGAGAAAGCTTGCAATGTGGACGACATGCCTTAAGTTCACACACATATGACATTCATGTTTCATTGTGTGATTTTTCTTTCCTCTTGCAATGTGTCTTTTTCTTGGTGGTGACATTGGGATTGATCTCTTCCGAGAGTGTGATATTTATTCTTGTCCTCTCTTTGAGACATTAGGTACAATTTTCCCAAGAAGAGACCTTACATGAACCAAGAAAAATCCCTTTGAACATACCTTACATTAGTTTTCATTTAACATCAGTTATATGGCCACCTTGGATAACACACTTTGCATGCCTATGGAGCTATCTTGTTTGTTCATGAGTTCCAAGCATATGAAGTTTTTCTTACATCATGAAGTTCAAACTTCATTGTTTGTTCATGAGGTCCAAGTATACGAAGTTTTTCTTGTCTCATGAACCTTCTAGATCAGTATTATGTGGCACCTTATCAAATTTATCAGGAGTTATAACTTTGGTATGGTTTGACAAGAAGAGGAATGAAGGCATGAATTTCCCTTAGCCACTCATGTGTGTGTGATCACATACCATCCATGTGTGTATGTGTCTCACCTTCTTAGATTACCCACTTAGCGGACAACCTGAAGTTTCATTGCCTGAGAGTGAGCGTGAATTTTTGAAAAACAACTTAGATCTAATCTATATAGTGTTGGACAAATATTCGAGGCTTGATCCACCTCTTTTTTTATTTTTGCTTGTTTTGTTTTATTTCTTTTATTTATTGATATTGTATGTTTGTGTATCTTGTTTTGTTGCATATGTTGGTTTGACGCAGGATCTTGGATGTTTTTGTTTTGTGTGTTTTCTTTTGTTCTTATGTTTCTTTGACGTGAGATCTTGGATCCTGAGGGCTTGGTCACCTTCTTCGATCTTTTTCATCCTTTTTCTTTCGCATTGGTATGCTTGGACCCCTCTTGAATGTCTACTTTATTGTGAGTTTGAAGCGAGTTCATCCTCTCACTAAATTGGGGGCTAAATGTAGTGTAAAAAAATGTCATTGCTTACATTTTCCCTCTTAACTTTGGAATGATTAACCTTAAAGTGAACCTAATGATGCCTTGATCTAGTTTTGTAATGTATTTTCTACATTCACATTAGATTTAAGGACCTATTAAGCTAAATAAACCCAATTTTGCCCTTAATTTATTATTAATTGTAAAGTATATTTATTTAAACTTTCACATTGATTTTTAAGCCTTCTTGCATTTATGACCTTAATATCATCATTAATAGGCCCCTAATACCCTATATTGTGCATCCCAAGGTATATTTTAACTAAAAACCCAACAAAATCATCAAAAATTCCAAAAACCCACCCCGAAAAATCTAGGGTTGGACTCATTCATCGCCTTGGGTGAATGAGTCCCCCTAGGTGGGACCCATTCACCAGAAGTGGCGAATGAGAGCCATTTGGGGATTTTTTAAGGGTTTGAGCAAGGAAATTGGGTTCTTAAGTTCAAATTTTATGAATGTCAGCCTGTGGGATCCAATTAACGGGATATTAGATGGATTGCCTATATAAATGAGGTCTCAAATCACTATTTCATTAAGCCTTCATGATATCAAGTCAAGAAATCAAGAGTTAAGCATTCCAAGACTTTACAAGATCATCTAGAGAGCATTCAAGATCATTTTTAAGGCATTCAAGGGCAATATTCTTCATCAATTATTGCAATAATTCAAGATCCATCATCGTGTCAAGGATATCAAGCATCAAGCATGTTATTGAGCTAGTGTTGTGATGTTGCATCCAAGATCCAAGTTCAAGCATTATTCTTCTCTTATCTCAATATCTAGATCTACATCCTTCATGGCCATTTCATGTTAGGTTGTTGATTTAAAAGGCATCATTCAAGGTATCATTGTTCATATTCCATGTTCTATGTTTCATGTTTCATGTCCTTATTTCATTATCTCATCATTTGGTTTAATTACCTAAAAGGGGTTTGACTTAGGAAAACCCCTATCCTCTAACAATCAACAAGTCCTATTTGATGTATGATTGTAGGCCTAGGCATCTTGGAGCTTGAAGATCCCTTGAAGATTAGGTTACAAGCTTGGAGAAAGTTGTTGGAGTGATCCTCTTTATTTGCAAGGTTTTTATCTTCACAAAAAGTCACCTACAGGTTTGAAGTCGACAATTTCGTATCTGGAAATCAATTTGGGAGAGAAAAGAAATTGTTGAAGTGCAAATCTAAACTTTGAATTCCTAAAAAAGTGGAATGAGACTAATTCGCCAAAAGTGGCGAATGTGTCCCACTGTAGGTGTTTTTCAAGACTTTTGTAGATTTGGATACCCATTTTCCAGAAACTAGTTTTAGACCAGAAACCCTAGTTTGGGACCGATACACCAGAAGTGGCGAATGATTCCCAATTTGCTCTAAATCAAGATTTTTCAGAAATTTAGAGTTGTTTCCAGGTCTTCACAGCTTCCTAGGTGCACAATTTTGATTTCTTTCCTTTCTATTCTATTGATCATGCAATTCTAGGTCATAGACTCAAGTTCCATGCATCATTAGGTTTTAACATTAGATCATCCATTTCATTAGTCTTTCCAAGCCCTAGCTTAGTGGTGATCCCCTCATTAGTCTCTAATCCAACCCTAGGATATCTTATTGCAAGATCTCTTTCTACCTCTACAGATTTGGATTAAAATCTCTAAGGTGTCCTTGAGTGTAGCAAGTGTGAAATAGGAACCCTACCCTTGTGCTCTATTCTTCAAAGGTGGGGAGTACTATTTTTGTTGCCACAATTAAAAAGGGTAGGTTTAGTGAAGAAGAAGATGGAAAACAAGGTTGAGTTGGCTAATGAACAAAGTTCAAGGGGTATAGTTTATGAAGAAAATGGAATGGAGGAAGGTAGGTGAGTAGAATTAGGGTTTGGATGCCTATATATAGGCATGGGAGGGTCAATTTCAAGTCATTTGTACCCTCCTAGTTCTTGAGTTTTAGAGCCTCTAAAGTGATTAGAACATGAAGGATTTTTAGAGATGGTAGGGATTCTAAGGGCTATCCACTATGCAAAGAGAGTTTTTCAATACCAACAGACAGCTAGAGCACCTAGATCGACATGTATCTTTAAACCTTTAGGTCATTAGATTGAGTTCTAGGTGCAATAAATGTTATGTCAAATTAGATAATCAAATGCACCAAAGTACAAAATGGTGCATCTAGAACTTTCTATGGTTCATTTGATGCTCGAAATGGAAAATCTGATAGGATAATTACATATTTGATAATAGTTTGGTGCATTTGAAAATAGGTTCGCTTTTGAAATTTTATTTTTCAATTGATTTGGTGCATCTGATTAGAATATTGACACATTTGAAAAATGGTTCATGATTGATGTTAAACTAATGTATTTGATAAAATGGGCTACATATGATTTTAGTAATTTTTCACTTTTGATTTTAAGGCTAGGTTACTTAGGATTATCTAACTTTGAATATGTTTGGCGTTGTGTGCACTATTTTTGTAGGTTGTCTTAGATCCTATCATGTCTAGGGAGTTCCATTCTATTACTTTACATCTAAGTACAATTTTGGATGAGATGGATTGTGTGTTATTAGCAGTAGTTGGTTTATGTCATATCATATATGTGCTAGAGATTCATGGTCCTACGACCATGATGTCGGCCTTAATCAAGAGGTGGCATAGTGAGTGATATGTTTTGTTCTTCTTATAGGAGAGATCACTATCACTCTAGAGGACATGTAGAGGATCCTTGGGATCCTCGTCCATGATGAGAGGGTGGTTTACAACACTGGTTCTGGAGAGGGTACCTTTGAAAGAGCCTTCTTAGATGATAATCTTAGCATTGAGGATGGTGAAATGGACCTTCCCAGGATGATGGGGAGATTTGTTGTACTCCTGTTAGTTTTGGATGGATTGATAGGAGGGTGTTAGTCCTTGATCATAGATTGAGAGGATTTTCTATTGGCTGGGGTAGAGTGTTGGAGTGAATGCTCACTGCCAGTGTTATATTTTCTTGGGGTCCCTATATTTTGGCCTTGTATCATGATATGCACTAAGTAGTATACAAATGTATAGTGTGAGTTTTTCTTGTAGAGTTACATTTCTTCACATATGGGCATGGGAGCATATATTAGCACACATCCCATGGGTTGGAGAGCAAGTGATGGGGGAGGTTTAGAGGTTGATGCAAGAGGCTACATATTACAAGACCCTCTATAAGAGGCAGGTACCTACAAAATGGAGAGATCCTAGTTTCTCAGCTTGGAATCGATCAAGCACCTCTCAATCAACTAGATCAAAGAGTAGGTTAGTTATTGTGGCACCCTTTATATCACCACCACCTATTCCATCATACCCAGGATAGGGTCCAATAAGACAGGTAGCCACACAGACAACAACACAGGCCATTACTCAACCAAGGGTAGGTCTTCATCCTTGTCCACCCTCACTTGGAAATTTTGAAGGTGGGAGCTCAGTTTAGAGGAGCTTATATAGATTTTACTATATTATTTAGACATTTTCATTATGCTTGTGGGACCGTGTATATATGTATATTCATGGCTTTTGTATCACTTTATACAGACATTATATATTTATGATATATTATGACACGATTTTTATATATATGAGATAAGATTTTGTTGTGTAGTTCATGATGTTCATGATGTCATGTATTTTTGTATACATATGATGGATATCTATATAATTGATGCATACATTTACTGATGATTCTTATTTGATGTTGTTATATGATGGACAATATATGATATATGATATATGATGATATGATCCAATACTATTTTTTTATTTTGATGTGATGATTGTACCATGATGCTATGATTGTTGATGTTATATAATAATTATGCTATGATTATGGATGCAGGATATATATGATATTATGACCTATACTAATGATTGTGTATGTAAGCATCGTATGGATGCAATGAGATTTATTTTTTCTTTTATGTTTTTGTCATGATACATGGATAGAATGATTAGTATGATTGGTAAGATAGAATAAATTATGTAGGATGGTGATGGATAAATTAATTTTTTTATCAAATATCAAATAAAATCTATAGTTATGATATGGGATGTTTATTGGATAATAAGATGGAAAAAATTATTTTTCTTTCGCTTTTGGTTATGCTAAAAAATGTAAAGAGCAATGTGTCATATCTATTGCATGTAATTTTAATCTACAAACAAATAGGATTATCCCTATTCATAAAAGACATACAAACACCTTTTTTTAATGTGTGAGAGAATAAAACTTAGAGCATGATAGTCTTACTGCACAAAAGGCATGAAGAACCTAATATACAAAGGATGTTTATTATGCAAGAAGCTACCTCAATGTACAAACAAGTCAAGTATTTACCTTGGTATAATTATAATAACATCTCACAAACATATCCATATGAAATCAATGACCATGCCCCATTTTTTGCTCCTCTAGACACACTAAGATATTGAAAGATCAAGGTGGCTTCAAGTAAGTGTTGGAAGGAGACAAAAAAAAAAAAAATACCAACTAGAAAAATATATCACAACCATCATATCTCTTGCCAAAAGATTGTAATTGTTATCTTGGATTGTGCCTATTGTAGGAACGATGTATCCATTAAGGAATAATTGGGATGATGAATTAAATGATTTAGGAAATATGTATGTAGGTAGAGGGTTGTTTCAAGAAATTGATGGTGATAGATGTATCTGTTAAAGGCATAGAAGATAGTTTTAACCTTATGAACCCTATTTTCATTTCTAATATCCAAATTCAACCTATACCACCTATCAATTAGGTAGAAAAGGAGGTTGTAGAAATTTAAAAAAATGTATATTTTCCTAAGAATAAAAATGTGGATAAATTAAATAACTTATAAAAATAATACTACACCTCCTCCTAAAGATAATGTATCAAGGAAACAAAAGAAATCCTCCTCTTATCATGTATTTCTATTACAATTACATATTCTACAAGGTCCAAAAAAATCTAGTTGGAGGTGGTGATGATGAAGACCCACATAAGAAGGTTGATCTATAAAGCTCATGTGAGGTAGAAAGTCAAGTGTCAAGGAGGAAATTAGAAGTAAGAAGAGATCCTCCTTGAAAGGATGAAGGTAGTTTTAGAATTAATATTGAAGAGAAACTACAAGTACCTCTCCACTTCACACATCTCCTCTTCATACACCCACTTCTCCATCTTCTCCTCCTCCATCTCTACAACTAGTTAATTTTAATATTGGTCCATATCTAAAACATACTCTTCCAACTTTGACACTAAAAACTTAGTCAATGGAATCTCCTTCTCCTTGGCTTAATGAGATGGTTGCAAAGAAAATAAAGTGTGCTCAAATATAAGACCCAATTTTTTCTATAGTAGCTAAATTTATACAAGCTACCTCACAATCGAGAAAGGTTCACAAAACTTCCAAATTGATGATTGACTCCTTTGGTAATTTTAACACCAAAAATTGCATGCCCTTGCAATTTCACACTATATCTTGTGTCCACATTGGTTTCCATTCCCTTAGTGTTTTGTTAGGTTTATTTTAGCCCTTACATTATCCTATTTCCTTCTCAAGATTCACATGCCTTCTTTTTTGTACTCACTTTTTGGTGTCTCCTTTGTGTTACCCTTATGTTGTTCTAGTCTCTCGTTATTCTTTAGCATAAATTATTTGGAAAATAATGCATTGCATAGATGTTTGAATTTTGTTCTAGCATCTTGCAATAAATTTTTGTTTGATGGTCGGCTTCGAGTGCTTTTGCACTTATCACCTTCCCAAATCAATGGAAATGGATCAAGAAAAATATAAGTGTCTCATCAACCTCTTCCTCCTCCCTCCTCTCTTTCTAAATATTTAATTTTTAGGCTCTTTTGGCTCTCTTGCATGATATTGTATTCTACATCTTGCTACAACACTCTCGTAACATTTTTTCAACTCTCTTGTTCTCCTTGGCTTCCTTAAGCCTTCTTAGGTAATATTGTTCTTATTTCTCATTATTAGAATAATTGTTAATTTTATTGTGCCATAATAACCATGGTATTATCACATTCTATCCAATCTTTCATTTTAGTCATAGTCCTTATTTGTAGATGCACTTAGATTAATCGCACACTATTGTCTTTCTATTTATCATAGTTATTATAGAGGTAGAAATATCAATGCAAGGACTTGAATGAGAAAAATTCCCAAACAACCCCAAATATTTTTCCTTTTATGTGTGCTTGTAAGTATTTTGAGAGCTCTCAACCACATGGAGGTTCACAAGTGCTTTATTATTTATAAATTTATTCATATCGTTTATTTAAATCTTGTAAATTTTATCATTTAGTTACGTCTTCATATTTTCATTGTATACTATTTGTTGGCACATTTTTTATTTCTAGTTTTTCAAATTAGGTGAACAAAAAGACTTTTTTTTATGATTTCTCAATGATTTTCACACTCTTTTTTGTACAAAAAAAACACAACACGTGGGCGTTCATGTGATATGCTAGTGTCCTTGATGGAGGCTTCCAAATTTCAAACCTAAGTTATCTATAATATGCACTTTTCATTTTTGTAGCAAAAGAATTGTAATTATTTTTCTATTAGCATATTTCTTCACCATTTTATTTTATTTAAACAATTTCATTTACATTAGAAATCAAAAATTTTAAAAAGGGTAACCAATATAATTCTAAATAGTATATTTAGTTAAGCATAATTTTGCTAGTTTATCCCAATGTATTACATGATATTACTCTCAAAGAAAGTTGATCTTCCTTTGTAAGATTCAAATTTCACACACTAAACTTTTTGTGAATCCAACACTCACTTACTTTAAAAACCTTCTCAAAAATAAAAATATTTTTTTCCTTTCTCAAAAAAATAAAATTGAGTTGTTGTCCTAAACCTTGTTCCATAGTCCTAAAAGAGCAATAGTGGTGGCCTTCATCCAACTTGTCTATGTCTTACTGAAACTATAGTTGTTATATCTAAATGAATTTATTATCTTATTTTGTTACACCACTTTCTATATTTTCTCAAACAATTGAAGATGTTTCATTCCATGCATGTGATGGTGACATATATCTTCCTATGTCACTCTATTCTTTTGATCCCTCTCATGAAATTACTCCTATTTTTGAGGATATTTTATTGCAAGAGGATGAAATCACTCACTTTTATCAACATAAATTTACCTTCCCTTCATTCCAATGCTCTCCCCTTCAATGATGAATCATTAGTGGATGAAGACTCTCTCCTCACATCGGATCCTCCACGAATAGATGTTGTGCATACTTCTTGTGTTCCTTATTTTACATCTCATATTCCTAAATAAGAAAACCACATGGTTAAGTTTATAATTATTAATCAATTTATCCCACCTACTAAGGCAACGTTGGATAGGTCTATTAATGTTCAAAATATTTTTTCTACTCCTAAAATATTTTTGCACGCAACACTTGATTCACCTTCATCTTCTCTTCCTATAATAATCGTTCATGGTGTTCCTAATATCCCATAGCCTGTAGATTATTGTATTCAAATAGCTACGTATATTACCTTTAATATGCCTATAGATAGTGATTATGATTAGGTAGCTCACATATATAATATTAGGTGAAACAAATAGGTACATGTTATCCCTATTTCCCTTCCTTCATCGAACCCTGCTTCCACTATTACACCCCAAGTTTTCTTTACAAATTAATTTTAAATTTTTACGTTAAAATGTGCTTTGATATTTGTTGATGACTATATATTAATTGGAATTTTGATAAAATTAAATACAATACAATTTATTTCAATTTTAATGGTTATTATTATTGAATCGAAATTATGATGATGTTGTGATTAGTAACATGTTAGCTACTTGATTGGATTTCTAAATGAAACTCAGGATCATATTCTTACCCTCCAGAGGGAGAGGGAGAGTATCATTGGAGAGAGGAGTATAGACTTCAAAAATAAACAGGTTATTTCCAAATGAGTTGAAGAATACACTCACATAGGTTTGAGTATCAAGCTCAAGTAAATACCCAAGTCCTATCATTGAGTTAATTATTGTATTTTATCTAAGTGTGAGTCGAGTCGTAAGGTTAGGTTGAGCCATGTTGAGTCCTTGGCCTAGTCCATTCAATATAAATAAAGTGATATATAAGAATCATATCATTTCTTCAATTTGTCAATTTTGTGGTTATTAAGTCAAATTGACTATTATCTAATTGTGTTTAAATAAAATGTATGTATACATATAAGAATACATAAACATACATCAATATATATGTATATATATATACGATATATATTTGAATATATAATCGAAAAAATATATATAGATATATATAAATGCAAGATATATACACAATAATGAATAAAGCATTATATGCAAATCAACGTGCTTATAGAAGCATGTAAAAAGTAAGTTAAATATATTTTAGTTGTACATCATTCTATGGGACATAAAATCCACCATTAAAGGCCTTTTATAAGGTAATTTAAATGGAAATAAAGCCATAATTATGGCCATCTTAGTGGTGCATCAGTTCTAAGAGAAAACTCAAGCCACTAAGTGGTAGTTTAAATTGTTAATGAATGCATATTTATCAACTATTAAATAAGTTGTAATGGAGTGGCATAATGAGAACTGTTGGTCGAGCCTTTTTGGGTGATAAATTATATTTTGGCATGCTAAGTTAATATAGAGGTTAGTGTCAAACTTAAAAGTGGTAGTTGATAATTAATACCAATGATTGAGGGTGAGATTGTGGGCAATAGGAAGGAAAAATGATATCATTTGAATCATTATTCATTATGAGTTTAAGAGAGTAGCGATGGGGCTATAGGCATAGAGAAGAAATCATTTATGTAGTTAGGGTAAAAAATTTAGGGAAAATGCATAAACAAATTATAATGAAACCCTAACAAGCACAATAGAGCACAAACTAGCATGAAAATCAAAACATGAAAGCAAAGCAAACTGATCTCCAAACTAGATTTCATTTATCTCCATTGCTCTTCTCTATTTGCATGAGAATGCAAGATTTTGAAGGTTTGATTGTTGATTGCTCATTTTTGCAGCATAATGATAGATGGAGATGATAGAGAAAAAATAGATAGATAGATGAGAAGATTGGAAGATATTTTGGCAGAGTGTGGATACTAGAAGAATATTGACCCAAATGGCATGTGAAAGGCTTGATTTATAGGCAAGAGATGATATGATTTGATGGCTAAGATTAAAATTTAATTGTGTGATGTGTATGGCTAGGTTTAAAAGTTGATTTTAGTTCCTATGACACACATTAAGTGAGTTATGACATGAGGCTAAACTTAGGATGTAGGGGAATAAGTGGGATTCTTTTATTTATTTTGGAGAGAAAAGATGCCTATGGCGCACAATGAATGGGGCTAAAAATAGAATGTGAGTGGGAATCTCATAATTTAAATAATAAAAATATTTAAATTATTTGTGCATGTGAAGAGTTGTAGTCATGTGACACATGTTGCAATGTGGTAATAAGTGAGGGATTAATTCAAATATTTAATTTGAACTATTTTTGAGACATGTGAAGGGGAATTAATTAAATAAATGAGATTTATTTAATTAATTGGGAAGGTGATTAAGAAAAATAAATGGGATAAGTGGGATAATGTAATGACCTAAGGTAAAATATTACAAGATGTCTTACAACGTCATGTATCGACTAGGTAATGTTATGACATGGAAAATTTTGGGTGTCTACAATTTATGATATTTCTTCTTGGGCATTGTTAATTTTTTTTTCTTATGTTTTTGGGAGAAATAGAGAGGAGAAAGGGAATAGCATGGGACTGTATATTCTAGAGAGCTTGTAATATTTTGTGTGTATCATGTTCAGACAAAGTTTTATGTGTTCAAGCTTAGTTTGCAGAGTATTTAAGTCTTATATACATAATATATATAGACAATACTCTTCGCTTTGAGTAGAGATATTTTTTTTTGCTATTAGTTGTGGTATTTGTTGAAGGAGTTTTACAAGAAAAAATTGAGTTTCAACATTGGCAAGTTGTGTTTTCTTGGGAAATTGTGTCGAACACTGTGATTGTGATATTGGAATTTCAAAAGTGCAAAATAAAGAGAAACTCAAGCATGTGCACATGCTTTATTATTCCTATGTAAATTCATAGTTTCATCCTACAGCTTTCATATTTAAAAAATTGAAAGAATAGTTATTTATTATGATGAATATTATATGCTAAAACAGAGAAAGATTGGTCTGACTTGTATTGTTTGAAACAAGAATTTAATTAACCTTTCTTTCATTATGAGATAACCAATAGAGTAGAAAGTTATTTCTCAATTATGTTAAATTGAATGATTTATTCTATTTTCTCAAGAAGAGTATATTTCTAGTTTGTTATATAAATATTTATATTTATATATACATATATACATTCAAATCAAAATATATATAAGAATATATGTATATATACAGAATATGTAAAGCATATTTTATGTTATGTTATTATAAAATTAAAATAAAATCTTGAATTCTTACACTATTGAGTAAACTAAATGAAATCAACTTTATAATGTTATTTGTTGAAAGATTCTCAAACACTTCGATATAGTATTCTTTTGGATAAAAGAAGTTGGTATTATATTGTAGTTATACTATATGCACATAAAAATGGTCTGGAACACAACTATTTAAATATTTGATATTTAATTAATAAATTCTAATTCTTCTAATAATATGAATATATTGATAAATTTGTTTATATGGCTCATTACCTTAATTCCTCTTTTTCAAAAATCACTTTCCTCTTAAATTAATTAAATGCACAAATTTAAATAATTTGTCATTTAGTTGATTTCCCTCCTCCATTTAAATTTGAATTTTTAATTCAAATTTAGCACATTTCTCCATAATCTTCTAACCACCTCCAACTCATCCTCCACCTCATCACATGTCACACAATTTCATTTATTTCTAATTTTTAAATTGGGAATATTCTCTCCAACCTCTCAACCTCCTAACTTCTTGGGAGACACATGGCTCCTTCTTTCAAATGATACTCTTTAACACTTGGAGAATTTGTTCTTCCAAGTGGAGCAGCCTCCATAAATTCATCCAACCTCTTTGTGCTCCACTATCGATGCCTCTGGATCACAATCTCAACCGTCCATCTTTGCCACCTCGGCCCAAGCTTAGAAAAATCTATAAATAGAAGGCATTTCTACAGCTTTTGATATAGAGAATTGGATTACAAACTTATGCTACAAAAATCTTAGTGCAATTTAAAAGAATTTGGAGAGAATTGTAGTTAGTATTTAGCATTTTATTCCATATTTACATTATCATGGAATTTTTAGTATTAACATCTTAGCTCGTTGCATCATTTTACTTCATTTTATTTAAAATTGCATATTTCATCACAATCATCTTAGTATCATTTGAACACAAAAGCATCATAATCTTAGAGCATTTAGCATTTCAATCAAGAAAATACCAAAAACATGTAGATGTAGGCATATAGTTGTGCATTTTCATATAGCATCTCATTTCTTAGGTTGTCATTTCATAGATTCATGTGCAACGCATAATTCTGAGAGCATGAATTGATAGATCACCAAGAATAGATGACAATGGAATGATTTCGAATGAAGGGTCATAATAGTTAGCTTTATTATTTTCTCTTTCATTAGATGTAATACATTTAATTGATGTGTCTTTAAGTTTAATTAACTATTTCACTCATTTTCACCAACACACATATACCAACACTATTATTGTGTTCTTGTGCATAGAACCATTAGGAAAAACATAGAGGAAACTCATCTATTTTGAAAGAAGAAGAGATATTTTTATTAATTATCCATATTATTTTATTTTACTTATTTGACAAGTAGTCAAGAAATTAAATGTAATACAAAGTGTCTTGATTCGATGACATTGTTTGATAATATTGTAAACCATATGTGCATGAAAATAGGAGAGTAGTTTACTCTTAAAATTAGAGTGTAAGTAATTAAAGAAAAAGAGAATGGAGAAAAACTAGGCGTGGAACCTGTTGCAGTAGTAGCAGAACAATGATGGGTGGAGAAGAGCCCAATCAAATAGGCAGACAGGTGGTGGAAATGGAAGGCAACCGAGGTTAGATGACATTAACCAAGGAAATCATTTTTGAAACTGACGATTTGGGTGACATCCACCAAACAGGAATGGGTGGCAAGGGAAAAGGCAATATGGAAAGTCCTCAGCTCGGACAAAAGTGGGTGATGGATGGCCCTCGTGAAACAATCTGAAAAACTCTCGGTCCCAAGCCCCTGAGAGATTTCCAAGGAACATCGGATAGTCCCAAGATCATTGGATGTGGGTTCTGAAGGAAGATGCACAAAAAAAAAAATCCTTCACCCCGATTGAAAGAAGAAGTAAAATTATGAAGATTGCAAATAGCTATCTTCAGCCTCGTTGGGACTATTTGACACAATGCGGTTTGATCTTGAAATGGGCAGGCAAAGATGTTCCAAACAAAGAGACCACTGACTAGTTAATTGAATGATGTGATAGTCGGGTTAGAGCTAAAGCCCTAGCCAAAAAAATTATTTTGACAGAATGCAGAAACAAAGAAATTAAGAAGAAGATACTTTTCAAGGACCCCATCTTCTTTAGGGGTTTTTATTTCTATAGAAAAGACTAGGTGCCTAACTTTAACCCAAGATTGCATAAACCAAAAAATTTCCCTTATTAGATAACCCTGGAAAAACTACCCCCAAAATATTGGAGTGAGGAAATCATAGAAAATATCATAAATGCCCTAGGCACCTTTGTCAAGATCGAAGAAGATTTTATGAAGGGCAAATTGGGACAAGCCAAAATTTTGGTGGAAATGAACACGGAATTTAGGTTTTTGGACAATCTGGAGATCCTTTCCGGGAAAGGGATTTGGATTCAAAGGATTATGGTGGATTCAAAAGGAGTAAGGTGCATCCCCAGTAAAAGCTACATCGCGGGATGCTCAAAAAGTGTAGGAAAGATGATAGATTTGACAATGGAAGAGTGATGGTTTGGGAGAAGCTTCCCCTAGCGCACAATAATTCTAGAGTCGTTGATTAGGGAGGAGACAAAAAAGAAAACACATCTATCTTCTCAATCTCGAAGGCCCTCAACAAAGCCTAGGAATACCAAATCAGGCAGGGATCCAAAATCGATGCTAGGGAATAATTTCCTAGAACAACTAGAAAATTTAAGGAGTGATACGGAAACTTTGGAGCAAGAAATTAGCGAAAACATTAAAGCTATTTTAGGTCAAGAATATAAGGAGAAGATGGGGAATTTTTATCAGATCGGGCTCCTAGAAGATTGGGAGGCTCAGATGGAGACCAGGTTAGGGGTCAACATAAATTGCAAAGCTTGGGACACAGACAAAGAGGGGGAAGTGGACTTTTCTCAACCAGAGATAAATGAGCACGATCCCAATCAGTTGTGGATTTCTACGGAGGAATATATTAAGGATTTCCCATTGGTTGTTTCCCTCCCTTTGGCACAACAATTGTTGTTGGAAGCAACAGGAGAATCGGGAAATGAAGTAGAAGAAATCTCATCCAGTGGGTGCCTAGGAATCAAACAACTCTCGTCATCCAAAACCAAACCTGACTGTGGAAAAGGAAAAATCAGAGGAAGGAAATCAACCCAGGAGTTGATCATGATGGTAGGAGATGTGGAGGGACAACAGAAACTCACGAATTTGTTGAAAATGGGGAAGAGCACCCCATTTCTGGGGTCACAATGAGAATACTCTCATGGAATATTAGGGCCTAAATGCCCCTAACAAACAACACCTGGTCAAGAGAAGGATTACTTTGACCTTGGTGGATATAGTGATGTTACAGGAAACAAAGCTAAACAAGGAAGATCTAGAAAAAGTAAAGAAAAAATATGCAAGGTGGGAAGGAAGTAGAGTCCAAGCTAGCGGAGCCTCAAGAGGTTATGCATTGCTTTGGAATCCAAAATTGGTTCAGGTAGAGATCTTTGTGGAAATTCCTTGGTGGCAAGGCTGCAGAGTCTGCAACATTCAATCTTGTCTCAAATTTGGTCTAATCAACATATATGACCCCAACTTGTGCATGAGTAAACATAATTTATGGAAGGAGATCGAGGTTTTTTAAGTGAAAGGTGTAGATAAATCTTCATTCTAGCTAGAGATTTCAATGTTGTCTTTAAGGACAAGGACAAAAAAGGATGCATCCCTAGAGGGAACCAATCACATAAATACTTATGGGACTGGATCATTAGGAACCAGTTGTTAAACATAGATTTCAAAAACGACATATACACATGGACAAACAAGTGGGCTGGCATTGGAATGATTGCAGAGAAACTTGATAGATTTCTTTTGTGGGGTGGGTTGGATAGCTTGCAGTGCACTCTTGATGCATCCATTTCTCCTAGTGTAGGGTCTGATCAAAAACCTATATAGTTGGTTATCAATGAGGATAAAGGTCCACAACGTTCCCCTTTCAAATTCAAAAATATGTGGTTTAAGGACCCATCCTTTCATGCACTAGTAGAGAAATGATGGTCGTAAATCCAAATCAGAGGTTCAAAGATTTACTACCTAATATCAAAATTCAAGTGGTTGAAACAAAAAATTAAAGAATGGAATTGGAACTGCTTCAAAAACATTTTTAAGTCAAAATAAAGCATTGAAGGTGAGCTACAACCATTTGAGGAAGATATCATGTTGAATGGCTTAAACGTTTAGAGTTGGTTTAAGGAAAAGGAGTTGCTTGGGGAATATGAGGACATATTGGCCAAATAAGAATTATACTAGAGGTAGAATTCAAGGGAAGTGTGGTTAAAGGAAGGGGATAGAAACACCAAATTCTTCCACAACAGCACAAGGCAGTGTAGAAGTGCAAATAGAATTGTATCTCTCAAGGGCCAAGATGGATCACTCATAGAGGAGCCTCAAGAAATAGTTGAAGAGGTGGTAACGTATTTCAAAAACCTCATCAACAATCTTGAAGGATCTAATTTGGAGTAGCAAAGGACATTGTTAAAAACTATCCCAAAATTGGCATCCGAGGACCAAAACAAGATGTTGTCTCAGAAATTCACCAAGGAAGAAATAAAAGTGGCCCTCTTTCAGCTTCAACCTGAAAAATCTCTGGGTCTGGATGGCCTTCAAGCTAGTTTCTTCCAAAAATTTTGGGGTTTAATTGGATATGAGTTATCAGAAGCGATTGAGGCCTCTTGGGTGTCAGGGCGATTTTTGAAGGAAGTCAACAACACCTTCCTCGCTCTGATTCCCAAGAAAGAGGTGTTGAATTCCTTAGAATATTATAGGTCAATCTCCTTGTGCAATACTATCTACAAGGTTATGAAAAAAGAAATGGCCAACAGACTAAATCTAATTTTTCCATCAATAATAGCCAACGAACAATCGGGCTTTGTCCTAGGCAAGGCCATTCTAGATGGAATTATAATTGTTCAGGAAGCAATTCACTCATTGCAACAGAATAAACAAGTAGGGATGATCATCAAGCTCGATATTAGGAATGCCTATGATATAATGGATTGGAGATTCTTATCAAATATGTTGGAGGCCTTTGGATTTACAAAGAGATGGATTAATTGGATTATCAATTGCATCTCCTCCCCTAGATTTTTAGTTTTAGTCAATGGTATGCCTGAAAGCTTCTTTGAGGTCTCTAGCGGCTTGAAGCAATGGGATACAATATCTCCCTTCCTCTACATCTTGATGGCAGAGACCCTAGGCAAAACAATTTCACAAGGTATTTCATCATCCCGATTGGTAGGGCTTTAGGTGACAAGCAGAGTCTAGGCAATATCCCATCAGCAATTTGCAGATGACACCACCCTTTTTGGGGCCGTGAAAAGAAAGGAGGCCACATACCTCCACTCAATTCTCAGACAATATGCTTCAGCTTCAGGCCAAGAGGTCAATGAGAGAAAATCCAAAATTTTCTTTTTAAATACAACCCCTCATAAGGAACAAGAGATATTAAGAGTGCTAGGAATCAAAAAAGGTGAATTTCCATTTACATACCTAAGAATACCTCTTGCCAAAGGATTAAGATCCACAGGATTATGGGATCCTCTTAGCCCCAAAACAAGCTCCAAGGTTCACTCCTGGAAGGCTAGATGGCTTAACTAGGTAGGTCAGATAATATTAATCAAATTGGTCCTTTCCGCCCTCCCAATTTACTTAATGTCGGTTCTTTGTATACCAAGTGGATGTGCAGAAAAACTCACTAGAATTTTGAGGCTTTGTTTTCTAGAAAGGAAATGATGAGAAGAAGAAATTGGCACTAATATCATGGTAAAAACTATGCATAACAAAGGAAGATGGCGGGTTGGGTTTCAAGAATCTAGAGATGTAAAATGTGGCTTTGGGAGCCAAATTGGTATGGTGCATGCACACCAAGCATCAGAGAAAATGGGAAAGGATCTTACACAATAAGTATATTAAGGATAGCAACAATGGGGACATTCTCTCAGCCTTGGATCCTCCTTCAGGATCCCGAATCTGGAACTTTTTGAAAAAAATGTAGGCCTCTCATTTGTGACTACTTAACTTGGGATATCCTAGACAGAAGTAAGGTATTGTTCTGGGAGGATTCCTGGGCAGGTTACCCAGGCTTGGACAACATATTGGAGGTTGGACAACTGAAATAGGTGTTAAAATATTTATGGGGAGACAAAGTTAAGGACTATATTCACAAGTACTACAGTGCCTCAATTATTAAGTGGAAATGGAAAGAGTTTATGAACCTTAACCTTCCACCCAAGGGGGTTCAACTACTCTCAGATGTGCTAAAAAATAGATTTTTATCATTGATAAGGGGCATTGACACCCTAAGGTGGGTTGGATTGAAGATGGGCAGCTATAATGTGAAGGATGGATACAAAAACTATATGAGGAGAGCAGGAGAAACAATAGCAACTTGCCTTTACACCTCTGTTGGAGTAGTGCATGTCTTCCCAAGGCAGGGACCTTCGCTTGGGCTTCCATCCAAAACAAAATCCTAACGGCTAATAGATTATGTCATTTAGGATATCAAGGGCCCTCTAGATGTGTACTATGTGAAGAGGCAGAAGAGTCTACAAACCATATCCTGTTAAGGTGTCGTTGGGCCCAAGAGTGTTGGAGATGGTTATACGCAAGATTGGGAAAGAAGAACTCGGTATATGGGGACATTTGGGTCCTAAGTCCATCAATTCTGATATGGGAACTATGGAAGGAAAGGAATAGGCGGATCTTCCAAGACAAGAAATTAGGGTTGCCATCTCTAATAAGAAAAATTGAGGCAAGCTTAAAAGAGACTCTGAATGCTAAACTAGAACAAAAAGAGGTGAAAAAAAAAATTCTCGGAGTGGGACGCAAGGCTCTGAGAATTATGTCACTCTCTCAGAATTCCACCCTGAATTGGCAAAGGAGGAAGGGACTCGATGAAAGATCGGGCCTCGATCATTTGGAAGCCACCTACACATGGATGGTTTAAGTTGAAATTTGATGGAGCATCAAAAGGTAATCTAGCCCTGTCAGGGGCCGAATGTATCATCAGAGATGACCAAGGAAATATAGTGGCATCATCATCAAAGCAACTACCGGATGGCACCAACAATGAAGCAGAATTTCAAGCAGTAATTCACAGCTTGAATCTATGCAAAGAGCTAGGCTTGGCAAAGATTGAAATCAAGGGAGATTCGCCATAGTCATCAATGCTCTTAGATGCGAGAACATCCCCAATTGGAAGCTCGGGGTACTCCTAGGAAAGGCGTTGGAGTTGTCATAATTCTTTGAAGAACTTATGATAAAACACATATATAGAGAAGATAATAGAGAAGTGGACACCCTGGAAAATATTGGTATAGGAGAAGGGTAAGCCTCGGGCCCATGTGTCAATGTTGAGATTATGTCTACACCAGAATGGCTAGATTTATCTCATGGGCCTCTCCACTTGGCATTTGAGAAAGCAATGACACAAGTGAATACAGCTAGATTTAGCGGGCTTAGCAGGCGGAGAGATATGCAATCATCATGACAAGATTGGAAGACATAAACCTGCAGGAGTGTGGGATTCTCAATGCTACGGAAAGATCAAAAATGCCTGGAAAATAGGTCTAGAGGAAATCATTAGAACAATAATTAATTATCCCCTTGGGAATTTAGCTCCTATGGAGGTGGTTATCCATGCGCATCAAAGGCATAGTGCAAATGAAATACTTTGGATACAATTGAAAGGACTATGGGGAGTAGAATTGGCAATTGACATTTAATGAGTTCAGCTTCTCCCCTATTTATTATGATTTATAGGGAAACTTTGGAAACCAAAATGGATACACTAGTGAAGCTAAAGAGCACAAAGAAGGAGGCGGCTTTTCTCGGTGCCATAACGGATAAGCGGTTGAAAAATATATGTCAAAACAAGGATATTTTGTGCCTAGAAATGGTCAGAATGGTGCTTGGGAAATCTTACTACTTCTCCAAGAATCACATGAGGGCCAATTCAAATATCTATTCCCAATTTTTGGCATCTTTGCTAGACTTAAACCTGCCAAAGGAAAGGTGTTTACTCTTGCTCCACTCGGTCTTCAAGGAATCAATTCTAGTGGGAGACATCGATACAGTTGCAGTAGCAATCCTTGGAGTGGGCTTGTCATGGCTAGATGATATGGAACGAATGTTTGAACTAGGGGTTGAAGTGGATTGGAACCCATTCATACTGGATCTAAAAGGAGAGGAGTTGCGTCACCACATAAGATGGACATCAGTAGGTCACAAGTTCCTAAGTAGAAGACTGGGCTTGGAGGTGGTGATTGGAATGGATTGGTGCAATGCCTTTACCAACTTGATGGGTTTTGGGCACTTTTATAAAGATCTCTAGGCATTGTGAGGCTGGATTATAGTTTATGCTTTGATTATCTGAGTCTAGCTCTTTTTTTTCTTTCTCTGCAATCAATCAAATACCGATGGCAAAAGGATAATTTTGTTTGTAAAGATCCCTTCAAGGGCTGAATTGAAAAATGGATGTATATTTTTGAAAAATCAATACAATTTTGTAGCCATGTTGCCATTACAAATCAAAAATAATAATAGAGTGCAAGTACCTAAACAAGTGGTAGTTGCTAGGTCCCAAGATGCTACGAGAATGTAACATGGGTAATCAAAGTTAGGAAAACATTTCCATCTTCGTCATTTAAAATTTTTAGTAAGTTATTATTTTATGATTAAGTGTCCTTAAGAAAGGTTAATCAAGCAATTCAAATAGTCAATCACATGTGTTAAACCTTAGTTCAAGGTGGTTTCCAAGTCAAGTTAGACGTGTGTGAACTTACGACTTCACTTCCTAAGGAAGTGTTTGATAGGTTTTAAATATTTTCCAAAGTAATGCAAAATTATTTGCTTGCGTTAGTTAGTTCACCATGTTCCAGATTGTATTTCCAATTATATTGGTCATACTTAGTTAGATATGTCTAAAGTTGTATGGTTGATTGGTTATGTAGGACATGACACTAGAAACTCAGTTGGCATACTTGCAGGTTCCTTAGTATATACTCGTTGTGAAGGGTAGGGCCACTTTGAGTTGGAAGGTGTGTGGGGGACCGTCGATTTGTGGTTGGAGGTAAAGTGCTTAGGTGATGCTCTCCCTATTCCAGATGACAACATCGAGGCTTGTGGAACAAAAGAATTTTTCATATATGGAAGACTTGACCATGTATCATTATTGTATTTTGTAAACTTGTATGCTTGAAAGTATTTCATGTATGAATTTTTATTGAAATTTTTTATCTTATTTTCTCAAGTTGAAATTATTATAGTTCAATTTCAAAAGTTGTATTATACATTCATATTTTGATCATGTGCAATAAATGATGTATGAAAATGAAAAAAAACTACTATCCTATTTTTAAGCATAAGTTTATTTTTACTTTTATGTTAATAACCTAAGTATTTACTTTGTTGTATAGTATGTTACATCCACCACCTCCTCATCCTTCTATCAAGAGTTCCATAGAGTATGATCTTGTTAAACAACTTTGAGATACACAAGTTAAGATATATATTTTGGACTTAATACAAGATTCACCTTCTTATGATAGTTCCCTTTAGAAAGCCTTGCAAAAGATACTTATGCAATATTTTGCAATGCCCATGGATGTGATCACTATTCTTGAATTCTTTTATTCTAATTCTACTAATACCAATTTTTACCTATCTAAACTCCCCCTTGAATTTAAGAATCAATTTGATCCTCTTCTAATAATTTTTGATGTTAATAAAATTAGCATCAAATGTACAGTCCTCATTGATCTTGTATCATGAATCAATGTATATAGTATCAATTTGTTACTTCATATTAAAATTTATCCTTCTTTTATTTCTCCTATAAATGTATCTATTTATTTATTTGATAATGTTGGTCACCAAGCTCATGGTACAACTACATTAACTATTGTGTTTGGCACCATTATTTTACCCACGTTGGTATATATAATTTTAGGCGATTTATCATATAACCTCCTTGGTAGATTGCGGATCCATTCCATGAGTGCAATCTTGTCTAATTTGTATCAGTCTATAAATTTTGTATATGGTAATAAAGAATAAATGGTACAACCAGTTTCTAACCCCTTTTAATATTTTCAATAGGTTGAATCAAGTCATGTGAAACCTACTCTTCATTCTCTTCATAACTTTGTACCTTCTTCTACACCAAACTCTCAAACACCATCATCGCCCTCTCTTGATGATGGTGTTTCTTCCTCTTTGGAAAATGCATGTCTTGGTGATGATTGGGGATCCTTAGATTTTATCCCCATGGGCCTAGCAAATATAAGGTAAACCCTTCTAACTTTAGTATTCCTTAATTTAACAAAGATCCACATTCTCATGCTAGAACTGATCCTTCTTCTTATGTGAATTTAGCTACTACTTCTCCAACATGCAATTATACTTCTCATTTTTCTAAGGTCGGTGATGTTGACTCTCCTTCTCTCTCTTCTTTCAAGTAACATTATGGGCTTGGATTCAAAATTATTTCTTAACAAGAATACAAAGGAAATGGTTTTGGGTGCATGAAACAAGGAGTTAAGGTCCCTATGGAATTTAAATTTCACTTTTTTATAGTGGGTTTATGTTACCAACCCTCTCCTTTTCTACATACCCTCCTATGTTGTTTGATTTCCCTATGATTTTTTCTTTTCAAATATTCGTATTCCTTCTCCTTTATCTAAATAATATCATATCATGTTGAGGCTTCTCAAAGCCCACTTGTTCACTCTTCCTCCTACACATAAGAAAATTCTTAAACACATTCAAACAACACTTCCTTTATGTGAATACCATCAAGTGATTTTCCATTCCACCAATGAATGTTGAGCCTTGCAAGATAAAATCCAACACCTTATTGACATGAGTTTCATCACTCTTCCATATACTGATACACCTTTCTCTTCTTTACATGAAAAATTACATCAAGGATCACCTCTATCCAATTTATTATACATGATAAATGTTTTTCTTCCTCTATTATGGCATTGAGTTTTACTCTACACAATATGAGAAAACTTATATATCATTATATGGATTTTTCCTTTGTTATGGCATGAGATCACCTGATTATCGCTATCTTTCTTATAAAAGGGTATAACATAGATTCCACCTCTATTTGATCTAGTTTTCTCTTGAGATCTTTACATCTCCTTCTATTGTGTTGATACCCATTATATGGCACTTATAGATTTATTTATTTTCTCGTTGTCATCCATGGCGGTACAATCTTATGTTGAAACATATTTCTCTTTAGTAACAACACAATATTATTTATCACGGTTGTCCTCACCTATAGTTTGGGGGGAAAGGATAACTTTTTTTGGAGGTTCCCATACTTCCTAAGGATACTATCTCTTCTTCCTTCCCCTTTTCTTTTCCTTAAAATATTTTCATACTATACATGTTAATATTTAAAGGGGGCATATATTTTGATCATGTGTGCATCCTTGCATACACCTTGCCTATTTGACCCTCTGTGACACTTCTTTATTTTATGCCCCCATGATGTTTCTTTATTTTAGCCCCCTATGGTGTTGGTTTTTATTACACTCCCTATATAATTTGTAGCATATGAACCACCTAGAATAATATAGCTTGCTATCATGTGGACATTTATATGTCCTACCTTGGTAGTTTATGAACCACATAGATTAGTACAACTTTCTAGCTAATGTTCTTCATATTCTTAACTTTAGCACCCATGATTACCTAGCATAACACAACTTGTTAAACCATTATCCATGGTAGTATTGTGATTTTCATGACCCCTACTAACAAAGAAAGCTAGTATTTGAGTCATGTATTATCTTCTATATTGTTTTCTTCCCTGACTATTTATATGCATTCTCTCCTTGAAGTAATTAATCAACTCATCACATTCTTCTCATTGTTTAAGAATTCTTCTATGTTTTTTTCTTTTATTTCCTTGGTATTTTATGAAAAACACATAGTATTATAGAGATGACACATAAAAACATAAACAATACATATACACATGGTATGTATTTTTATTGTGCCCCTGAGCACCTTGGGATTATCACATCCTATCAAATATTTCATTTTAGTAACTATTATTATTTCTAGATGCACTTAGATTAAGAAAACTCACTATTTTCTTTATATCTATTTATCTTGGTTGTTTTGAAGGTAGAAATAACAAAAAATGGATTTCACTAAGATAAATCCCCAAATAGCCCCAAACATTTTTCCTTTTCTTTGCTTTTGTAGGTATTTTGAGAGCACTCGATTTCATGGAGGTTCACAAGTGGTTTTTTATTTGTAAATTCATTTTTATTTTTCATTTAAATCTTGTAATTTTTTCATTTAGTTTCTTTTTTTTTTAATACGTAAGAGTTGTTTATATATTATTATTAAAAAAGGTTACAAAAATCTGCCAATGTAGGAAACTTCAAAAACCATGAGTGCCATACTGGTGTAACAACAACTTCCTCCCAACTTAAACCCCCAACCAAAATTTATGAGAGTAAAACAAAAAGAAACCTTGGCCCCGACCACAACTACCCACCAAAATTAATTGCCACCACCCTTCCACCACTCCTCACAAACATAGAGACGCTTATCATCCATCCTTTATAGATCTATAGAATACCATTCTTAAACTACTAGCAACACTGCCCAACCCCATACTTTAAGAACGTACATAGCAAAAAAACTATACGCTAAACATTCTCATACCCATATAAAGCCATTAAGTTTAGTAAAGGCCTTAAATTCCATGATCCAGTCGATGTCCTACATAGCCATGAGCTCGAAGAACTTTTTCATAGACTCCACAACCATGACAATGATCATTTGATGCCTCATGAGAGTTAGACCCTTTAAATCTAGCAAAAAAGGAAAGAACTGTACCGCTTCATCTGAATTCCTCGGCAGCTCCAAATCTCTAGGATGGGGGATACCAGTCCCCATAATGGTGGCCTTCAGTACCTCATCCATGCCCAACAACAGATTCTTGCTAAAAACTTTTTCCAACAGAACTTTGGCCTCCACCTTCGACACACAATTATCTAACAGAGATGCCAAAAACCTGGAAGTGACATATGTATTGTCCCTCTCAAACTCGCTTCTGGTTACATGCCCGACACCCAACACCATTTTCATCGCCACAACCAGTAGATGATTATTATTTAGCATTATCCTTTTGAGGCGTTGGTCTATTATCACCCTAAAGGTTATTTGATGCATTTTGGCACCTAGAGAGATCAATGTGTCTATATCAAACCCCACCAAACCATCCACCGAAACCTCAATTATAAAACGTGGGTGCCTTACCATCACAAAATTCTTCCCCGAGCCCAACAAAACCAGCACTACAAGAAGCACAAACCAAACTACTAGAGCCAAGCTTAGAGAAATGGCCAACACATCCTCCTCAACTGCATTTAAACCCAACGAAGATGCTAGGCTATCATCATCAAATGATTCTTAACTAAGAATGGCATTAATGTCGTGACACTACACACGAGAGAGGCCATCCTCATCTACAAATTCCAGGAAAAACTGCTATGCAAGCTATCACATCAACGTATGATCTGGCACTCAAAATACACCACTCTAGCAACATGACACTCCTTGTATTAAGTGTCCATTTTGGGCTCCAACTTGTTGAGCATCACATGGGAGTCAGCCAACGTGTTCGTCCAGGGTGGACATCTATGCACACCACCCCTGGAGAAATCGCACAGTTGTCAAGGACCACCATCAATAAGCCACACCTTGTTTGTAGCCCCCACCACATGCCCTTCGCCGCTCTTGGAGGGCCACCCTACCTTCCACCCAAATTTTTTTCATTTAGTTTACTTCTTCATACTTTCATTATATAGTATTTATTGGCATATTTTTTATTTCTAGTTTTGTAGATTAGGTGAATGACAAAGTTAGATTTTTATTATTTTTAGACATTTTTCCACACTTTGTTCATACAAATGATGGTCTAATGCATGGGAATCCATGTGATGCAGTGGTGTTCTAACTAGAGGCATTCAAATTTTAACCCTAGGTTATCTTTAATTTGCACTTCTCATTTATGTGGCTAAAAAATTGCACTAATTTTTTAATTTCATATTTCTTTGCCAATTTATTTTCTTTAAAGTATTCTAGTTAATTAATTTAATTTTTGCTAGAAATAAAAACTTTGAAAAAGGGTAACCATCTTAATTATAAACAATATATTTAGTAAAGCATAACATTGTTGGTTTATCCTAATTTATTGTGTGAGATTGCTCTCAAGAAAAGTTTATCTTCATTTGTAAGAGTCAAATTTCATACACTACAATAATCAGTTTGTTGAAGTCGCTAAACCCACAACTAATAAAAATGAAGAGGATATTATGAAAACTAATTTCAATATCACCAAGGTGGACTTGGTCTCATCCACACATGAAGAAGATACTCACAATGCTCATATATTAGTTATAAAAATGACTGAAAGAGTGAAGAAAGAAAAGGAAAAAAGAACAACTAAAAGAATAGCTAATGGCATTACCTTCTTATATCAAATCTATAATTGATATTTCCACCAAATCATTAGATTATTTTCCTTTAAATTCATCCAATGTACCTCCAATTGTTATAAGCCCTGATATCATTGAAAAGACTAAAAAAAATGAAAGGGAAAAAAACTTGGGTAGAGAAGGTGAGCCTAAATGGCCTCATGTATATTGAGGAGGCTATGAATCTATATTATTAGATTCATAATAAGGATAAATAAATTGATTTTGAGGATCACGTGATAAATAGGGAAGCTTGTGTCTAGATATTGATACTCATAGAAGTTTAGAAGTTGATGAAAACTTATATAAATATTATGATTACTAAGAAATTACTCAACGAACTTGATGAAAATGAGTCCCTTATATTATTTAAAACTATTGAATGGAAATTAGTGAAATTGAAGCAATACTTATCCAAATTCAACAAATTTTCTAAATCCTGTGATTATATTTATATTGATATTAGAATCGATTGATTAGCTATTAAGGTTGATATTTTGGAGGTTGATGAATTCAACTTATTCAATATTTCTACATTGAAGAATAGATTTAGAGATATTAGTGTAGAAGAGTTATCCAAAAATGATAATACTCATATAATACAATGGAAAATTTGGAAAACATGTCTACAACTCTAATCTCTTTTTGAAAAAAAATAAAAAAATAAAAATATTGAGAAAACTAGTGAAGATTTGTTAACATGGAAAAAATCCTTTTTAGTTCAACCATTCCAAATTGCATAGTTCTACCTCCAATATTAGATAATTTAAAAAATTATAAAGCTAAGCTTGTTGTTAAATAAGATAAAATATGTACCATCATAATATTCAAGTTTTTTTTTTTTTATAAAGTAAAATTATTTAAGTTAGTGCAATAAATTAAAACTGAACATATTAAAAATATATATAAAAAAAAAAATTAATTTCTCTTTTCAAGAAGTTACACTCAAGAAGAGGTTACTTTTGTAATCCTATATAAGGTAGTTTGAGTGTAAAGAAATGATATTATTTTTCTTCCAAATTCTAGTCTTTTTGTTCTTTTGGGTTATCCCCTTTCCATTTTTCTTTTGCTAATGGATATTTTTCATAGGTATTATATAGACAATCATTGGGGAGAATTTTTTTCTCTTAATATTTTTTGGATTAATAAGAATGTAGATGAATTTTGGGTCATTGGTTTTCAAATATTGTATATTTTTCTTATGTTAATTTTAACTACATTTGTGAGATTTTTATAAAGTTGTGGATTTTGTCTCAATTTTCATGATAGAATATGAAAATTCAAGTTAAGATCTTGTGTTTAATCTTCTACTGAGATATTATTTTTCTTATGTTAAAGCAATAACTAGTAAATATATTTTTAGATCTATTAGGTGTACATATTTACTTATGATGGTAATGTCTTGTATGATACTTTGTGCTCATACCCTCTACCATAATTTCATGTGTATCTTTTCCATTTATTTTTAGGTTGTGTTCTTTTTTTTATTTCCATTTAAAATAATACCTCAAAAAAATTTAAGCACATCATATGATGGAGTTACCCTTTTCTATAGGAGTTTATGGTGAACTCCTCAACACCCCAAGATCACCTGCAAAACAATAGCTTTCACAAGAGAGAAATGGAAAAAATATCATGCTATGATTATGGATGCAAGATTACCATATTGAATATGACAATGTACATATGATTTTTTGCTTATAAAGACAAGTTGTGAGATAGAATTAGATAAGATCTTGACATGTGTCTTAATCTTGTATAATGTGACAACTACCTCAACAAATATTAAATGACTTAGAACACAAGAATTAAATTCCAAAAGATAAGATAAGATCTAGTGACAACTAACACTATTGATAAAGATTCCCTCCTAGGACCTAAGTGGACTTAACATGTAAATAGGACCTTTTAATTATTAGATGGGTAAAAACCCTATTTAAACCAACACCCCCCTCTTAAGTACAAATTAGGGAGTATGATTCTGCAAATGACACAAAGATGGGTCTCGACTATGAGGCCATGTTAGGTACCCATGTACATATGCAAATGAAATCTCTCACAAATAGAGAAAAGGAGAAAGCCTAGTGGAATAAAAATCCTCCCCAAGATACAATAATGCTCTCCATGAAAACTGAGAGGACAAAACCCCATTCGATGAAAAAGACCCTCATAAGAGAGACAAAGAGAGACCATTTAACCCCCTCAATGAGATAACCTACTACAAAGAAACACTAGAAGTACACTAGTGAAGTAACACTAGAACATTAATCAAGGCAAACAAATGAAAGATATTTTTGATGCTAGAAACCATATTAGAGTCACTCAAGGATGCAATTCTAGAATCACGATAAAGAAACATCACACCCAATTCCAAGGAACATTGGAACACTCTGGATATGGAGCCAACCTAGAATCTGAATGAAGCAACAAGATATAGAACATCATTGTAGAATTGAAATGAAGTGTAATGATCAAAACAACACCCTTCCAACCATCAAAATATCTAAGTAATCTCCAAGACACTCATTGTGAAAGAATTAAAATCATAATATATTTGGGACAAAAATAGGAAAAATTACATGGATGACATGCTAGAGCTCCTTAATACCTTTCCAACATTGCAAGAATCATGAAAATCAAAGATCATGGAAAAAATTTATGAGCTTGGGAGTCAAAAATGAAGATCTAACTTCAAACAATAATAAATGCCTCCATATAGATTTTTTTTGTAAAATAACCTACACCACTATGAAGTTGAGAAGCCAGCTTTTCGATAATATCTCATTTTTTAAAAACAACCTCCTGGATTGCAAGTTATGTCATTTTGAAAAACAAATCCCTATTAGGGCCTCAAGGGAAAAAAATTTGGGCCCTAGGCTTTAAGCTCTTGATTACCCACATGACATGTTTGTAGCACTGAAGAAGAAAAAAAGTACCTTGCCATCAGTGGTGTTGCTGCCACTAGGGCAGAGCGTGTGGGGAGCGGAAGGTCACTAGTTGTGCCACCTTAGGCACTTAGCCCCTCTGTGCTAAGCACTGGCCATGGGGGGTTTTAAACTATGTGACTAGTCGTTGGGCATTATGGTCAGCAATAACATTGTCATTGAGGTTAAAAATAAACCAAAGTTATATAATTAAAAAATTTATAAATATAAATGTAAATCATACCGACTAATTTGACACCCGTGGAAAATATTTTTGTACCATCTATGAAAAACAAGTGTATACCCAATTGAGTGACCAAGTACATAGATGGCATTAGAAAAGCATATAATTATGTCATTAGAGGTATGATGATGCCACAAATATTCACTTGATATAGATGCTATAGACCCAACGTCTACGACAGAACCGTACAATACGACCAAGTACAAATCCATACGGTGTATGGAATTAGTGACGAGCTAAAATGTTTACTTGATACCTCAGAGAGAAAATGTCAAAAATTGATGAATTGACATTCCTTCCTTAGGTTCTTAGGCCTTTTTGACATAACGACAGGGTCTATTTTGGCCCAAAGTACACTAAAAAATCAGCTACCCCCTAGATTTGACAACTGAAACACTCCTTGAAACCCTCATAGATTAGTCAAAACATGATGAAAAATGATGAAACGTAAGGCTAACCTAACTTTCTTTGACATCCTGGATCCAACCATGAGGTCCTTGAAACCCCAACTCATACCCAGAAAAAAAATTTCACACCAATATTGGTCACTTAGATTTGGGAAGAAGTCTACAACACTAAAGTTGATACCATGTAGGATTTTATGGTGAAATCCTCAACACCCCAAGATCACATGCAAGAAAAAAATAACTTCCACAAGAGAGAAATGGTAGAAATATAATGTTATTATTATGGATGCAATATTTCTAGATTAAATATGACAATGTGCATTTGATGCCTTGCTTATAAAGGCAAGTTGTGAGATAGGATTAGACAATATCTTGACATGTGTCTTAATCTTGTATAATGATACAACTACCTCAACAAATATTAAATGGCTTAGGACACAAGCATTAAAATTCCATAAGATAAGATCTAATGACAAATAACAAGATCTAGAAATATTCCCTCCTAGGACCTAAGTGGACTTAACATGTAAATAGGACCTATTAATGACTAGATAGGTAAATCACCTATTTACACCAACACTTTCAAATGTAGAGTAATATTATTAACCTCATAAAAATCTATCCAAATTTTGTACATTATCATTAACCATAGTGTGAGGTAAGATATTTTTCAACAAAATATTGCAATGAAAAATCTATTTAATGTTGATAAATTGGGTTTTACTAGGCTCAATCATTCATGAGGGTCTTCAAGTTGATTATCAGTTATCCCTTAGTCCTTGTCAAGCATTGGTCACAATCCTTGGTAAGTATTTTAGGAGTCTTTAAATAAGTTTAAATATGGTGGGATATGTATAAAATGGTAAGTGTCTTTCTTTGTTAGTGAAAAAATCACTTATTTGTCATAAAGTTCCAAATAAGAATAAATATCTCCAAAATCCTACCCTCACAAAAGGGAGGGAATTCTAGTTGAAGAATTCAAGTTTGTTAGACATGGGTTTGGGCTGAGTTAGGGGTTTAGATCTAGGAATCTTGATTTTTGTCTTTTTATATTATTGACAAGTTGAATGGCACATTGAAGGCATGAAAACACCTATTGTCTTTATGCATGGCATGTTGAAGGAGGAAGGAGAGGTTGCATGGAACATTGAGGAAAAATAAGAGTTTTTGGAGCTCATATACAACCATCACATGTATTCAAAGATCTTCAAGAATGTACAATATCAATTTTTTGGAACACTAGATAGATATATACAAACTTATATAGGTGAAAAAAGTCATATTTTCTAAGATCTACTAGGGTTTGTTAAGGAAAAGTAAGATTGTCTAGAAAATAAATAAATATTTTTCTAGAGTCTTCTAAAAAATCTAGAGGCTTCTAAAGAAGCTTGAAGTCTTCCACAAAGCTGGAACATTCTAGATTATTGGAATAAAAAATTAAGAATGTAGAATCCTCTAAAATGTTAAAAGTTTCTAGATTTTAGAAACCCCCAAGTATAAATATGAGGTTGTACATTGCAAACAATTCTATTGCAAATTGTTGGATTGAATGTAACAAAAACTATAGATCAATATAATTTTCTTCAATCATATCACTTTTTTTTTCCCTATTTGTTGTTGTTAATTTGTTTTGTAGTTATTTTTGGGCTCATTTTTACATGGTATCAAAGCTAGAAATTTTCTAATAGGGCTAAGACATTATTGGATTGATAGTTGCTAAGCTAGATATGTGTTGAAGTGATTTAATCTATTTGTTTGAGGGCTGGTTTTTTCTAACATGGGCTCTACAAATGAAAGTTCATCAATCTTTGATGGAAGTAGTTTTGCAGATTGGAAGATTGTAGTCAATAATTCTTTGAGAGAAAACGCTCTATGAAGCATAGTGAATAAAGAGATTGGAGAACCTCAACAAATGAAATAAAAGGAATTATGGAAATTCAAGTTGGAGCAAAAAAAGATGTATTTTTTGATGTTGGTAATCCAATAGAGCTATGGGAAAATTTAAAAAAATATTATAAAGATGCAGATATTACTAGCACATTTAGCATAGAAGAAAATTTGGTGAACTTAGATCCTACAGGTTTTGAAAATGATCGATTACTTTAATGAGGTTACATATTTAAATGCCCATCTTAAGAAACTAGGTTTTGAATATGTAAAAAAATAGTTTTAGTTGATTGCAATGTTTGAAAGTAAGCTTCCCCCACCATACAAGATATTTAAAGAATCAAGGAAAAGGGTTATTCAATTAAATCTCGATGCCCCCAACAAAATTTTGATCAATTTTGTAAAATTTAGTTTTAGATGAAGAAGTTAAGCTTATTAAAGAGGGATATATCAAGACGAATCATGCATACGAATCTAAGGTTAAATCATTTTCTAGCTATGCTGATGAAAAGAAGAATTGGAAAGGATATACTAAATTTCTTTAAATAATAATGGTTCTAACCATTTTTCTAGAAATGATGGTGCAAAAAAGTAGTTGGAAAGAAAACCCATTATATGTCGATATTTTGGAGGAGAGAACCACATGGAACAAAATTCTTGAAGAAGAAGAACAATGAAAGAAAACAATACAAGCCTAAGCAAGAAAGGCTCAAGGAATGAAAGATGGATAAACATAGTTTTGTGGCAATCTCCAGGAAAGTAAAATCAATTGTAGAGATCATTTTTTAACCCAAAAATAAATCTAGAGTTAAGGGGTTATGTTATGCCCCTACTCCTATAGTGTGTATAGTGTTATGAGTAGTCAACTTGTGGCTACCTTAAATCTTAATTAAGTTATATAATCATTATTATATTGTTATTTAGTTAATTAGTTTGACCTAGGGCTTATATAGGGTTGTCTAATTTGGTTTGGGTGATATCCTGGGTATAAGTATGGTATATATAGGAGATATAGGTAGGTTATTGTCATCATGTTGAGTATTGAGTTTTTATTGAAGAATATTGGAGCTATCCCCCTCAAAGTGGATTCCAAATTTGTCCCCTCAAGGTGGTATATTATTATCGAATATTTGAATTATATTACATATTATATTCTTGTGCAAGTTATTCCATAACAAGTGGTATCAAAGCATGATCTTGGCACCGTGACAAGAAGGCATTTTTTTTCAATTTTGAAGGTCATTTTGGGAAGAGCATATCTCTCATATTATAGAAATTTTTATTTAATTTTAAAAGGGTTTTTAAAGAACATATTCAAGAAGCTATAGTCCATATTTTAGAGTATTTTGAGTTGAATTGAGTGATTTATTGCAAAATTATGGTATTTGCCCAATTTATTTGGAAAGTGTATATCTTCTCAATATTACTGAATTGGTTCCTAATTTTTGGTGGGTTTTTAAATAATTACTAGAGAATCCTACAATCCAATTTTAAATTAATTTTAATCAGAAATAAGTTATTTATTGCAAAATTAGGGTTTCCAATAAATTAGTTCTCAAGGCTGCAAATCATCTAATTTTTGGGAGATTTTCATAGAAAAGTACAAGCTAGGCATTAGTAAGTTATAAAAAAAAGACTATTTTGAATTCATTTGTATCATTTATTGTAAAATTATCTTTCTAGAACTTATTCACAACAAAAAGTAGCCACAAAAAAGAACAAGAACAAGAGAAAGAGCAAGAGAAAGAGAAATAGAAAGAGCAAGAGCAAGAGCAAGAATAAGAACAAGAACAAGAATAAGAGCAAGAACAAGAACAAGAATAAGAGCAAGAACAAGAGTAGGAACAAGAAGTATAAGAACAAAAAGAAGCAATAGAAGAAGAAGCAAAAGTAAAAAAGGAGATGAAGGAGAAGAAAAAGAAAAAAGTTAGCATTGAGGATAATGCTTTTGTAAATAGGAGGGAAATATTATGCCCCTACCCCTATAATGTGTATAGTGTTATGAGTAGTCACCTTGTGGCTACCGTATCTATTAATTAAGTCATATTATCATTATTATATTGTTATTGAGTTATTTAGGTCATCCTAAGACATATATAGGGTTATCTTGGTCAGGTTGGGTGATATCCTAGGCATAAGTACGATATATATAGGAGGTATCTGGTAGGTTATTATCATCATATTGAGTATTGAGTTCTTATTGAAGAATATTGGAGTTATCCCCATCGAAGTGGATTAGGAGGTTGCCCCCTCGAAATGGCATATTATTATCAAGTATTTGAAGCATATTTAGATTATATTCTTCTTGTACAATTTATTTCATAATAGCTTTTGAAACATTAAAAAATTTATTGACATCTACACCTATTATTTGTATTCCAAATTTTAGTAAACCCTTTGTTGTGATTACTAATGCTTTTGGTACGGGTATAGGTGGTGTTCTAATGTAGGATAATCAAGTAGTATGTTATGAATCAAGAAAGTTACTACCTGATGAAAGAAACTACCCTATCCATGATCTTGAATTATTATGCATTGTCCATGCTTTAAAAGTTTGGAATCATTATTTTTTAGGAGATAAATTTGTATTAAAAATTGACCATCGTAGTCTACAACATATTTTTACTCAACCTCAACTTAACATGAGAAAAAGGATATGGATGGAACTTTTAACCAAATGTGATTTCACTATCAAATATGTTCCAAGAAAAGAAAACATAGTTGTAGATGCATTAACTTGAAAATGTTTATGTGTCAATGCCTTACATCTAGAGAGGAGCCAATTCGAAAAAGATCATATCCAAGTTAACTAATGATGATTATTTCCAACCAATTTATGATGGTTTCCAAAAGAACTCCTCTAATGTCCATTTAAATGATTGACTTGAATATTATTTGATAAGTAGCAATGGCCTCCTTTATTACAAAGGAATATTATGTATCCCTAACCTACCTAGCCTTAAACAACAAATCTTTAAGGATTCCCATGATATACCTATAGTAGGACATCCTGGATTCTAGAAAACATATATTTTAGTCAAGAAAAATTACTTCTGGCTTGAAATGGAGTATGAGATTCATACCTATGTCCAACAATGTTTAGCTTGTCAAAATATAAAAGTAGAATAATGTAAACACCTTGGTCTCTTACAACCTTTACCCATCCAAAATTGGAGGTGGGATTCAATTAGTATAGATTTTATTACTAAACTACCTTAGATACGTAAAATTCATGACTCTATCTTTGTAGTAGTAGATAGATTAACTAAAATGGGACATTTCCTATTTATCAAATTAAAATCCTCAACTTTTGATATCACTCATATTTTTTTCAAAGGGGTTGTTAGGATACACTGTCTTCCAAAGAACATTATTGCATATCGAGATCCTAGGTTTACCTCTTCTTTTTGGAAATCCCTTTTATGGAACTAGGTACTCAATTGAATTTTAGTACCGAATACCATCTCAAGTCTAATGGCAAAAAAAAATGAGTTAATAGTGTAAACACTGAAAAATGTTGACCTGAAAGCGTCATTTTTCCATCGTCTTGGTCTTCTTCTTGACATAATTAAGTAATTTTAATTATTTAATTATTATCTTTGATCGCATTCCTCTATTAATGAAATTTTTTAGTTATTTAATTAATTCATTTCTTGATCTTTATTCTCCTTTGATCAATTAAATAATTTATTTAATTGTGTCGCTAACACTATTTCCTTCTATAATTAAATAAATTATTATTTGTTTAATTATTTGCTCTTTATTATTTTTCTATAGTCAAATAATTATTATTAATTGTTTGTCTATTCATTATTCTTTTAATTCTTTTGTAGTCAAATAAATTTTAAATTATTTGACTGTCTTTTGACATTTATCCCCCTCTTTAATAATTAATCTGATTTAATTATTTAATTCCATTTCTCTATTTCTTCCTATTTAATTAAAATGGTTGCATAAATAATTTTAATTAAATGCCCACTTGCCTTTTCCTCAAATAAATAATTTAAATAAATTATATGCCTCCACTTGGTCAAAGATTCCTTCTAATGAATTAAATGATTTTAATTTTTTATTTCTCCATTATCTCCCTCCACTATCTCATTTTTAAATATTGTCCATCAATTGACTCTTGTCTCTTCTCGATCTTGACCCTTCATTTCATAACCTCCACTTCTCTGTGTTGCATATCTTCTCATTCGTCGATCTTGGAATATTTCTAGAAGCTTGATCTCATCCATCTATTTGAATGGCTATCTATAAAATAATCCTTCCTCCTCCATTTTTGATTTAACAACCACATTTCTCCAAAGTTCTTGCTATCTTGTCATTGTCATTTGCAAGTATTCCAGCACTTCAAAATCTGAGGGCAAAGATTTGCACCTCGAGAAAGAATGGAGGAGAAGCAAGGGAGATGAATCAACTATGATAAGGGAGTTTTATTTTGTGCTTTTGTTCTTGTTTTCTCTCTTTTATTATTTGTACTCTCTTGTTTAGAATTGAAATTTGGGCTTAGATCTTTTGTAGAGTGGTTGCTACTTGATCTTAGCCATTTTGCATTTTTGAATCTCACAAATAGAATCTTAGAGGATATGTTAAAAATATATACCATGGATAAACCTGAGTCATGGGAAGAATATTTACACTTAGTTGAGTTTTTATACAATCAAGGATATCATTCAACCATAAGGATGTCACCTTTTGAAGCTGTATATGGTCAAAAGTGTAATACGCCTATCTCGTGGTATGATCCTATCCATAAGATTTGGTATGAGAATTAAAAACTATTGGAAATGGAAGTCATTATTAAAAAGCCAAATAAAATATGAAGTCTACCCAGGATAGATATAAAATGTGTGTTGATGTAGGTGACCATATTTTTATTAGAGTCAAACCCAAAAGGAGTTTGTTAAAACTTGGTAAATATTCCAAAATAGCTACTCATTTTTGTGGACCTTTAAAAAAATTAGAAAATATTAGCATTGTTGATTATAAACTTGTCTTACCACCACAATTACAAATCTGTGATGTATTCCATGTGATTTTACTTAAGAAATATATATATATAATGTTGATCATGTTATTGATTGCAAAAGTATTTTTATCGAACCTTCTTGTGAATTTAAAATTAAATTAGAAAAAATAATTGAAACAAGATCTAGAACATTAAGAAATAGAGTTATAGATGAAGAAAATAATAAATGGAGTCATTGTAGTATTGATAGTGCTACTTGGGAAAAATCTAACTTTATTAAAGTTCAATATCCATATTTGTTTAACTAAAGTTTGTTATATGTGTGTTTTTATGGTGTAGAAACTCTTCATGCTATTGAGGGAAACAACTAAATAACAAGGGGGGAATTATTACATGACTTTTTCCCCATAGAAAATAAAGAGGAAAAGGTGTTAAAAAATATAATGGGGGGATTTGCCTTCAATTAAATTAATTAAAAGTGCAAAAGAAAGTTGTCATTCAAAGATAAATAAAAGAATAAAATAATTCTCTTGAGATGTTTACCATTAATAATCAGAAAGTAATTGTAAAAATATTATGACTGAGTGTGACAATTGGAACCACTTTTTAAACCATGGAAAAACTAATTCTAAGAAAAAAGAAGAAAAAGAAGAATTTGAGCGATAGAAAATTGCAAGGAGCGTGAGTTTTTGGTCAGCAAGCCATGAGCATTAGAGAAGGGGGCACACAAAGTATGTCCAACTCAAGGTACAACGTACACTCCAGATAGTTCTAGACAGTGCTCGATTTGCACTTGTGTTGAGCATTGTTTTGTTGAACCAACACTTGTGTAGAGCGCAATAGTGTGTTGTGTTTTAGAAGGAACCGGTTCCTCCTAGACTACTCATGGATGAAAGAGGATGAACCAACAATCTGCTCCAAGCAATTACTATAAACCTATGTACATTTTTAAAAGATGAGTATGATTGATTATTTTTGGCATTTTAATATTGATAATTTTAGTGTTGCATAGTTTTAAAATTTTATAAGTTTATATTATTGTTCTTTTAATAGATAATAAAATTTTGTTTATTGAATAAATTTGAGTCTATTTTAATTTTATTTGTTCTAGAAAAGTATTTTCATATTTATATTTTTTCTCCTTCTACCAACTTATCTATCTCTTCATTTGTCCCATCCATGCCCTCTTCACTTCCTATACCACCATCCCAGCCTCTATCTACACCCCATGCCATAGCTTCATCCTATATACCTCAACCATCATCTTCATACGTTAATTCACCTCATTCCTCTTATATTCCACAACCATCCTCATCATATATCAACCCTTCTCATTCTTCTTACATCCCTCAACAATCCTCCACTTACATTCCTCAACCCTCTTCTCCATACTTTCCACCACCACCTTCTACTTGCATACCACATGTTTCCACCTCTTACATCTATCAAAGATCACATATATACACTACATCCTATTTACACCAAACCACTCAACCATACTCCACTTCATATCTTTGGTCTTATTCATATATTCCACCACCATCCAACCCTCAACCTCATGCCCAATATGTGACTCCACCAATGCACCTCTTAACACCATAGGGCAAGTAGGAAGTTCCCCATCAACATCATTTGACAATCAAGAATTGAAAGACATGAAACTTTCCCTCAAAAATCTACAAGAAAGCATTACAATGAAATACTATAAGTTTGAATACTTGTACCCCTATCCATTTGAATGGTCTATATTAATGATACCTTTCACTCAACATTTTGATGTACCCAAATTTGACAAATGCAATGGGAAATGTGACCCCTTGAGATCATGTTAAAGAATTTTTATGGCATGTCAAGAGGTTACGTCATTGACCATTAAGAAAGACCTTATAGCTAAAGGCCTGGTCAAAATATTTAAGGAAAATAATGACAAAAATTCAAATGACAAGATAAGGTTTTGGGCTAAAAAATGTGGTAAGTGATGGAGTTACTGATACAAAACATGTACAAGTGATCAATAATTTAACACTAATAAAAAAATCCACTACACTACATGACACCAACATAATTTGATCCCTCAAGGACAACCCAAGAAAAAACCCCAAAATAACCCCAAACAAAAATTCACCACTCTTGGGGAACCATTAGACATTGTGTTTAGAAAACTTGTACAAGCAAACATGGTTATGCTTCATATGACACAACCTTTTGATGAATCAAAACTAAAACCATCTTGGTACAAATAAAATGAGTATTATGATTACCATAGGATCAAGGGTCACACCACTAATAAATTCATGAAGCTTGATAATTTTGTCTAAGATCTTATTGATTGAGGAGAAATAAAGATAGAAGGAGTCCATTCCACTTCACCAAATGATAACCTAGGAATATATCAATATTATTTTTTGAACCATTCTCAATTTAAACCATCCTCATCCACCAATCCCAACCAAGAGGCACCCAATGCAAGTGCACTAATAATATTATCTACAATAAGGTCCTTCATAATTATGATAATGTTATGGGATGCATCACTCATACTCCTTCACAATTTTCTACAATTAATATCAAAGCTAAACATCTTGATTGTGTTGCCACCACTCGACATGGTAGGGTCACCATCCTAGGATCATACACTCCATCATCCTCTCAAAGCTCCCAATATAACCTCTTAGACCAGCTTGGGAAGACTCCAACACATATATCCATCTTGGAGCTTCTCAAATCATCCCCTATCCATAAAGAGATATTGTACTAAGCTTTGTAATAATCATGAGTCCCCAAAAACATTGACCCTAGTCAATTCCAAGCACCTATTGGGCCATATTTTTTGCCACATACCAACTTGAATTCAATTAAAATGATATGCCTCTATTAAATCCATCTCACAACAAAGCCTTGCATATTGAGGTCCTCATTTCCAAACACAAAGTTAAATGATTCTTACTAGATAATGGTTATGCCTTGAACTTATACACCTTAAAATTCATTAAACAATTGGGATATTTGGTAGTGGATTTAGAGCCACAAGTCAATACTATCAAGGCCTACGATAATATAAAAAGAGATACAAAGGGTACCATATGTTTGCCTATTAAAGTGGGTCCAAATTTGTAGTATACTACATGTCACATCATCAATATTGACCTCAATTATAATATCATCTTGTTCATCCATGGCTTCAAACCATGCAATTTATTCCATCCATATACCATCAATGCATCAAATTTCCTCATAATGACATTGGATTTATAATATATGTCAATCCACATCATTTTGAATACTACCGAGCATTAAAATCCTATTATTAATAGTATCACTATTGTCCTAGAACTAATTTTATGCCTTCCAACATAAATCCATATTCATCCTATATCAATCCCAACACTCTATCATCTTCATCCATCCCATCCACTATTCTTGATCCCAAGGTCAAGGTTGTTGACAAAGGGTGGGGAGAATAAACATTGTATGTTGCCTTTCACATTAGCACACTACGCCTTTATCCAAATTCTTATGGATGACCCTCCCAAAAAAATCTATGAACATGGAAAGCATCAAGTAATACATACGTACTACCTTTAAACCACCAAGGATATTGGAAGATGAATAAATTGAAGGATATGTTAATCAATGGTTATACAAGGATGATTCAAAGGCTGATTACACTCTTCTTGAGTACTTCCAGAAAAAATTTCATATCCCCTTTCACATGAGTCAAAATATGCATTATAAATAGAAAGGATTATGTCGTGATGAAAAAGATATTTTTCAACCCATTTCTCCTTCCATCAATGAAGATAATTGGGGACTCGGTTATACACCTCTACAAACATGACGTACTAAATCTATATGTATCTCTAATGATGTGGAGATAGTTTCCAATGACTTGGAAAACATTTCTAATGGGATTATTATAGTCTCCTTCATTGAATTAGATATATCCCCATTATTCACAGATCAAACTATCCTTATCAATGAAATTCCACTCCATTATCCTGAACTTATAGATTGGGACCAACAAGGATCTACACCTCTTTATGTATTCCAAAATGATGAAGCCTTCATTGAGTTCATGGATCTTCATGATGAGATTCCTCTTGGTGATCATAAATCTGACTTTGTCTACCAACTTAATGAAAATACATACTTTGGGGGGGAAGAATTCCTAATTTGCACAAAGAAAAATCAAAAGAAAAATAAATGATATCTCAGTGAGAAATTCTTTAAGGCACTATTTGATCTTGAAATAGTAAAATAATGACAAATCTTTAGTTGAAAACCTCCATTAAGTTCCTGAAGATGAGGAAATTCCTCTTCCCCTTATGGATTCACAAAAAATATAAATTTCTACCATCCTAATTGAAGAAACCCAATAAATAAATATAGGTATAGAAGTAGAGCCAAAGATCACCTATGTTGTCACTGCCTCTCCATGAAAGAAAAAAATCATCTCAAATATCTTGCATAAAGGGTATAAAAACTTTGTATGGTCGTATGTTGATATGCCAAGCTTGGACCCATCCTTGGTAGTTCATCATCTAGTGATGCATCCCAATGCAAAACTGATCAAACAAAAACTCACAAAGATGCATCCTCAGATAGCCCTCTTGGTCAAAGTAGTCGAGCTAGAGAAACTACTTGAAGTGGGTATTATCCATCCAATTGACTATCTAGAATGGGTCTCTAATGTTATGCTATTGGCCAAACCAACTAGGGGCATTCGTATTTGTACTGATTTTGAGTACCTAAATAAAGTATGCCAAATAATATTTTCCACTCCCAACATTGACATCACTGTAGATCTCACAGTTGGTCATGCAATTCTACCCCTAATGGATGGATTTTCAAGGTACAATTAGATTCATATAGTTGTTGAAGACCAATATAAATCAACCTTTACCACTTCTTGGGATACTTTTCATTACCAAGTGATGCCCTTTGGACTTAAGAATGTAGGGGAAACATATCAAAGAGAAATGGAAACTATCTTTCATGAGCCGCTTCGCATTATCATGGAGGATTATGTAGATGATATCCTTGAAAAATAAAAAATAAGAAAAGATCATCCCCAAATTCTTGAGCACATCTTTGATCATTTTGCTCATTATTAGCTCCTAAATATAAAAATGTGTCTTTAGCGTTAATTTTCATACCCTTGGGTTTCATTGTCTCGAGAAGGGGGATTGAAGTGGATCTAGAGAAGGTTAAAGCTATAATATACATGCATCCACCTAGAACTCTCAAGAAACTACACATTCTTCAGGGCAAGCTTCAAGCTATCAAACACTTTATTTCACATTTTACAGATAAATGCCAATCGTTCACTCATCTCCTTCACAAATATGTCATTTTCAACAAGGTACTTATTGTTAGTAGGGTTTTGATAAAATCAAAGAATATATATATAACCACTAGTTTTTATGACTCCTATTCTCGATAAGCCCTTTTTGTTATACACATCAACATCAGTCACACTGGGGGCACTCCTAGCATGGCATGATGAAACAATAAAGGAGAGAGCCATCTACTACATTAATTGCATTGTGGTGGGTTATGGGATCAACCACATTCCCATGGAAAAAGTGTGCTTATATTTCATCTTTAATTCCCAAACACTTAGACACTAAATGCTAATTCATCGAGTGAAGCTCATCTCTAAGGTTAATCTACTTAAGAATCTACTTTCAAGAACTTCCCTCATAGGACAGATGGCTAAATGGATCATTTTTCTTGGTGAGTTTGGCATCATGTAGATAGGAAGGTTATCAAGGGATAAGTGGTTGCAGATCAACTCATAGAGGCCCCTCTAAAAAATATGCATCCATTAGTGACTGATTTTCCTGATGAGTCAACCTTTTTGATCAATGAAGAAATCTATATGGAAGCTCTACTTTTATGGATCATACACACAACATGGTTTAGGTGTGGATATCCTTTTGTTATCCCACAAGGTAACTTCATCCCTAAGGATTTCAAGTTGGCCTTCCCTTGCAATAATAACATGGTGGAATACAAGGCCCTAATCACTAGAATAAAAATGGTTGTTAAATAGAGCATAACTCAACTACATGTTTATGGAGATTCACAACTTCTCATCATATAGGTTAACAATGAATATCAAACTAGGGATGACAAAATTCTCCCTTACAAATGCATGGTTGGCAATTTTAAACAATACTACACTCACATCTATTTTGAACAAGTTACCCACCTTAACAATAAAGTTGTAGATGCCATAGAAACCATTAGATCATTATTAGACATGTCACATGATAATCATAGGTGTGAGTTCCTTGTGGAGAAACTCTTAATCTTGTCATATGATGTTCTGATATAAGAGGGATTCCCTGCACATGGGTTTCTTTATTCTCAAGAGATCACCAAGGAATGAACTACCCTTATACACCTCAATTTGAACGGATTAGTGAAACGGTGGAGGAAAGAGGGAAAATAATATTAGACCCTGGGAGAGTGAGACTTCGAGAATTCCCCCTCTGGCTGAGGAGCTCTCAGCTGAAAGATGTCAGTGTAGTTTCAGGATGCCAGCTCGGCATTCTGTCATCTAAAAGACGCACTGGCGTCCTAAGCCATGAAGAACTCAGGAGCTCAAGCAGGTGAAGTCGAATCTCACTTCTAGACTTGGGTCAGAAATGCGAGAAACCAGACAATCACTGGAAAGCTAGAAACTAAAGGGAAACACAAAAGAACTCAAATGAGATTACCTTCATGCGGTCAAGTCTTTATTCCAAGCTTCACTTCGTAACCTATACACAAAAGATCAAGGGGAAAAGTTTGGGGCTATATAGGGGTCTACCTCAGTCAGACCCCCGTTTTGATGTTCCCACCTCTACGAACAACCAAGTTTGGAAAAGAGTGTAAAAGAGTAGACAAATCACGTGGTGAAAAAAAACCCGCTTCAGAGTAGAGCCTGTACCACAAAGTAACAAATGAGCTAGTAAGAAAGAGTGATAGGGAGAGGGAGAGGGATTGTTACCCATGGGTCGAGACCCTCTTCCGGAGCACACGGACACATTGCTATGTGCTTGCCTGAGAGCTAGTAGCTGCTTGAGAGCTTGTAGTTGCTATAGGGACCTTAGTCTGGCATGGCTTCACCTATAAAAGTGTTGCTTTTCAAGGATAGAGCTTACCCAAGATTAGAGCAAGTAGTGACAATGCTTCAACTGATGACTTCCAACCCAAAAATGAGAGAAAAAATGGGGTTTTGATGCATGCAAGGGCGGCACAAAGCCATTTCATCTAAGACCTAACCACCAAGACATGTGTTGCAAGGATTAGGTTTCTAGATTCATCGTTTCAAACTCAAAAAAGCACCAGGATGCTAGTGTGTCACGCAGACGTCTGCACGCCACGCAAGCATCCAAAGCCTAGATTTTTAGGAAATACCTTGTCAGGCTTCTATTGTCTCACCATGTGTCCACATGGAGTCAGAATCAAGAAATTTTGACTCATGGGATTTTGCTATTAATTTTTCTAAGCTATCATAAATTCTAGGCAAGATGCGAAAATGTGGAATTTCCCCTAGGTGCAATTCTGCAACATTACATTTTTCCCCCACTTTAGTAGGCTCGATTTTGGAAAAAATTAGCCTTACTAAAGTAGAGAAGATAAATTCACCTGAATTCTAGATTTTACAAAAATGTGTGCCAGAAAGAGGGATCGTAAAGGTCACCAAGGTTGAGCTAACCAGTACCAAGGATGCCCCCAACTTTTGGCTCAACAAACATCAATACCACGTTCACGAAAAATTGTTCAAACCTATATCCTACAAAACTTAAAATTTTGAGTCAGTTTCAAAAAATCAGAAGAAACTACCACGGAGAGAAGAGTGATCAAGAAAAAGTGATCAATTAAGAGGAAAAATATGATCAAGAGGTGACTATATGCCCCATCCTGAGTTTTCCCCCAGCGTGGTGGGGTAAGGTCAAGAGAAACCAAGGAGCCACAAACTCTAGGAAAAATGGGCCTCAGGGGGGCTATATATACCTAGGTGGACCCTTAGAAGGGTCATTTTCACTATTCACTGCAAGTAAATTGTTGACTTTTGTGAGAGAAAAATCAGCAAAATTCCAAGCAAGAGAGAGTTTGAGGTGTCGAGGCTAGATCAGCTACATGAGGACATTGCCAAGGGTCATGAGGTGGACTAGGTAGGACTCCAAGCCTCACTTTTTGTGCATTTTAGTTATTTGTTTGTATTTTTCCACTCGATGAGGTGCGCAGGCGTCTAGAATTTCTACTCGCATCCTTGATATGTGTTGTTGTCCAAGACACACATTGGGGTCCTAGGTCCATGCTAGCATCCTCTGAGTGACCATGGCGGTCCGGGACGCAAACGCAACATGTAGACATCTTTGCAGTACGCATTTATCCTTCAACATTTTTTCTTTTCTTTATGGCATTTTTGACATAGAACTTTTTACTTTTTTGCAGGACTATCTAGTGATCTGAAAGCATCTTGGAGAGCGAGCGTTCTAACTCATCCATGAGCAGATCAATTTCCTTTCCCAAGATGAGATCACACACCTAGAGCGGGTCGGTCTCTAGCACATATTCACTATTCCAGATATGTGATACGACGAGAGCATGCTAACCGCTCTGATGGAGCGGTGGGACGCCACCACACCATCTTTCTAGCTGCCATGTGGAGAGATGACTTTCACTCTCGAGGAAATCTATTGGATCCTCAGGCTACCCATCCACAGGTGGCAAGTGGTCCTGGATGACACCCGATTGATGCAAGAGTGTAGTGAGGGCGTCCTCTATTGCACCGAGAGGACAGATGGCGGTGATGACACCGATCATATCCACACCCACTAGTATGACTAGGCGAGGACTACAAAGTCATTGCTACACTGGGTGATGGTGGTCATAGTTGCCTTCTGCATCACCATAGATGGATGAGGCTTGCACCTTCACTAGGGTCGCATCCCTATTATCAGGGAGATGATAAAGCATCAATCTGTTTTTTCCTAGGGGCATAGCATGCTAGCACACCTATACCAGGAGCTTGGGTGGTACATGTACTATGAGTATCGCAATCTTGTAGTGTGCACACCTTTTTAAGTGTGGGATTTTTCCTACATCATGTGCACCTGGCCAGTTGGTTTTCCCTAGCGATGGCCGTATCAGGTCCTGATGGCCCACTGGTATGATATTACAGGCCAGTGATTTTTTAGGGATCTACAGTTTTGGAGGCTATAGTTTGACACTATTACCATGGGAGAGGTTCGTTGGAGACCCTACCATTATTTCAGTTGGGTCGACGATAGTAGGTTCATGAGGAACCTACAACAGGACTATTTTTTGGTTGGTCACCATGATTTTGTTATTGTTCCTTATTACTGGAGTCGGGTCATGCAATAGAAGAGCCTATTCAGACTATACCGCCCAACGTGCCCACATACACCAGGACACAACACAATACACTAAGGGTGGTAGATCACCCTCACCACTCCATCACATACATCGTCCTCTCAGACGATGATGAGCCCGACCATGATCTATCGGCCATGGCGGTGGTAGATAATGTTGGGGTAGCAATAGACTTCATGCAGTGGTGGGGGAGGCATCGTCCTACTCCATTTTTCAGCGAGGGTGCTTTGAGAGGGGACCCTGGCCCATAGGAGGATGTGCCCCAACAACCCTTGTAGGATAGGAGGAGAAGCTACTAGTAGGGCAGTGTGAAGGAGGAGAATCCATCAGCTACGAGGTTGAGGTGGTAGAGGAGATCAGATCCCCTCATAGCTACCCTTGTCTCATCAGTGCCACTAGTCTCTACTATCCTAGCAGTGGCAACACTAGCAACACCAAGGTCAGCTACCGATACCATTGACATGGGCCCTAGCATCGACCCACACCTTGATCCCACATGGTAGCCAAGGGAACCAGGTATGCATAGTAGATTATTATCATGTTCATGCTTTTTATCTTCCTATTTATGATTATTTTTACACACCATGTGATATTAATTCCTATTTCTCTCCATGTGTTTGCAGAGGATGTATAGGGATGGACTAGGATCATAGCTCAATGTATTTTAGAGGTGGCCCTGATCATGTCGATCTAGGGGATAATCCTTAAGGCCTACCACTTTTGAGTCAGTAGTGTGTCTGAAGGACCGTGTACGAGGAGCAGGGCACAGAGGTCATACAACTGACTACAGAGTTGACGACCATGCGAAGATAGTGAGATTAGCTATCGGGGGAGCTACAAATGGCACTCATTGAGTGAGACACAATAGTGATGAGGGTTGATGTCGATGACACAGCATGTGATGCCCTTCAGAGCCGCATTGATGAGCTCGATGTGCACTCGGTAGTTGTGATCCTGACAGATGTTCAGCAGTTACAACAGGAGATGATCCAGGTGAAGATGGATATTTCCTCACTACAAGGGGAGCTAAGAGGGATATAGGTAGGCTTATCTATATCACACTCACACTGATCGCATTCGTAGACCACCGTGCAACCTCCTCCTAGAGTACCAAAGCGGCCACCAGATCCAGAGGGCTCAGGGAGCCATGCACTATAGGGATAGGAGTCCCTCTTATGCATATTATTTTGTAGCCGGATATAGATACACATATATTCTTGTAAATCTCTTGTATAGACACACATTCAACAACCACTCATTTTTTATAGCAGTGGCTCGATACCTGTACATGACATTTGATTCATACATTGGACATATATATATATATATATTGGTTTTAGTATCATGGCCTTGTTTATGTGTATTTTTTCCATTTTTATGCATGTTCATGCTATGGATGATATTCACTTATATGGATGTATGTTTACATTAGATGCTAATCATGATTTAATTAAACATATTTGGGTACACATTAATTAAATTCCATGGTGATCTAATTACTTTAAAAGATGTAATGTGATGTACGAATACATAGCATAGTCAAACACATATATGTATGTTTTATTACGCACACACACACATGGTCACGTCATAAACACAAAAAACTTCATGATGTGAAAATGAGCAAATGTCAATATATGCAACATTACTACCTTTTAGGGAGAACACCACACATGTGACACCTAGGACACACGCATAATATCGATGAAGATGCATCGCATTAACAAGATCTTTTAAAGTTGTTCCATCCATAGATAACAATCCATAGGCACCTGAACCATACATAGAAATCGTGATGTAAGGACCTAACCAGTTAGGGTTGAACTTCCCTTTCTGATCAAGTGGCACGTTTAAATTCCCTTGATTTTCATATAGAACCAAGTCTCCTACTTTAAAGGTCCTAGGAAGCACACCCTAATTATATTATCTCGATAACGACTGATGATAAGATTTAAGATGATCGAGGGCCTGTAAACGGCGCTCGTTGAGCATCTCTAGTTGATGCAAAAAGTTAGTTCAATAGGTTTCATCATCAATTAACCCCTTAAAAGAAACCTGCGGAGATGGAATTTCCAACTCCAAAGGCATGATAGCTTTGGCGCCATACACAAGGCTATAAGGCATCATTCCCATTGTCGTACGAATGCTCGTGCAATAAGTCCATAAAGCATACTTTAACTGAATATGCCAATCCTTACCGTGTTTGTTAATTTTTTTATGAATAATGAGTTCAAGTGTTTTATTAGAAGCTTCTACTTGACCATAGGATTGTGGATAATACGACTTTGAAAACCTGTGTTGAATATGAAATTTCTCCAAGAAATTCTTTACCTCTTTGTTTTTAAATGGTCTACCATTATCTGAAACAAGTGTAGCAAGCAGTCCAAAATGAGAAATGATATTGTTCAAGAGGAAGCTACAGATAGTTTCAGTATATTTAGATTGGAGTGGCATAACTTTGACCCATTTTGTGAAGTAATTCATAGCGGTGATGATAAAGGTATGTCCTTTGGAGGAAGGAGGCGATATTTTTCCAATAATATCCAACACCCATTTTGCAAACGGCCAAGGAGAAGTTTGATTCTACAACTCCTAAGCAGGGGCATGGATAAGATGGCTATGTTGTTGACATTGAAGGCACCTTTTGACAAAACTAAAGGAATCTTGTTCCATGGTTTGCCAAAAGTATCCCATGTGTACAAGTTTCCTCACTAGGGATTTACCAACAAAATGTCAACCCCTAGAGCCTGAGTGGGCTTCTTTAAGGGCAAGGGGTATTTTTTCTTTAGTGAGACATCTTAGCAACAATCCATTATAATATTTCCAATAAAGAACATAAAATAAGATGACATAACACACCAAAAGCTTCCGTATATGAGTGCGATCATTTTTCGTCACATCATCGAGAAAGTTTCCAATCTTTAAATAACTGTAGATACTAGAGAATCACTCTCCCGAGCCTCCCTAAAGATAGGACAGAGACTCAAGCTTGGGTTGGTTGGAGACCATCGGGGCTTGTGCAAACTAAACCACAAATATAAATTCTTTCATATCCTCTTCTACAGGTACCAAAGAAGCAGCACTCGCCATGGCATCTACATGTCTATTTTCTCTTCGAGGGACATTGTTTATTGTGAAAGAGAAAAATTGATTAAGCAAAGACAAAGAGAGGTCTCGGTATCAGGACAATCTACTTTGTTTAGCTTGATAAGTTCCCATGATCTGATTCACAATAAGTTTGGAGTTACCCAGTATACGAAGATGTTTAATCTTTAATGTAATTGCATAATGTAATCCAACAATAAGAGCTTCGTACTCAGTAATATTACTAGTACAAGTAAAGTCTAGTTGAAAGAATAGGGGCACCGGTTTGCCTTTGGGGGATATCAAGACCACACCTACTCCAGAATCAGTTTGACACCTCGATCCATCGAAGTACATCTTCCATTTGAGATCATAGTTAATCAAGCAGATATTCTCATCAGGAAATAAATCCAACCTAGGGAAGGAGTGAGATGAGGGAGCGTCTACTAATTGATCAACAATTGCTTGTCCCTTTATCAATTTTTGAGTGACAAATTTTATATCAAACTCAGAAAGCAACATAACCCACTTCGATAGTCTTCCCGCAAGGTCAGTGCTAGAGAACAAATGTCTTAAAAGATTTGTTTTCACTATGACATGAGTTTCAACATGGAGGAGGTAGTGCCTCAACTTCTATGTAGCGAATACAAGAGCAAGGCATTGCTTCTCCATGGATGAATAATGGGTTTCAAAATCGACAAGCACATGGCTAATGTAGTAGATCGCTCTCTCTCTTCCTACATCATCATACTGAGCTAGTAGAGTTGCCAAAGTTTATGGTGATGCCGCAAGGTAAAGAAGGAAAGGTCTATCTTGCATAGTTGGCATTAGTACAGGAGGGTTGGTCAAATAAGCTTTGATGGATTCAAAGGCTTTTTGACACCCTTCATCCCATATGAAGCGAACATCCTTTTTTAGTAAGCGAGTGAAAGGGAGGGTACAATCAATCAATTGATATATAAATCAATGAATCGCCTGGATCTTCCTTTGTAAACTTTGCAACTTGGTGATGTTCCTTGGCGGAGGCATGTTAACAATAGCATCAATCTTATTCGTGTCAACCTCGATTCCACAGTAAGAGACTATAAACCAAAGAAGCTTGCCAGCGTCTACACCGAAGACACATTTATGAGGATTGAGTCTCATCTTGTAAATTCAAAGTCTTTCAAAGATAAGACGAAGGTTCTTCACATGATCTTGATGATTTACAAACTTCACCAGGATGTCATCAACGTAGTCCTCTAAGATATTATGAATTAAATCATGGAATATCAGGGTCATTACTCATTAGTAAGTTGCTCCTGCATTCTTTAAGCCAAAAGGCATAACCACATAGAAGAAGGTACCCCAAGGGGTAGTGAAGGTTGTCTTATACTAATCATCCAGGTTGATACAAATCTGATTATAACCCAAGAATCCATCCATAAAAGATAACAATGCATGGCCTGCAATCGAGTCCACAATCATATCTATATTAGGTAACGAAAAATCATCCTTAAGAGAAGCCTTATTAAGGTCTCGAAAGTCAATACATATACCAATATAGCCGTCAAGTTTGCTAATAGCGACTATATTTGAAATCCAAGGAGAATAGTCAATAGGACGGATAAAACCTACTTTCAACAGCTTTTCTATCTCAGTTTTGACCATTAAAGCTACCCTAGGGTTGATCTTTCAAATTTTCTACTTAACAGGCTTGGGGTTAGGACATAGAACGATATTATCGATCACGATGGTTTCATCAATACCGGGAATATCCTTGTATTTCCAAGCGAAGATATCAGGGTGAGTACGTAAGAGAGCAGAGTATTCATCTACCTCCTTTGGGGAGAGACACTTCCCAATCTTGATTGCCTTTTTTGGAGATTTAGGTTCCACGGGGACATCGAGAGTATCTCCTTTAAGGAGGGGACTACGGTCCTCAGGATGAGATATCAGCACATCATCACTGGCGTTGGATAGAGGGTCTTCCTCATCAAGACTTAGAACGGATTCTCTAAAGTATGCTTGTTTATGTAAGTGATACAAGAATCATTTTTTGTGGTGATAAGGAGGCAACGAAGCATAAGAACCTACAAATTTTTCCAATGCTTCATCCATAGAGAAGACATCCATAGGAAATTTCTTGGCTTGTCCCTTTTCTCCTATCAACTCAGGATGGACCAAACTTAACGATTAGGCTGAAATCATATTAACACTCCACCAAGGATTTTTGTTTAGACTATTCAACAAAGCATCCCAAACCTAGAAAGCATTATCATTGCTTAAACTGGATAGGGATTTGTATTCCTTGATTGATACATCCTAGGCCTTTCTGCCCATAGCCATATCAAGAAGCGAGTTCGTAAACAAACCCGTAACGAGCTTGTAGAACTTCAGGAGGGTGCGGCTCCACGTAAAGTGTCTCATTCCACCAATGGATGTTGAAAGTTTATACAGGAGTAGTACCACTTCCTTTACTCGGTTTACAAAGATTAATCCCCCCTTTACAGGAGCAGTCTCTTGGACAGGATCGCACTTCTCTTCCTCAACGGGAGCGTCACCCATCCTCATGTCAGTAGAACTTGGAAATTCTATACTAGAGGGATCTGACTTATATTCCACAATGAATAACTCTAAGAAGTTCAAGGAACCCCAATCATCACCTAGGAGAGCATTTGATTGAGGAGATGAAGGAGAGGATATAGGAGACTTGGGATCTTCTTCTTAAGGCAATTCGTCTTGGTTGATACTTGCTCGGGAAATGACTTCCACAGAGAGTATTGATGAAGAACATGTCGATGAGTCTAGTTTATGGGTTAATTATTGATAGGGTTGTTGTCCATTTCCTGTAGTTACATAAGACTTTGATGCTTGAGATTTGATCTTTCATAATATTTCCTTGAAACCATAGACCTTGGACATTAATTTATTTTCATAAGCTTTCAAATGATATTGATATGCTATGTGGACTATTTGTGTTAACTTTGCATGTGATTAATGAATGTTTCTTTAAGATGATTATGGATATGCCATTGTTGTGCATGCTAATGTTGTCATGCAGATGATTTGAGACCTACAATTCAATAAGATCCCACCAGTTGGACGTGTGCTATATCGATCATCAAGGTGGTCATTGAAGACTCTCGGCGGTTGGAGATTCCTCGTGCATTGGATTGTAACCACCTTTTTATGGTCTTAAATTCTATTGAGCATGCGTTCACGTTACTGATGTGCCATATTCGAGTTAAGGAAATCATGCCTAACACATTTTGTGCATGTGTAGCTACCCCTACTCTTTTCCATGCTTTCCCTAATGTGGTGTCCTTCGTGTTTGCTAGAATTGACCGCCTTGCTAGGTGGTTGAATAAATAAGGGATCTGATGTTCTTTCGGGCTCTCAGTTAGAAGATTGCTTAACTGATGTAATCACACTCTTGATTTTTTCAGAAACACAACTATGATGATTGTACTTATGTTTTTCTTTTGAAAAAAATGAATTTATAAGTTCGTGCATTTGAGTCTATCTTAGTTTTAGGGAATACTTATCCATGGGGGGCCACTTGGTGAGTATTCCATCTTGTACCTTAGTTCAATTTAGTTGTTACTTTCTATTCAGTAATTAGTTAGAATCTGGTGTTGACTATTCTTGCAGCCACTAGAATTCCATTCTATGATTGTTCCTGCAGCCAAAGACGACATAGTAGTTTCTTGTTTGTTCGCTCATATCTTCATTTCTTCCATGCATTTCAATTTAATTTAGTTGTTGGGTGATGTTCAAAATTTATGTTATTTCTTTCCAAGCAATTTACTTTTAGCATTGTGTTTTTCTTAGTTGTAGAATAGATATGGCTACTTTGGATTCCTAGTGCACATACAGTGTCGACCCATTTCAAGTTTACGTCCCTGGGTTGATAATTTAAATGCACCTTCATGATGATTGAAATGGCTATTTAGGTTAGATGTCCAATCTGTGAATCACATCTACAAGGGATTGGTTGTTAAAATCATTGTAGGAGGCCAACATTTTTGGTGTCGTTGTCGAGGATGGTTTCAAACTAGGTAGTTCTTTGGAGTCATTGATATTTTTTCTTGCTATGGTATTCCTGGAGTTGTTCTTAGTATACCCCTTGTTAGAAAAATAATTACCCCCCTATTCTTTTGCCAATTTTTTGCTTGAGTTGGCTAATACTGCATTGATACCACATGTGTAGAGGGAGGAGGAGAGATGCTCTTGGGAGATTCCTTCCTAACAATCCTGATCCATTATAGTTAATTGAGTACCAAAATCTGCCCAAAAATAGAGAAGAAGAAGAGCCATACCCCTTTGCTGATACATTTCCTAATCTGGCTAGTTATGAAGTTTCCCTTGAAGATAAAAATTCGATTGAAGCACCCTTTTCTTTGGAATTTCATCAAACAGGCATGGCTGATGCAAATGAAAATAGACCTAACAAAGCTAACGAACCAACTTTTCCTTTTCCCACTGCTCATCAGAATGAAGTAGAAAACCTCAAAAATATCCCTCCTTCAGTTCTTCCTAAGTTCTATGGACTTGTCACAGAATATCCTGATACATTCTTGTTTGAGTTTGATATCCTCTGCAGAAGTTATGACTATACCACCGATGCCCATAGGCTTAAGCTATTCCCTACCACCTTGAAAGAAGTTGCATTAAGATGGTTCATGAGCCTAGGTAGAGATACTGTGGAGACTTGGGAGGACATGAAGACAAAAATTCTTGAGAAATACAAAAATTATTGCAAGGGTAGTGACATGAGAGGAGATGACATTTTCAGAATGCAACAAAAGGAAGATGAGAGCCTGAAAGATTTCATTTCAAGGTTTTTGTTTTGTCTGTAGAAATCTCCACACCATACATGAAGAATCATAGAAGCTTATTTTCTTAAGAGGAATTAATGACAACAACACTGATGCCTTGGACCTAATAGGAGGAGGAGATCTCACCCAAATTCCTTGGGAAGATATCAAGAAAATATGTCAGAATTATTCTAGGGCAGCTTCAAAGAAAGGGAGAGCTTACCAATATTCTATGGGTAATTCATCTACTAGTGGAGTTGCAAGGATGGATATTACTCACTTATTGTCATATTTCAAGAAAGACATCATAAACAATCTGGCTACTCAATTGGATTCACTCCAGGCCAAGAAGAAACAAGAGCAGGCAGAGGCAATGTTGGCAAAATATTGCCCTCATTGCAGACAAAAGAAGGACTGCAGATGCAAGATGATAGAAATTTTTGAAAACAATCAGATGACACCCTAGTTCAAACCAATCCAGGGTGGTGATGATCAATTCTACTATGTTGCACAAAGGAGGCTATAGGCTCCAAGATAGGGTATGCCACCAAATCCATTATCTTTTGTTGGGCCATATTTCAATTCTTATTCATCTAGTAATCAATGGAAACCCCCATATCCATCCAATTATGGAGGATATCCACCACAACCTTGGAATAACCCTCCAAATTCTTGGCCCAATCACCAAAAATCTCCACCCTAGTGGTAGCAAACTCAGGGGAATTGGCAGCAATTTCAAGGAAATTGGCAGCCACTTCCAAGAAACTAGCAACAAACATCTCAATGGAGGGGAGGATAGCAATGGCCAAGCTAGACAACCAATTACATGTAGCCACCTTCTCAGCCCCAAAAACCCACTATAATGCCTCATCATGCCAATCCAAGTTCAAATGTGCCTAAACCTACTCAACTACCAGCCCAGCCCACACCTAACCCAAATAATAAACCACAACAGCAACTAGTATACTCTGCTGATCCAAATCAATTCTCTGCATATGTTGTGAGTGTAAGTGACATCCGTTTGCATTCAGGAACCACTTTACCAGCTCCTTCCACACCTATTATCACTGAGCTTCTTGTGGAAGAGGAGGAGCCTCTTAATGTCCCTATTCAGCCAAGTGCACCTAAAAATTCTGAAGCAATCCCAGCCAAGCAAACTAATCTTGAACCCCCATTTCCCTAGAGGTTGGAAATTGTGAAGCAAAAAGAAGAAAAGGAGGAAACAAATTTTGACATTTTAGATCAGCTGAAGCATATATGTGTCCAGATACCTCTATTTCAGGCCATCAAATTTGTTCCCACTATAGTTCAGGAAGAAGAAATACCCCACTACAATTCATATAGTGGGACAACTCACTGACATCATGCTTGGTAAAGTGACCATCCCTAAGTACAATGAACTAGGGAGTCCTGTGGTAGGATTTGTTATAAATGGGATGCAAATAAAGAATGCTCTAATTGATTTGGGAGCAACAATAAATGTTATGACCAAGGACATCCTGCAACAACTAAATATTGTAAGTATGAGACCTACTCCTAATATCCTGCAGCTTGTTGATAGTTCTATTGTTAAGCCTAATGGTATAGTGGAAGATCTAATGGTAACTCTAGACTCTTGGAAGTACCTAGCAGATTTTATGATTCTTTCTCCCAAAGCCACACTAGGCGAGTACCCCATTATTCTTGGAAGACCGTGGTTAGCAGCAACAGATGCTTATATTGGATGTCGGACAAGATACATGACCATTTCAGATAGGAAGAGCACCAAAAATCTTGTTCTCTACCCTCTTGCTCAGCCATCCCATGTTAAGGATGATTCAGTATGGCCACATGTTGGTGAAGAGGCGGAGGAAATTAATTCTATGACACAACTTATGATGTTAGGTAGAGGTCATTTCCTATAGATTCAAGAGGAATATGAGGTACTATCTAACATAAATCATAGCCATTATGAGGTAGAGGAAGCATCATCCTATCATTATGTCGATATAGTGAAGATACTCTTGCACACTCTTCCTGTAGCCACTCATCCTATAGCCACTCTTCTTGTAGACGCTTGTCCTATAGACGCCTTTCTTGTAGCAAAATTTCCTACAGCAACAGGTATGTTCCACGCATTACTACCACATGAACTCAAGGAACCAAGCATTAGTGAAGTAGATATGGTTGATTTAACTACACAAGTGCAAGTGTTAGAAGGGAAATATCTAAATATCAACAATAAATTGAGTGAAGAACAATAGTTGTCATTGGAAAAATTACTAAAGGCCCACCAAAATGCATTTGCATGGGAATATCATGATATGAAAGGATTGGATCCTAACTTTGCATTCATAGGATATATATCAGAGATGATTATACAGTAGTAAGATAGCCACAAAGAAGAATTAACCCTGCATTGAGAGAAATTGTAAAAGGAGAAATGGATAAATTGCTTGATGCCAAATTTATCTACCCCATTTCAAATAGCCAGTGGGTGTCCCCATTGGTGATTGTGCCCAAAAAAGGATGGAAGTGGTGAGTTTTTATTGATTATAGGGAACTTAACTCTGCCACCAAAAAAAACCATTTTCCTTTGTCATTCATAGATCAAGTTTTGGACTCACTTACAGGAAAGCAATACTTTTATTTTTTTGATGGATTTAGTGCCTATAACCAGATCCAAATTGCACTAGAGGACCAAGAGAAGACCACCTTTACCTATCCATGGGGAACCTATGCCTACTTTGTACTTCCATTTGGCTTATGCAATGCACCTGCAATTTTTCAGAGGGCAATCATCAACATATTTTCAAACAACTCTCATGATTGCATGGAAATTTATATGGATGATTTCACTACTTATGGTGTTGATTTCAATGAAGCACTGGAGAATCTTAAAAGAGTCCTACAAAGATGTGCAGATCACAATCTATCTTTAAATAGTGAAAAGTGCTTCATGATGATATAAGAAGGTGTAGTTCTTGGCCACTACATCTCTCATAAAGGAATTCAAGTAGATCCTGCAAAGATTGAGGTAATTACCAATCTGCCTATTCCTGCAAAATAAAAAGATGTCAGGAGTTTATTAGGACATGCAGGTTATTAGAGGAGGTTCGTCAAGGACTTCAGTAAAAGGGTAGCACCATTGTATGTCCTCCTCACTAAATATGTTGAGTTTCAATGGATAGAAGGTTGTGACAAGGCATTTTCTGACTTGAAAGCAACTTTGACTCATGCTCTTGTGCTCAAGGGACCTAATTGGGAGCTTCCATTTCACATCCATACAGATGCATCAGACTATGCTATATGAGTAGTCCTAGGACAGAAACAAGGGGCTATTGAAAATGCCATTTACTTTATCAACAAAAATTTGCAAGGAGCTAAATTCAACTATACAATGACAAAAAAGAAATGTTAGCAGTGATTTACGATTTAAATAAATTTAGACATTACATAACCGACTACCAAATATTTATGCACACCGATCATGCAGCCATTAGATACCTCATGAATAAGTCTTTGATTTCAGGAAGGCTAGTAAGATGGTTATTGTTAATGTGGGAGTTTGACATAACCATTGTGGATAAACCAGGGAAAGCCAATGTTGTTGCAGATTTTCTTTCAAGGTCGGCCACATCAAAAGACAATCAAGTCATAGATGATTCTTTCCCTAATGAGCACTTATTTTCCATTAGTGTATAGACACCCTGGTATGTTGACATAGCTAACTTTCTATTCATAGGGAGAGTCCCTCCTCACTTCTCTCTAAAAGAGAGGAGAGTGCTCATTGAAAAATATTTTCCTTTCTCATGGATTGTTGAATGTTTTTTCTACACTAGACCTAACCGGGTCATGAGGAGATGTGTGAGGGAAGATGAGACATTTGATATTTTGCATGTATGTCACAATGAACCCTATGGAGGAAATTTTTCAGCCAAGAGGACAACAATGAAGATTTTGAACATAGGATATTACTGGACAACACTTCACAAGGATGTAGGGAGATATACAAGGAAGTGTGACAGATGCCAAAGGATGGGCCAACCAACAAAATATAATGAGATGCCACTTTTTCCTCAAATAGTAATCATTCCATTTGATAAGTGGGGACTAGATTTTGTAGGACCCATTGATTCTCCAACAAAATTTAAATCTTATATTTTAGTATGCACTAATTATGTAACTAAATGGGTAGAAGTTACAGCCATGAAGCATGCAAGAGATAATAAGGTTGCAGAATTTGTGTATGAGGAAATTATCACATGGTATAGGGTTCCAAGAGAGATAGTGACTAATCAAGGGACTCAATTCACTTCAACACTTGTTTCAGCACTGTTCAATGAGTACAACATTAGGCACAAGAATTCTACTCCCTATCACCCCCAGGCCAATGGCCAAGTTGAGGTGACTAATAGAGAAATTGAAGCCATTCTAACCAAAACACTGGCTATCCATAAAAAGGATTGGGCAAGCAGGTTACCAGAAGTTGTTTGGACTTATAGAACCACCTAGAAAACAATTATAGGATTCACTCCATTTGATTTGTTGTATGAAAAGTCAACCATGATGGCCATTGAATTTGAACATAAGACTCTTAGAACTGCAATAGGATTGGGAATGGATATTTTTGAAGCACAAAGAGATAGAATCATGCAACTGAATGATTTGGATGAGATGAGGAAGGCAACCTTGCATCACATAGAGGTAGTGTAGAATCAACGAATAAGATGGCATGATAAATTCATCAAGGATAAGAAGTTTCAACCTGGAGATTGGGCACTACTCTATGACTCAAGATATCAAGATAACGCGGGAAAATTGTAAACAAGATAGCTCAAACCTTATGAGGTGGCTGAAGTATTTTCCAATGGAGTTATTAAACTTACTATCATTGACCCTGTCAGGTTTAAGTTGTTGGTGAATGGTCATCACCTGAGATTGTATCACATGCCAACTTCTAAGGAAGAGTTCCTACAAAAATTCACTCAACGTGTAGCACCCGAACTTCTTGCAGCCGAAGGAAGTGAACCTAGTGTCCCTTCTTCCAAATAATTAAGGTATGTCACTTCTCATAATAAAGATTCCCACTTTGTGGGGGTCCACTTCTTCACCCATCCGCCCATTCGTTCCACCTTTCTCTCTCTTCCACCTCACCACCACCATTTCACTTCACTTCATTTCACTCCACCTCACTTCAATCTGCTTTCATTAATTGCTCAGCAGATTTCTTGAAAATGATTGGTACTTTCTCCATGATATTTGCAATAAATCTTCCATGAATTCAGGTATGAGTGCATTAATTTTTATATCTTAATTATCTTCTAGTGAATTTATTTAATTGTTGTAAATTAATATGGACATTCACCATAGCATGTCATCATTTCCTGCCCCTGTCAAATTTTCCTTTCACCTCACATGTGAGGACACATGTGCAAATTTAGGTTGGGGGAGGGATGTGTCAATGCCATGTTCGCATGTCTGTCCATACTGATCCACGTTAATAAGATTTAAGTGATTAAGACAATTTGAATTCTGAAATGATGACTCGTATGCACGAAATGCAAATCCTCCGCCACCATTTTCCTTAATCGTAGCTTGCATTTATTACTCCTTTATTGCCTTAATTGTTCTTGTCACAATCCTAAAATAAAACGTAAAATTCAAGTGACACCAACATTGGAAATTCAACAGAGTTGAAGGAAGGAACAGATAAAAAGAAAATGGTAGAAAAAGAACTGCCAAGCTCCAAGAAATGGAAAGTTGACACTGTTCTTCCTGTAGCAAAGGAAAAATAGAGAAACCCTCCCGAAAAATCAAAGTCAGCTAGGCCAACCATTAGGGTATCTCTCGAGGGAAGCCCTAAACCTAGAAAGTCACTGCAGGAGGATACAAAAGCTCCAATGGAGCATGTAAATGAAAAAGAAAAGGATGTGTTCGAAGAAGAAGTAAATTTAACACTAGTTGATATTGCAGAGCAAGTTGAAAGCCAGGCGTGTGAAGGAAATCATGAACTCCTATAGCAAGAGTTCCTATAGAAAGAGTTCCTATAGCAAGAGTTCCTACAACATGAGCAAGAATAGGAACAATAGGCCCTACAGATTGAAATGAGAGAAGAAGGCTTGGAGTTCCTACAACCAGAATTGGTTGAGCAAGAAGAAGCCCTACAGATGGTACTCCACCAAGAGCAAGCACAAGTACCAAGTAAAATAATAGTAGGAGTACATAGGCCCCCTTATTTTTCAATGAACATAGTAATTCTAAATTTATGGAAGGAAATTCAAAGAAGAGAAGAAGAATGGAAAGCAGAAAAATGCAGACTGAAGAAGGAAATTGAATAAAAAGATGAGGAAATTGAAGATAAGAATGCAAAAATTGTTGTTTTAAAGAAGGTGGATGACATGGAAACTTTAGTGCCATAGATATTGGAATGCAAAGCTCCTCCAAGGGTATATGCCCTATATTTAAAAGAAAAGCATCTTTCATTCAAGTTTGCAAAGATTGTTTCAGATTTGAACCCCTCAATTAAAACCCCTACTGAATTTTTCAATGCTTTTCGTATTGCTCCCCCTGAGATGAAATTTTTTTTGTGCAAATTCTATTTGCATAATTTTGTTGTAACCAAAGATCAAGATTGGAATCCACAACTATATGTTGGTGATTTCCAATTACGAGCAATCATGTCCTGGATACAAAACGAAGTAAGTTGGGGCAAGCAGTACAAGACTTACAAGCAAGTTGAATCCAATATTCCCCTACCCATTAGGGTTGAGTCTAGACATCCAGGAGATTGTTTTAAGGATTGGCACATAATGTTATATCGACCGAGCTATAGCTGCAGGATCCTGCTTGAGAGAGAGGCAGTTTACAAATAGTATGAAGAGATGGCAAAAACCATAGGAGACTCTGTTATGGGATACCTCTCATAGAGATGGAATACCCTATCTAATGATGTGGAGCAAGCAGAGCCTCATTCCATGCACAACTATGTTGCAACACTCAAAAGAATTGATAAGTATATTTAGCTCGAAAGAACAAAAGGGCAATTTTGGCTTCCACTAATTTTTCAACCTCTTATTCTATTGTGGTTAGTGCCAAATGACAGGTTTTACAGGTATGAAATTGTTGATGAAAGACAAAGATGGAGTAGGCTAGAAAGACACTGAGGATTCTATTGGGATCCTAACTCAGATACAATAGAAACAGATGTGGGATAGCTTGCAGTTGCCAACTTCAGGGCATTGACCAAACAAAAGCTCAATTCTTCCTCTGCTAGAGGACCAACAAGATATTAAGTTGGGGGGAAATGATGAGTCTAGTTTATGGCTTAATTATTGATAGGGTTTTTTTCCATTTCCTACAGTTACATAATACTATGATGCTTGAGATTTGATCTTTCATAATATTTCCTTGAAACCATAGACCTTGGACATTAATTTATTTTCATAAGCTTTCAAATGATATCGATATGCTATGTGGACTATTTGTGTTAACTTTGCATGTGATTAATGAATGTTGCTTTAAGATGATTATGGATATGTAGTTGTTGTGCATGCTAACGTTGTCATGCAGATGATTTGAGACCTACAATTCAAGAAGATCTCGCCAATTGTACATGTGTTATATTGGTCAAGAAGGTGGTCATTGAAGACTCTTGGTGGTTAGAGATTCCTCATGCATCATATTGTAACCACCTTGTTATGGTCTTAAATTTTGTTGAGCATGTGTTGGTGTTACTGTTGTGCTAGATTCGAGTTAAGGCAATCATGCTTGACAGGTTTTGTGAATGTGTAGCCACCCCTACTCTTTTCTACACTTTCCCTAATGTAGCATCCTTCGCATTTTCTAGATTTGACCGCCTTGCTAGGTGGTTGAATAAATAAGGGTTCTAATGTTCTTTTGGGCTCTCGATTAGATGATTGCTTAACTGGTGTAATCACACTCTTAATTTTTTCAGTAATATAGCTATGATGATTATACTCATGTTTTTCTTCTGAATAAAATGAAGTTATAAGTTCGTGCATTTGAGTCTATCTTAGTTTTAGGTAATACTTATCCAAGGGGGCCCACTTGGTGAGTATTCCATCTCGTACCTTAGTTTAGTTTATTGTTACTTTTTGTTCATTAATTAGTTAAGAATCTCACATTGACTATTCCTGCAACCACTAGAATTATATTATGTGGTTGTTCTTGCAGCCAAAGCAGACAAAGTAGTTTCCTATTTGTTCACTCAAATATTCATTTTTGTCATGTATCTTAGTTTAATTCAGTTGTTGGGTAATGTTCAACATTTATGTTATTTCCTTCCAAGCAATTTACTTTCAACATTATGTTTTTCTTAGCTATAAGATAGATATGGATACTTTAGATTCCTACTGCACATATAGTGTCGACCCATTTCAAGTTTATGTCCCTAGGTTGATAATTTAAATGCACCTTCATGATGATTGAAATGGCTATTCAGGTTAGATGTCCAATCTTTGAATCACATCTACAAGGGATTAGTTGTTAAAATCATTGTAGGAGGCCAACACATGCCATAACATCAGTAGTTAAGGAAGGAATACAATTCTTGAGAGTGGATGCAGCCGATTTCGACCAACATCAGCCAACAAACAAAGGTGCACAGCCTCTAGATCTACTTTAACCATAAACACCTGATTGTTACCAACAAACTTTAAGAAATGATGTAGAGTAGAAGTTATTGCACCCATAGCGTGAATCCAAGGTCTCCCTAAGAGAATATTGTATGGTAACAGACCAAGCATCACATAGACCAATGTAGGCAAGGTAACAGGGCCCAGCTACAAAGGTAGTATTATCGTACCTAGAGCTTTGCGGCCAGTGTTATCGAACCCATGAATATACAAGGAAGAGGCTGCTAAAGAATATGAATCAACTTTAATTTTAGGCAATAGGTCTATACCTCAAACATTGAGAGTTGAACCAATGTCAACGAGGGTACGCCTAATATCGATGTTATTAGCATTTACTATAATCATCAAAGGCTATGCTTGTTTCTGCACATCCGGAGGTGGGATTTCTTGCGGGTGGAACATAATGTTCGGTGAATCCACTCGAATATGTGCCATCAAAGTCTATAGGCCTAGTAGAGGCAGGAAAGAGAATATTTTGCAAGGCTTCTTGCATCATTTCTCGATAAACTGAAGTGGTCTAAAGCAAATCCCAAAGTGAGATCTTAGTCCAAGTAACACAAAGTTTCTCAACAAGATCACAATCACCTGGTGCTTTGATCGTGGGTTTAGGGGTTGAAGGAAGGTTAGGTTGAGATGATGGTAATGAAGTAGGAGTTTGAATCGTTTGTGATGTAGGAACAGAGGCTTGTTGTTCTAAGTTTTGTTTGTTTCTCCTTGTATTGTATGTATGCTCAACAACATTATAAGAAGTAGAGTCAGTAGCTTTCACAAACCTTGAATATAAGTCTGATGGATCACTATGACATGAAATCTCATAGATGGAATATTCCTCTCTAGGGGATGGATTAAATGGGGTCACGTAATGACGGGTTTCTTAGGGCTTGGAGGAGCCACATAAACTACAACTACATTTATCGACTCCTTAGCTGGCGAGGAAGGAGTTTGTTCAAAATATTTACGGATAGGGGAGAGTTCTTCTAAGAAATCATCTTGAGCATATTCCAACATATCAAAATCTTGTTCAGATAAAGAATTATTATAACTATGTGACATTATGAAAACGGATCTAATGGTTCACGTCAGGTTCACCAAAATGTGATATAAGAGGGATTCGTTGCACATGGGTCTATTTATTCTCAAGAGATCACCAGGGAATGAACTTCCCTTATACACCTCAATTTGAATGGATCACTGAAATGGTGGAGGAAAGCGGGAAAATAATCTCAGACCCCAGGAGAGCAAGACTTTGAGATTTCCCCCTTTGGATGAGAAGCTCTCGGCTGAAAGATGTCAACATAGTTTTAGGATGCCAGCGTGATGCGCTGTCATCTAAAAGACGTGTTGGCATCCTAAGTCGTGAAGAACTCAAAAGCTCAAGCGGGTGAAGTCGAATCTCACTTCTAGACTCGGGTAAGAAGTGCGAGAGACCAGACAATCACTAGAAAGCTAGAAACTAAAGGGAAACACAAAAATAACTCAAACAAGATTATATTCGTGTGGTCGAGTCTTTATACCAAACTTAACTTCATAACCTGTACACAAAAGATCAAGGGGAAAAGGTTGGGGTTGTATAGGGGTCTGCCTTAGTCAGATCCCCATTTTGGTGTTCCCACCTTTATGGACAACCAAGTTTGGAAAAGAGTGTAAAGGAGTAGACAAAGCATGTGATGAAAACAAAACCCGCTTCGGAGTAGATCCCACACCACAAAGTAACAAATGAGCTAGTAAGAAAGAGTGATAGGGAGAGGAAGTGTTACCCATGGGTCGATACCCTCTTTCAGAGCACACAAGCACACCACTATGTGCTTGCTTGATGGTTGGTAGCTACTTCAGAGGTTGTAGTTGCTAGAGGGACCTCAATCCAGCATGGATTCACCTGTAAAAGTGTTGCTATTCAAGGATAGAGCTTACCCAGACTAGAGAAAGTAGTGACAATACTTCAACTAATGACTTCCAACCCCAAAATGAGAGCAAAAAGGGGGTTTTCATGCATGCAAGGGCGGTACAGAGTTATTTCATTTGAGACCTAACTGCCAGGACACATGTTGCAAGGGTTAGGTTTCTAGATTCGCCATTTCAAACTCAGAAAATCGTCAGGATGCTAGCACGCCATGCAGGCGTCCAAAGCCTAGATTTTTGGGAAACACCTTGTCAGGATTTTGTCGTCTCGCCATGTGTCCACATGGAGTTAGAATAAGGAAATTTTGACTCATGGGATTTTTCCATTAATGTTTCTAAGGTGTCATAAATGCTAGGCAAAATGTGAAAATGTAGAATTGCCTCTAGGTGCAATTTTGCGACATTACAGATGTACCTAAGTATGAGATGGTGTGTGAAATTATTGGTTTGGAATCTCCTTGGTATCACAACATCTACACATACCTCCATAATGGAATCTTTCCACCTAACCTTACACATAACCAATAAAAATAATTTATCCAATGATCATCCTGCTACTATCTCCTTAGAGACACTCTTTCTCATAGAGGCTATGATGGATCCCTATTATGATGTTTAAAATCAATGAAATCCCACCTCATATTACAAGAGATTCAAGATGATATTTATGGGGCACACACTAATGGAATGGTTTTGGATAAGTAGCTTCTCAAGACAAGATACTATTGGCCTATCATGGATCAAGATGTGTGTTAGTATGTGTTGGAAACATGTGTTGTCATTGATGTCAATAGAGCATTGTTGCATTTAGGTCAACCCCTAAGGAAGCAAGTGTGTTCAAGTGTATTGTTTGCATTATGTTATCATTAGTATTGTCATTGGTGCCAACCTCTAATGTAGAAATGATGAGTAAGTACTTGTAGATATCTACCTCTCATGTGGTCGAAATGTTGAGAAGTTGTTGTAGATGTTGAGTTGGTGTTTGTGATGCTTGGTTTCCAAGTGATTTTGAGAAAATTTGAATAAAATAAAGTTTAATGTGACAGAGTGGTGTTTAGTGTTTTACTCCACATTTCTTCATGGTTTAATATATGCTCATGTGTTTTGGATGTGATGAATAGAGATGTTCTGAGGTATTATATCAAGAGTTTCAGGTTTTGGATCATGTGGAAAAATAATTTGTGTTCACCAATGTGTGAACTATGAAGCAATGTTGTCTAAGAGAAATGAGTGTTAGAATTGTGAAACAAGCACAAAACCATGAGGCACAGGATCAAACAACAAATTAATACTCCTTCCACGCAATAAATCTGTAAAATAATATGTGCAATATTCATCAACAAGGAAAAACTACATAAGAGACTTTCAAGAAGATATGAAAGCTCCAAATAATATCCAAGAGATAATTACAAAGAGGATTGAATACTTATAAGAGAAAACCCCTAAATGAGAAATGGATCAGATCATGAGAAGTGTCTACATCACATGAGATGAGACATAATGATCTAATATTAACTCAATTAATAAAGCATAAAAGTACTCCTAAGTTTAGCTTAAGTGCAAAGAATAAATTAGACTAATAATCAATTCAAGATTAATTAATTATTAGCTAATGTATGATAACTCTAACACCCCCCTTTAAGATGAACTTAGGGAGTAGTTAAAAACCCTAAAAAAGAATGTTTGATGGGTCCCGACAAACAAGGCCATGTAAGGTACCCATGTACAAACATAAGATCTCTATAATGTAGAGAAATAGAGAAAACCTCATGGGAAAAACTCTACTCCAAAAAGAGATGAAATCCAAGTGAAGGACTAAAGAAGCCTCCAAACGAGACAATCTCCTGAAAAAAGAGGAACATGTAGAACATCCACTGAAGCATGAAGAAGCTGCAAACACAGTCATAGAATGACTGCTGAAATGTTGAAAAAAGAACCTTCGTTGAAATATATGATGATCAAGATCAAGTAGACAAGAATCTACATGAGTGTCCACAATGACACTACTTGAATAAGATGGAAAATAAAGGAAAAACACCTGGAACTTGAAGATACAAATGGAAAAAGTACCAAAAGTCTAAAGAACTGATCAAGTGAAAATGGAAGGTTGCCTCCAGATATAGGAATGCAAGAGTGTCCATATGGTAAGTTTTCCATCTCACCGAAATGCATGGGTAATCAACTGTTGCATCCACCTAGTACATAGGAACAAATACTGTATACATAGCTCACTCCAACGCGAAATCAAGGAAGCATTAGCACCAACAATAGAAACCCCCCATAATGCTAACAAGGGAGAGGTATGACAGGTACACTAAAACTGAATGCCTAAATGTAGTGCATGATAAAGAACCAAGAACATTTGAATGTGCAAACATGAAAGTACAAGCAGATATAAAGGGTGTGAAAACAAAAGTCACACACGCATGAGAAAGGTATGAAGGCAAAACAAAGGCAAATATCAACCCCCATTCCATTTTATAACATAGTGCGAGTACAACAAGGCACAAAGTTATGTGCAAGATCCTATAATATAGTTGTTGTGGCACTTTATTTCAGTGCGTTTACATAAGATAAATACATGCAATGTGAACCCATAATGTCCAAAAAAGGACTACATGCTGAAAATACAATTCTTTGATAGAAAGAGAGGAAATTGGTAGTACCATGATGAAGTACACAAAAAAACATGCACTCTCAAAAGAAACAACACCCAAAAATCTATGCAGATGCAGAAGATATGACCCATTGAAGTCTCCAAAATGAGAACTGAACAATAACAACACTGAGAAAATAGAATTCTGGGAAAAAAATAGAAGTCAAAACTGGCAAATACCTGCACCACTGTAAAGAACTTGAAATTTCACCCCATTTCAAAAAAATTGCACTCGAAAAGACCACCAAATGGTTGAGATATGGCCTCTAGAAGTTGAGGTGCAAAATTGAAAAGCCCAACGAATAGGGGTTGAGCAGGGCAAAAGAAAATTTCTCCAAATTTGTCAAAAACACCTCCATAAATAGAGGTCTGTCAAATATAGTGATGTTGGAAAAATATCCTCCAATATACAGTGCATTTATTTTGCAAAAAAATTGCACAATTTGACTGTTTTTTTTAGGTCAAAAAATGCCAAAAAACTATTCTATTTTTTTTAAATTAAAAAAACATATTTTTTAAAAGAAAAAATATTTAAAAAAAACTCCTATATTTTTTTTTTTTTAAATATTAAAAAACAAAAAGAAAAAAGAAAAAAATTAAGGGGGCGAGGGCAGAGCCCACCGCTCTTCCCCTACCGCCAGTCTGATGGCATTAAGGCCACCACCGGTGGCTATAAGCCACCGGGTGGTGGGCTTAATAGCCACCATTGGTGGGAGGCGGGGCTCGAGGGCCTACCACTGTACGGGTCGCAGGTACTCTCGGGTACCTCCAACCTAAATTTTTTTTATAGTAATTCTTTTTTTTTTAAATAAAAACCTGCAATGCCTTTTAAAAAGGCATTCAAATAAAAAAATTTGCAATGAATTTAAAAAAAAAAATCAGGAGAAAAAATATATATATAAATATTTTTTATTTTCACCTTGATATACTTGTTGGGAAGGTTGTACGGCCTTTCTAGCAAATTTTTTTTGCCTTAGATGTCAACTTCACCAAATTTGATGATTTGACAGGCTTCTTAAGGTTTTTGGGCCTTCTGAGTGCAATGGTGATGTCCGTTTTGTGCCAAAATGCACCAAAAATATAGCTACCCTCTGGATCCGAAAAAAGAGCAACCGCTTCAAAACCTTGTAGATTTAATGTCAGGAATCAAAATCAAGTGAAACAAAAGCAAAATTTGACTTTCTCGATAGCTCTAGATCTAATGGCGAGGTCCTTTTCATGCCAAAATGCATCAAAACTTTTCCCACCTCCAAAATTTGCAGAAAGAGCAAAGGGGATTCAAATTTGAAGCCTGTAACCCTCGTTGAAGAAATAAAATCTCATAAATCAAGAAGGGGTTCATTGAATCCACACTCTAATACCATGTTAGAATTGTGAAACAAGCACAAAACCATGAGCCACATGATCAAACAACAAACTAATACTCCTTCTATGCAAGAGATCTGCAAAATAATATGTGCAATATTCATCAACAAGGAAAAACTACTTAAGAGACTTTCAAGAAGCTATGAAAGCTCCAAATAATATCCGAGAGATGATTACAAAGAGGGTTGAATGCTTATAAGAGCAAAGCCCTAAATGAGAAAGGGATCATATCATGAGAAGTGTCTACATCACATGAGATGAGACATAATGATCTAGTATTAACTCAATTAATAAAGCATAAAAGCACTCCTAAGTTTAGCTTAAGTGCAAAGAATAAATTAGACTAATAATCAATTAAAGATTAATTCATTATTGGCTAATGTATGATAACTTTAGCGATGAGATTGCTCTACATTTCTCCAAAATAAAAAAAATTGTATTACGGATCTGAGAATGTGCTTATAATGTTTGTACCTACCTTCCCTTGAAGTTGCAAGTGTTGATTTGTTCCACAAGATGTTTGGTGTATTGGATTTGTGTGCCAGTATGCCTGGTTCCATAGAATGAAGGTGTTCTTGAGTTTCAAGTGGTTGTAATGGTTGTGTAGAATTTTTGATGGTGTTGGAGTATTCTAAGATGTTTTATGAATATCATGGAGTATTTTTGTATGGTCCGCAAGATGTTTTCAGACCTTGAGAGGTATGTTTGGAGTCTTTTTTTAGTGTTAGTGCAAGTTTCCAGCCAACCTGGCATGCTAACGCTAACTGTGAAGGATAATTGTTGCTTGAGGAAGTATTGAGAAACATTTTTGTGTATATTTGGGTCCCAATTAAATAGTGGTTTGGTTTGGCTTCACTTCTTTATGTTGTGGAATTGTTTGGTGCCGACCTATTTGGTGATACACAGTTGAGGTGCATATGTTTCATTAAGGCCAAACTAATTGAGATTGTTTTAGGTCATAGAGGGTATAAATTCAAGGTGAATTATTGTGTTGATTAAGAGTGAAGTGTGTAATATGAAAGATGCGAATGTGATCAAGTGTGTTGATATGAGTGTGAGCCTTAATGCCTATGACTTCCTAATGCAGTGAGCAGAAGGTGTTTACATTTTAGTATGTTTGATGTGTTTCTGCTTTAGTGGAATTGTATCTTTGAAATATGTGAGATGCATTGTTATTAGTTCAAATTGGTAGTGAGCCACCCCTTCTTTCTTCTTTCTTCTAAACAGTGAGTCCTTTGGAAGTGAGCCTTTTTGTGTTCGATGTTGTAATTCATATATTAGTGAACTAATCCTCATCATGGTTTTTCCCTTCTTTTGTTTTCCACATAAATCTATTGTTCTTATGTGGTTGATGTGTATGCATTATTGTTTTACATGTTTACATTCTATTAATGTGTGTTAAGGGTTTAATGGTGGATAAGGGTTTAAGAACTAATGCAGATTTGAATGTTAATGAGGGTATTTGATGTTTTAAAAGTATACAACTAATTCACCCCCCTCTCAGTTGTCTTGTGCATCTAATAGTATGTTAAAATATTTTTGGTATTCTAATAGCATGAATATTATAATATCCCTAATTAAATATTATAAATTGGAATGGGAAATTTAAGCAGTAGAGAAAATTGGGTATAAAGGAAAATGCACCAAATAACTCCAAATTGTGAGTAAATAAAGAATAATTGATGAGGAAGGATTTATTACTAATTCGAGCTTGAATTTTCATTATTTTTTCTATTAATACATCAGCTAACAATAAATGAGAATATGTTGCAAATATGCATAAAGGAAACATAATCTGGAAACTTAAATATGCACCAAAATGCATCAAATTGGAAATGGGGTAAGGTGTAATTGAAATAGAATTATTTATTATGGATCTTCACATAGATTTAAACTAAATTTTCTATCATATACAACAAATTATAGCCATGAAAAATTACAAAAAATAATGTAAGAAAATTATTTGAAAGCCAAAATGCACACTAAAACTGAAGCCAACTCCTCACTATTTCACCAAACTTCACACCAGTGATCTGGTACAATGATATACATAAATAAAGTGCTTTATTGGAATCTACATGTTTTTATAAAACATCATCTACAATAGCAAACCAAAATTTGGAAGAAGCATACCACACTTAATCCAAATCTAAAATCTGGAAGCTCCAACACACACTCCAAATTGAAAACTATCACCACACAACACACCAAACTAAATAACCACTAATTTGGGAAAGAAAATACATGAGAGAAATTCCTCCAATACAAATATATTTTTTGCATACAACATCCACCCAAACTGAAATCCAAAACACACTCCAACTGAAACAAACCCTGCAAATAAACTAAAGACAAATTACCAAACTAAAGAGCATTTGGCACAATGGCAGTCTCTAGATGAAACTACACCTAGAGACCCTTAGAAACACTATCTTTGAGACTCAATATACTTCTTTTACCAGCATTGAAGATCCTTTCTTCATTTTTTTACCATCCTCTAAAGAAAACCACAACCTGTGGAAGAAATCAATAATCCTTCATAATGAAAACTTGAGAGAGAAAATGGCATACATTTAAATCCACTTTTGGAACCAAATTGGGCACCCAAAATCCCATGCCCAAGATGGGAATCTTTCATGCATATATTATTAACTCCCGTCATATGATGCCCCATGTAAATTTCCAAGTGTTGATTGGAATCTTGCAAAATTATTTGCCAAATATGCTCCATAATTTATCTTCCCAAAATCCAACACCCCATTTGGACCCATGAAAGTAAAATTAATAAATAAATATTAATTTGTCCCCCAAAAATGATTTAGTAAATTCATCTTGAAAATCCAAATTACCCTATTTACCCGTAGGTCATGATTGACTATTTTGAAAACTAGGTTTACTAAAAATAGTAAATTCTATTTTTAGAAAAGGGGACATTTAAAAGATCTTATTCATGTGTCATCTCAAGTACTACAACCCATTAAATTCCCTTCGCCCTTTTCTCAATGGGGAATTGAATTGGTAAGATACACCCCTCTTCCTCCAATGTACACAAGTTCATCATCATTTCCACTAAGTACTTTATAAAGTGGGTCAAATCCATCCCCTTCACCCTCATCACTAATACTCAAATATCCAAATTCATCCTATACCATATCATTTTCCATTATGTTATTCCCTCCACCATTATCATCAATAATGGCTGACCATTTAAAAATCAATATGTTCACTCTTTATGAATTATTCCATATCCAACATCGTTGGTCTACCCCATACTATCTCCAAGGTAACAACCAAGTTGAAGCAACTAATAAGACCTTACTTAAAATCCTTAAGAAAGTTGTCAATGATATTGGTCGTGATTGTAACCTCCATCTTGATCTCACCCTATGGTAATACCACACAAGCATCTACACACCAACTAGAGCCACCCCATATTCCTTAGTCTTTTGCACTGGACCCATCTTACAATTTGAAGTCAAACATCCATCATTGTGAATCTCTTTGAAAAATTTTATCAATGAGGAAGGACATAGGGTTGCACACTTTCATCAACTAGAGATCCTTGATGAATGAGGCCTCAACACCTTTAACCATCTTCATGCCTATCAAACTTGTCTTCTCCAAATCTATAACAAGAAGATCAAGCCTAGGGAATTCCAAGCTGGTGATCTTGTCTTCAAAGAGAATCCAAAAAAATTGCAGATTAGGAGAAGAATGTAAAATTTGAGCCTAATTAGTTGGGCCCCTATATCATCATGGCTAAATATGGATTAGGTGCATATTATTTGGCTACATCAGAAGGATAAATCTTGGATCAATCACTCAACATAATCCACCTCAAGTAGATCTATGTCTAAATCCGTCCAATATCCCATATTAAAAAAAAACCAAAAAATTCAAAAAAAAGAAAGTAAAGAGAAATAATTCATCCTATGGTGAAAACCACCTTGTGTGGCACCTTGTACAAGTACCATGGTGAAAACCTGGCAAATAGGTGCCATGTGTAATAGGCAGATCCATTATCTTGATAAGTCCCCACACCACTTTTGTGTCATCCCATACCCATCACATTATCCTACTACCATCCATCTGTTGGAAGTGGATTCACTCTGAGAGGGTGGGGGGGGGTGAATCAGAGTGGAGTAATTTTAACTTTTAACTTTGAAAGCATAATGAAAATTTTACTCATTTAACCCAAAGTGACAAATTTGTTTAAGCAAGTGAACATTAACACTTTAGATCAGATTGACATGAGACTTGACTAACATTTACAACACATATTAAAAGCATCAAATGATATTGTTCAATTAAAGCTTTATGAACAATCTTGTTGTGCTTTATCAACAAAACTATAAAACTTCATAATATGCAACTTTGACTTGCTTTTGACAAACTTTTGAGCATTCATATAATGAGGACAGAAAGCAGAAGTTAATTCACTTTATGAAAGACATTTTGCATAAGATTTGCACAATCTAAATTTGCATGATAGAACTAAGCAAATTGACTTTAAATTTTAAACAGTCTTAAAGTATTAGAGCATTGACCAACTGAATGAGTACAATAACATAAATGACTGAGAGAAAGAGTATTCAAGATAAACATAAATCACACAAATGAGAGACATAAAAATTATCGAGTGGAAAACCCTCTTGGGGTAGAAAAACACTCCTAAACTACCTTACTGGCTTAATTTCAAAACCACTGCTTACAATGCCTTATAGGCTGATTTCTAAGCACCAACTCAAGGAGCACCAACCCCTCATTTAGAGACACCAATCTCAAGGAGCACC